>PDIP01000046.1:0-63297 GCA_002811645.1 Corallochytrium limacisporum
TAACCCTAACCCTAACCCTGAGGGTGCGGAGTAATTTCGGATGAGACGGAAATGCAGAACTGCGGTGGCTGGTGAGGTACCCAAAGGTACAAGTCGAGTCCGGTTTTTAGTCGGGTTGATAGGAGAGCTCTTTTCGCCATGGTTCAATTATTGTGATAAGAGTTGGCTTGTCACTGCCGTATTGCATCTTACCGTTAGGTTTGCAACGTATCCACAGTTTCAAATGGAGGTACCAATAATAGACTTTGAGGAGTCTGATTCAAATAAGCTGGCCGAGGCCTGGGATGAAGCCATGTCGAAAGTGGGCTTCGCTTGCATAGTAAATCATGGAGTGCCGCAGAAATCATTGGCGAACATAAGAACGCAAGCCCTTAAATTTTTTGAGGGCACCGACAGGGAAACGAAATTGAAATATCAATTTCACGAGAAATATGGCGGTCCATTGGGCGGATTTACGCCCTCTGGGCAGGAGGCTGTGGAGAGATCAAAGGGCGACACGTCCGTCAGTGGTGGAAACCCTGTCGAAAGCTATGTTTTCAAAGTTGAAGATAAGGTAACTGGCATTGATAGACCAGAAATCCATGATGAGGATTTCGCAAGGGCGGCTGATGCATATGTTGGGTATATTTCGGTATTGCTCGAACGTATCCATGAAGTCAGTTTATTAGCGTTGAATGCAAATGAAGAAGAAAGCGCTTTACTTAAGAAATCCTTCTCAAAGAACCCTCGCAATGCTCTACGACTGGCGTACTATCTACCATTGAGCGAAGGAAACGCGTGCTCCGCTCGGTACGGTGCGCACACGGACTACCAAGGATTCACCATTCTTCACCCAGACCCCATTGACCGAGAACGTGACTATGGATTGGAAGTCTTCATCAAGGATGAGGGCACAGAATCTGGTACATGGTATCCAGTAAAATGTCCTGAAGGTGGCTTCATTGTAAACGCCGGCGATCTCTGGCCAATATGGGCTAGTGGAAAATGGAAGAGTCCCTTGCATAGGGTTACCGGGCCCTCGGATGGTCGCAAGGAACCCTCTCGTCTTTCTATTGTTTTCTTTACGGGACCTGAAGATGACATGCCAGTCGCTAGCCTCCCAGATACGGTCAACTCTGATGGTTCGGGTGTGTTAACTGCCGGAGAGCATCTCTTCAAGAAGCTTGGTATTAGCAATGTGAAATAAATTCTGAGACATGCAACTCCCTATGTGATCTTTGCTGCACAATTTTAAGCACAATGGGTAGCCGTCAGATTTTAAAGAAAGCAAGATACTATATCAGCGCATTAAAGATTCCACCACGGCCGTAGTATTCAGTTTCCGCAGATCACTGTAGCGCTGGCCCACTCCGACAAAGATAACAGGCTGTCCAGTAATATGCGTCATACTTATTGCGGCACCCACCTTGTCATCGATGGTGTCAAACTTGGTCAAAACAATACCATCGATAAGACGCGGTTCCTGACTGGAGCTCAAATTGCCAAGCGCCTGGTTGAACTTCACCAGCTGGTCAACAGCCTCGTTGCCGACAAGTGCCTCACCTACAAACAGAATCAAGTCCGGTTGGTTCATCTGCACTAGTTTGGCCAATGCCCGCATCAGAGGCTCATTGTCTTGCATGCGCCCAGCGGTGTCTACCAGCACTACAGTGCGTTCTTCACGACGAGCTTGTTGAATAGCATCCCTGGCAACATTGGCAGCATCCTTTTCGTATCCCTGGTCGTACAATGCTACAATGTCTTCGTCTTCAAAGTTCTGGCAAAGATTCATTGTGTGTGTACGCAACTGTTCGATTGCACCGGAACGGAAGGTATCTCCAGCGGCAATCATGATGCGGTGACCATTTCGAGCCAGCCAGAAGGCAATCTTTGCTAGATTGGTGCTCTTCCCGACGCCATTGACGCCGACCATGGTGATCACATACGGCTTCTTTGCTCGCTTTGCAGCTTCAATATCGCGCAGGATATTAATGCGACGCTTCGGTGTGAGAATTTGCTCAATCTGATCCTTCAGCGCGTCCTTCACGGCAGCAGCGACAGAGCTGAAATTTGAGATCCGCGTCCCCTTAAGACTCTGTTCAATGCCTACGCAGATGTCCTCCGCCACATCACTGGCGACGTTCTTGGAAATTAGGTGGTCCCGGGTCTGGTTTACAACTTTCTGCAATTCAACCTCGTCAATCTGTGCGGTGCCACTTGCCAGGTTCTTGAAGTATCCAAGGAGACCACCGCTATTGGTCTGACTTGTACCGTCGTCAGCAACGAGATCATCTACTTCACCACTTAACTTCGCGGCGTTAGAGTCAAAAAGATGCTCTGCATTTGTACGCACTGATGTCTTGTCCGTGTCCGAGCTGAAATCCAGTTGAGTAACGTCATCCTCAGAAAGGGCATCGCCCCACTGTCTGCCCTTCTTACCTCCACCGGCTGGTCCCTTTGACTTTCGAGGACTTTTGCTTCCAGATCTACTGCGAGTGCCACTTCCGCTATCATCCACTGACTTTAAAAGTTCATGGGCCCCGTCTTCAGCCACTTCAGTCTCCGATTCACCCACGGTGACTGTTGGTGTCGGTGTTCTCTTAGGTTGTTGCCCTCGCTGCTGCAGTTCTCTCTGCTTCGTCTGGTAAAATTCAGTTATGATCTTCAACTCCCTCTCGCTTAGCGCCTGAGGCACAAACCCAGTCGCCAATGCTGCGTTGGCTTCACTTTGAGCTCCTCCTAGAGGTCTGAGGTATTGCAATGCGAATTCATGTACTGCCTCTAAAAGCTCTTCAATATGCTTGAGTGGATAACCCTTACGCTGAACAGCAACACACACTGTGTCAGACGGGGCATCTATATGCCACCGTACGACGTGCTGACCATTGCGAGAGTTGTGTAACTGTAGTTTACCCTGTCTGCCTTCCAAGAAGACTTGTTCCATGGCTTCATTCACAGCGGTGACGGCGGCACTCTCAGTTGAGGACCCGCTGCTGGCTGCAAGACTAGACAGACCGATGCCAGCTGTACGCTCATGCCACAGAGGCATGCCACCTCCTGTTAATACACTCACAAGCTCCAACATTCTTGACTACGAATCAAGAGTGATTAGTTCTCACCGCTGGTCCCAGAAGCGGTCAAGTCTCTACTCCGTCGTGCTGCCTGGTTTGTTCGGATACAAGACTGTTCTCATAGATTGTCCCTTGATATATCTAAAACTCCGAGTCCAGAACGCAGAATGCCATTTCTAAGTCGGCTAAACCAGACATCATGCGCGGACTTGTTCATTGCTACAGTCACACAGTTCTCGACTCTTGGGCCAGCGTAAGGAATTTGCTCTCTCGCGACTGCTGGCAGGGACTGGTGGGTGAAAATTATACCAACCGAAGGGCAAGAGCCCTCACCAGGCAGAGAAGGGAGTCCAAACAAACCACAAATATTTCAATCAGTGAGCGATTTCCGAGAAAACATATTAACAGGCCGGTGTGAGCAAGCCGGGTGGACAGAGGCAGGTAACTTTAGCAAAAGCCAGGAGTGCCTCAAATCAGTGACGTCTGCACTCTGTTTGTCCCCGCTGGTAGTGCCGGTGAGGGGAAATTCTGTTCTGTTGCGTGTCAGTGACTCGTCTTTTTTTGGAGTCGCATGCTTACCGCCGACGATGGGGTCATCACCTGGATTGGTGTTGAGTTTCCGATGGGCCTCTGTTTACGAGCGACAAGGTGTACACGGCACTGGGACGCTCTCTGAAGGTTTGCTCATCATCTCAATCCCCGAAAACTACCTTTACTGACAGAACGTAAAGGTATTTGGAGTGCAAACAGATCTTAAGTCCTCTCACAGAAGATACCTACTAGCACACCCGGGATAGTTTCAGCACGTGTGTCTCTCAGAAGTGATCTACATCCAGTCATGTTGCGCAACAGTGTTCGCATTGTTGGCGTCGTTGGACGACCACTGGCCCGGGGTTTCATTCAAAACAGTAAGAGGGAACTCTTTTATGCTGCCGCTCGACCTGCCATGAATGCGTCTACTTTGCAATTTATTCAAGCTAAGAACTTCCACAGCTCCCGTCCATCCTTCTCTGAGCTGGCGCCGGAACTGAAGGACCGGTTTGAGAAAGAAATCAAGGACAACAATGTGGTTCTGTACATGAAGGGTGTTCCGGAAGCCCCTATGTGTGGTTTCTCCAACGCTGTTGTCCGTGTGCTCGATCTGCACGGCTTGGCCCCCGGTAGTTACCACTCAGTAAATGTGCTCGAGGACGACGAGGTGCGTCAGGGTATAAAATTGTTCAGTGATTGGCAGACCATTCCTCAGTTGTATCTAGGTGGTGAATTCATCGGCGGTGCTGATATTGTTATTCAGATGCACCAGAATGGAGAAATGGTCCAGGAGCTGGCCAATGTAGGAATTAAAAGTCCTCAGCCGGCTGATCCTCCCCAAGAGTAAGGCTACTGCATCAGACCATGATCAAATATTGGTCACATAGTAATATACATGTATTTTTCGCCTCTAAACAGTTTTGCCTCTGTGTGTACTCACAGCTTTGCCTGGTACTGTAAAGGCATTGCAATGACCTCGAGACAGTTTGGAACCTTCAGGTACTTTGTAGCTAGAGACTCTAGTACAGGTGTACCCAGAGCGCGATATCCCACTTCAATGCTCTGGGCCCACTCCCTGCGGAAAGGCATGGTCTGGGACGTACCAACTACGGAATCAAGCCAGAAGCTGTTCGAGTGCGTCATTGTAGCCAGATTCTTGACAATAGGGATGCGCGTCCGACGCACCCGCTCATCGTCGATGGATTCTGACAGATCCTTCACACTTTCGTGAATGATCTCACGCATCTCACCAACATGCTGTGGCTTGCAGGTAAGATGCACCATTAGATAACCGAAATTTTGGAACGTCTCGGACATGAAAAAGTCAGCGCTCGGGGAGTAAGTGTCTCCTCGCTTATTTCGCACTTGCTCTTGCAGAATATCGTTGACCATTGAGTGCAAAAGGTAGAAACTGCGGACCTCCTCCAGCGTCAACCCATCCGGGATGCGCCATCCGATCAGCAGACAAGCCTGGCTCGCCTGGGTGTTCACAAAAGTAGTGTGTGTACCGTATGGCATGGGTCGGGAGGGAACCATGAAATGACCAAGATCATTGCCCACCGTGCACGATTCACGATCCGGCATTGTTCCAAAGTACATGCTCGTTAGTTTGCGTGTTTGTTTGGGATCCAGATCGCCAACTATGCCAATTTCCATGGGAGCCGTAGCAAGAATTGGCTCCAGATAATCTCTGACTTGGTCAGCCGTGACCTTACGGACATCGTCAGCGGTGGGCGGACGGCGCTTCTCGTCGCTGTGGCCGGCCAACGTATGGAACAGATGGTAGGCTGCAGATGCCACGTCAGACTCCTGTGCTTCGAGGCTTGCGACGGCGTCCTGTTGTATACGGTCAAATAGGTTCATGCGCCAACCCGGATCCATGAACCCGGCGCGTACATACTGAATCAGTTTCTCCATGCTATCAGGTAGGCTCATACCATAAAACATCATCGAGCGTTCACCAAAGACCGGTCCTTCATAGCTGATCTTTGCACCGGCCATAATGTCTCGTAGAGACGTGATTGAGTGAGATCCCAGGCCCATACTGCCCAGGGCCATCATGCTCATCTCACGCACACCAGCAGGCGGCAAAGCATCTGGTCCTATATCTAAACTGACAGACAATTTGATATCGTTATCCTGCTCCTGTCGCCTTAAGATATTCACCAGGACGTTGTTACCATACCGAGTCTGCAGGATTTCTCGGGACTCACTAACTGTGTCGACTTCGGTAGCCTCTACTGACTTCAGATTCTTGCTGTCATCCTCGGGGGTTTTGGGAAGCTCGACATGGACAGACTGACTGCTGGCCACTTCATAGTGGAGCTCAGGGCGGTCTCCATAGGCCCACTGGAGGGAATTGCCAGATGAAGACACCTTACCATTCTCTACACTTTCATCGCCCGTCTCCACGAGGTCTGCGTGGGAGCGGTGGCGACTGCGGGCAGTACTCATCATATCCAGCAACATGTCATTGTCTAGGCCCGTCACTAAACCAGTTGTGGGCGACGCGGATGGTTGAGAAATACTCTCCTTTCCCATAAGCATAAGGACTCGTCGTCGTGGAGTGGTACCCTCAGCTTCTTCTTTTTGATGGCTCCGAAGAATGTCACCAATCGCTCCCTGGATGTCTTCGGGAGCTGTGTAGTCTGCTACCTCTCCGAAAAGTTCGCGGGTGGACTTGGCGGTGGTGTACACTACATTTTGTCTAAGATGAGCAATCAACTCGTTCGCTACCTCAGCATTAGACTTTTGTGGCTCAAGCTGGACCATTTGCTCAAAGTAGCCCCTTATAGTTCGCAATTCCACAGCCAGTTCCTCCTCTGTCGGCCCATAATTAATGAGATTTTGAATTCCTGTGTACATGATTGTGAAGGCATCAGTCGCTCCCATGGCAGTTACCCCCTTCTTGAGCTGAGCGTGGATATGTCCGTTGCGGAATCCAAGACTGCTGTCAAGTCCCGCGGAAATGTTTACAATGTTCTGAACGGCTACCCGACCGTCAAAGCCATTCAGTTGTGGTATGGTGTCTGGCTCCTCAAACATGCGCTGGAAGCGTTTACGTAGTATCTGGATACCGATCCGTTCATGAAGCCGCACACGGCGCTCCTCAATGCTGTCTGGCACTGCTGGTCTATGGCTAACTGTGGCAAGCTCCAGCACGGTGGAATCCACATCAGGGTGCGCCATGGATTCCACGGACAGCGACGACGGCTGCAAAAGTCCAAGGTCCACCGAAGGTCTTACATCTGTCAAGGGTGCATTATTTTTCAGTTCACCAAACAATGATTCTACAAGTTTGATTGTCTCAACCGTATCCACAGCGCCAACCACGATTAAGGACATATTGTTTGGGCGATACCATTGCTGATAGAAGGCTCGCAGGGCAGATGGGGTAAAGGATCCCACTGAAAGAGCACTCCCGTCCGGAAAACGATGGGGTATTAAAGTACCACGGTAAAGTGTACCATAGGCGTACTTGCGAATGGCCATGTCGCCCGTATCGGTATCAGCCAGTTCGCTCTGTACCACGGTAGCTTCCCGTTTAACCTGATCCTCGTCAAACAAGCAACGGCCAGCAAAATCGGACAATATCTGCAACCCCTCGCTCACGTCCTTGGGTCCACCACTGGGAGGCAGGTCCAGGAAGTACATCGTATCCTCGAAGCCGGTTTGCGCGTTACTATGGTGCCCAAACTTGAGACCAAGGTTCTGAAGCGTGGTGTGAACGGATGTACCCGGATAATTCTCTGTCCCGCAGAAAGCCAGATGCTCCACAAAATGTGCCATGCCTAGTTCGCCGGCGTCCTCGTTCAATGAGCCTGCATGAACTAGCAAACGGAGGCTCACGGTCTGAGGATCTTTTGGATTTGCCTTAATGGCAAATCGGAACCCGTTCGACAGGCGACCATAGTTTACCCCTGGGTGAGGATCGATCTCTGACACGTCATGTGGCCAAGGTGCGGAGTACACCCGTTCTGACCATTGGTCGCTCTGATTTCTAAGGTACGTGGCTGTTGTAAATGATCGGACCAAGGGCACACCTAAGCCCCGACTTAGGTGAACCAGCTTTGGGACAATCATCGTCTATATCTACCTATCGATCTATCTATCTATCGATGATCAATGGGACTGTCATTCTATGTCATCAGGTACAAGCACTCCCACTAGAAGTAATCTCCGAATCCCATGAGACTCGATGCTGGCTGACCGTATGCTTGTGACACAACTCTTCTACATCAATTGAAATAGCAAAGCCGTCCTGAAGACCTAACCGGCCCTCTTCCTACTGCTTTCCATTTATCTCTCGGAAGTAACAACCCGCAGGGCCAGAGGGGAGGGGAACGGGAGGTTTGTAATCTGCTTCGTGGTCCCCCTACCATTCTGGCCTCCCGCACCACCATTCTCAAGGGCAGAACTTGGAGGCCCGGATATGGACAGACCCTTAGCCCGTTAACCCCCCTCCCGGGCCGGTGGGTTGGGGGCCGCTTTCCTCAACATGGGTTTGCAACCCCATGGTCCGTCACACGTGCGGGTAAGACCTGAAACCCACCTTGGATTAGGAGGACTCAGAGGGCGCACGTACATAGAGGCAACCGCCATCCGAACCGAACTATGGCTTCTTTCTCCCCTTTTTATTAAGCAAGGGAGTATGCCTCAACATTCCAACCATGGTTCTGTACTTTATCGGGCTCGGCCTGGGAAATGAGCAGGACATTACTGTCCGGGGGTTGGAAATTGTGAAGTCAGCTGACAAGGTCTTCCTTGAAGCCTACACGTCCATCTTGGCTCGGGGTCCGGAGAATTTCTTGAACAAAACTGTTACATTGTACGGAAGAGATGACATTGTAATCGCTGACCGTGAGCTAGTGGAACAGGCAGCAGAAACCATCCTGGACCCTGCAGAGGGTCAAGATACGAAGGTAGCCTTTCTCGTGGTTGGTGACCCCTACGGAGCCACCACCCACACTGATCTGGCTCTTCGTGCCCATGAGCGGAAAATCAAGGTCGTAAATATTCACAATGCTAGCATCATGAATGCAGTTGCTGCCTGCGGGCTCCAACTGTACCGCTTCGGACAGAGCATCAGTCAGGTCTTCTGGACTGACGAGTGGCAGCCGGACTCTTATTATGACAAGATTGGTGACAACATGAGCATCGGGTTGCACACTTTGTGCCTTCTAGATATCAAAGTTAAAGAACAGACATGGGAGAATTTGGCCCGCGGTCGAAAGGTATACGAACCCCCTCGTTTTATGACCGTCACCGAGGCTCTTGAGCAGCTTTTGGCCTGCGAAGAGAGGCACGGAAGAGGTCTGGTTAAGGCGGACACTATTGTGATTGGTGTGGCCCGTCTTGGGCAAGATGACCAATTGATTGTCTCAGGCACCGTCTCTGAGCTCATGGAAGTAGACTTTGGCAAACCTCTGCACTCCCTGGTCATCGCTGGCGATGTGCACGAAACTGAGTTGGAGTGCGTGGCTATGCACGCCAAGAACAAGGATACTTTTGAGGCCATGCTCAAAGAGATTCGTTCGAAACTGGGGCCTCAGTGAGAACACGAAACAAGTAAAAACATAGGGAGTAATATAACCATACATTGTATCGTAGGTGCAGATGAGAAAGAGATTTCTGAAAGGATCATCTAGAAATCCATTCTTGTTTAGAAGGGGGATTGGTGCTCTACTGTGTATATTGAGTGCTCACGGAGAGGGGTTTTAATTCATATAAACGAAATTGAAGAGCGATGAGGGGACTCAGCTAGAGCAATATTCCAAAATGGTTTAGGTTGTCGCCGTCGTGGATCGCGCCGCCCGGGAGGGACCATAGGGGGAGGCGGTGGTGGCGGGTATATAGATTCGGAATGACCCACGCAGCGCTCTGGAATGCGGGTCTTAGTATCAGAGCCGCCTTTGCTTGCGAATATCTAGTTATTGGGCAAATCCATTGCGCTTTCCATTGAGCACAAGAACCCTCACTTGTCTCCGTCTGCCACCGCCAGTATTCATCTTCAAAATGGCCACTTCCAGGCCGGATATAACATTCTTATAGATGCCTCTATCTCATCGCCATGCGTGTAAGACATTTTCGTCTGTTCACACGCAGAGGCCGCGTCCTCTTTAGAAATGCAGTCGTAATCACTACCGTGGGCACAGCTGGTCTGGCTGCCTACAGTGAAACATTTAGAGAAGAACTGGGCGGAGTAGCCCAAGGATCCATCCGGTCAGTGCACACTGCCGGTGTCATTAGCTATCTTGCGGCGCGGTATAAACTAAAGCTCCATGGGCTTTCGCGGGAGTCCGACGAGTACTTGTCCACACTGAAGGAGTGTCACTTGTACTCGGCAAGGAAACTTGTGGATCTGGCCTCTTATCACAAGGGCATCTATGTGAAAGCGGGTCAACATGCAGCGTCCATGAATACGGCCCTCCCCAAAGAGTTCACCCAGGTGCTTAGCGTATTGCAGGACCAGACTGACCCCATTCCATTCAAACAGGTACAGAAGGCATTTCGGAGGGAATTCAAGGCGCCTCTGGAGGATTTCTTCATTGAGTTTGCAGAGAAACCTCTGGCTGCTGCCAGTCTTGCCCAGGTACACAAGGCCACCACACGAGATGGTCGTGAGGTTGCCGTAAAAGTGCAATATCCTTTCCTCGATCGGCTTTTTGGGAGCGACATGCGTACTATGCGCCTTGCAGCAACATTTGTTGAAATGGCGTTTCCGGGAATAGACCTACAGTGGCTGGTCGACGAATTGGAGGAAAATCTCGAGCAAGAGCTTGATTTCCGGCACGAAGGTGGCAATGCAGAGCGTGTTGCTCGTCTGTTTGCCAACAATATTGAAGTGGCAGTTCCTCGGATATACTGGGACCTGACTGGCAAGCGGATCCTAACGATGGAGTTTATTCATGCAGTAAAAATCACAGATATTGAGGGAATTCTCGGTCTACAGACACGGACCCAGAACATTGCCCGAATCCTGGCCGAGGTCTTCGCGGAGATGATCTACTGTCATGGGTTCATGCATTCGGACCCCCATCCGGGCAATCTTCTGGTTCGCCGCCATCCAGAATTCGGAAATCCGCAGTTGGTGCTGCTTGATCATGGTCTCTACCGTGAACTGGAGGAGAGCTTTCGGTATCATTACTGCCGGCTTTGGAAAGCGCTGATGACCATGGATGAAGACCTGCTCAAGGAATCTGCCACGCACCTGGGTGCGGGAGAGTACTATGACCTCTTCCCTTTGCTCCTGACATACAGACGCTGGGGTACCAAGGCGACGTTCGGGCAGAGCACTACGCAAGGCGACAAGCAAAAGATCCGGTCGCGGTTCAAAAACATTCAGTTTAGCGATGTGCTGGAATTCCTAGAGACCTTGCCCAGGGATATGTTACTGGTGTTTAGGACCACTAATTTAATTCGCAGTATCAACAAGGACTTGGGAATGCCCACCATCGATCGGTTCATCGTGTTCGCGAAGATGAGCGTCAAGGGCACCTACGGATACCGAAGGCGTGACGAACCAATCCGTACCCGGAGAGAACGGCTGCGCCTGCTTTGGGAAATGATCAAGATTGATTTCCGCTTCATGGTAACAAAGATCTTGTTATACATCTATGTCTGGACCAATCCGAAGGCAACGATTCAAATGGCCGGGTAGAAACGCCCAAAAACAAAGTCACGTGTTAAGTCTTGGAAATTAGGTACTCGATATATATTCTTTAAGATGGTTATTTTTTGTTTTCCGGCCACAAACGACTAACTTGTTGTACAATGGTCGTTACGCATTACATTTTTAAAAGCATTTAGTAGTCAGTCATCCCTCCTCCCTGGGCACGAACGCGTTCTACTTCCTCCTGGAACAAACGATTAATGTTGCTCAGATCTTTCCGAAGCGAGTTGACCGACTGTTGAACAACAGTTTCGGGCTCCTGTTCACCAGTGGTCTGTACCCGCAACACAAAACGGTGTTCCAAGGGATGAGGCATACGATAGCCGGCAAACTTGACGCTAGGTTGTTCCATAAGCTTGCCCTTCAGAATATTTCCCAGAGTGTGATCTTCTTTCTGTACATTGAAGACCATGGCGTGCGGCACTTTCTGGTCGCGCTCAATTTCTACCTTCTTCTCGTCATCCGCAAGGATGAGATCTTCATGGCCTTCAGGGGCGTTCATTTTAAAAAATATATGAAATGCACTGGTTGACGCCTTGAGTTTTCAGCAAATCTGCTGCCCTATTCCGAGATTGACAAGTGGCACGGTCTTCTCGCTCCTAAATACTCTGAGCGGTACGAATATTGACTCATCAGGTCGAACGTAATAGATCTGCTCTATGATTAAATTAAGCACGAAATTCTGCTTCTGTTTGTACCTTTATATCGATGATTTGTTTTTAGGTACTGACACAAACATCGTGTCCAGAAAGCATGTCGCGACAGTCATTCTCTGGTTTCTTTACTTTGTTGGCCTCCCGCTGCTGTTTCTTCCCTACAAACCGATGACCGACCGCACGTGTACATTAATGAATGTGTTGAACCGAAAACTTGAATCCATACTGAAATAACGGGGCCAGCGGGGGGGTTGCCATTTTCATAGTTTCCAACAGGGGCTAGAGCCGCTCCGCTTCGGGCCCCTATCGGCGTTTAAACCTTCTCCTCCCCATCGGGTGTTGGGCCGATCAGGGGCCTAAGTTTCGTGTATGGGCGCCAAACCTAACCCGTGAGAAATTAACCCGGGCCTGGTGGACTTTGACGGGCTCCCACTGAAGATTCAACCCGAGGTGGTGAAGGAGGCGGAGCAAAGGGATTCCGCTGGAATAGCAACGACATCACACAGATAGTACCAGACGAATAAAACTTTTACGACAAGACAATCGTCACCCAGGGCGCTCTTTGAGCATGGCCACCCGCAGCGGTGCATTTCTCCGACGTGGATGTGTATGAGGGTGTGTATATAAAGACGAAGTATGTAGACATGACATGTCCAACGCGTTGGCACTGCCTCCGCCGGACCGTCTTCCTGTCGATGTCGATTAGTAGAACGGTCCGCTGTCGCCACCAAATTTGGTACCGCCGGCAGCTGCGGCAGCAAAAGGTGCGCGGTTTGCCTGGGTCGGCGCTGCAGCCAGAGCGGCCGGATCCGTAGCACCCGTTCCGGGTCCGCTTGCAGTTGCCGCTGCCGCTGCCGCCGCACTATTCACAGCGTCGCTGCTTTTGCGTGCGTATTCGACCCGAATGCCAGACCGTGGATCGTTTGGCTGCAAGAGGTAGCCCTGCAGTGTATGATAAGCTGATGTGGCCGTATCCACAGTCTCAAAGGCAGCAAAAGCAAACGTGCTACCGGCCCGATTCATGATCTGCAGCCGGCGGAACCCGGGACATTTGTTCAGAACGTTTCGCAGTTCCTCGTCTCGCTGTTTCTGGCCCGGATTGCTGGCGGAGCCAATGTTCCCGATGAACAGTGTGTTGCACGCAGGAACCCCAGATGCTCCTCCTTGCTGCTGAGGAGCCGTTCCGGCGTAGGACTGCACCATTGCCGACGACGGCGGTGCCGCGGAGTACGACGCGCGATTGCTGCGTGGTCCAGAACCGCCGCTTCCGTTGCTGCCCCGCGGCTGCTGCCATGCATTTTGCGGGGGTGGTCGCGACGCCAGGGCAGCCGAATACCGACCGTTGTCATTGCCAGCGTTGCCGCCACTATTGGCGCCAAAGAAACTGCCGGGCGAATGGTCGTGTTCGTCAGTCCTTTCCAATCCCATCATGTGCTGGGTCGGATCTGTAGATGACACAGCTGCAGCTGCGGTGGCGGCTGCCCCACTAACACCGTTGTTGTCCTTATTGGCAGAGCTACCGGCCGTGGTCCCCGCTGCAGCTGTTGCCCACGTTGACGGCTTGTTGTCTGTCGCATCCGTCACTGTGGTTGCTGCTGGATCCACTGTGTGCTCACCGTTGCCGTCTCCAAGATCGCCGTCGCTGGTGTGTCGACTACGGGCGGGAGCGCTGCTCCCAGCACCCAGCCCCTGCAGGGACTGCAGCACTGTGGGTGCTGTGTTGCCGTCGCTGGATTCGGACATGGGCCGACCAATGGCGGACAAGCGTCCTTGGCGATCGTTACCACCGCTGTCGGGGCCTGTGCCGTCACCTGTAGCGTCTGATGCGCTAGCATCGACGACATCGTCCGCGATTACCTCATCGGCTACTGGCTGCTGCTGCTGCTGTTGCTGCTGCGACTGCTGCGATTGTGTCTGTGGCTGCTGTTGTTGTTGCTGCGTCGCTGACAGTTGTTGCTGTTGGTGTTGTGGAGGGTACTGCTGTGATCCGTTCGCCATGTAATATCCCCCTGGGTGTCCCGCAAAATGGTGCGGGTGCCGCATGGATCCGCCGGATCCACCCATCGGCGGGGGTGGATGGCCGTGCGAAGGAGGTGGGGGCGGATGCCCGGGATAGTGACCCTGGGCCGCCGGATGGCTACCGTGCGGCGGTGGCGGTGGTGGGACCATCTGCGAAGGGTGCGCAGGGTGGCCAGGATGGTGGTGCCCGTGGTGCAGTGGCCCTCCCTGTGCTGGATGACCGCTCCCGTCGTTGGCACCGCCAGCTGTGGGTCTAAGTCCACTAGCAGAATGCATGTTGTGTACCTGCTGCTGCAGCTGTGCCGGTGGTTGAGGTGACTGCTGTTGCTGTAGTCCTCGTGGTTGTTGGTGTTGGTGGTGTTGCTGCTGCTGCTGCGGCGGTGGCTGCTGCTGCTGCTGTTGCTGGTGATGGAGCTGTGTGTGCTGCTGATGCGCCGCGGCAGCGGCAGCGGCAGCGGCAGCAGCGGGATGACCATGCGGCGGGGGAGGCGGCCCATGGCCGGGGTGATGGTGGCCGTGGTGGCCTGGGTGGTGGTGCGCTCCCGGATGATGGCCGTGGGGTGGCGGCAGGCCCATGGCCGCGGCCACCGCTGCGGCCTGCGCCTGCGGTGGGGGCGGTGGCATGCCGCCGCCGCCGCCCAACACTGTCCCACCGGCGGGAGTGCTTGTTGGACCAGCAGCAGTTACACCTACCCCGCTGGCCGTGGGCGTCAAACCGTAGCGCCGGGTCTTGGTGTTGCTCTTTGCAAAATCAAGGCGCAGGGTCTGGTGCAGTTCTGGATCAAAGCGGACCCCTTGCAACGATTTCATTGCGTATTCTGCCTTGTTGCGACTACTGAATGCAGCAAATGCAACCGGTGTCTTGTTTGTCGTGCGCAGCGTGGCACCCTCGAAACCGTGGAAGGTGCGAAAGAGCAAGTACAACTCACGCTCTCTGACGTTAATGGGTAGGCCACTGACAAAGAGGGTCCGCACTTCTTCATTTTCGGGGGCCCCAGAAGTGCTCTGTGGAGACGAGCCCAAGCCTACACTGCTGCCGGCGCCGCTGCCGTCCACGGCCGTTCCCGAACCATCTAAGTCGTCGGTGGCTTTGGGCTGTTCTGCAGTGTCGCTCGCATTGGAAGGCAAGGGCTCTGTCGGATTTGTTAGTTCTGTGTCGGCAATGCCCTCTGTGGCTGCCTTCAGTTGTGTTTGTATGGGGTTCTGATCGGGCTGTGTTGTCATGTTGGGCTCGGGCATGCTTCAGCGCGCCGCGGACGTGCTGAGGGACGTGGTTCCTGCTTTAAGTGTGCGTTTTTCTGCGGCTACTTGCGGTGGCGGGGTTGATTGCTCAGGTGTACCAAGTACAGAGAGTTCTCTTGCTCTCTCGTTGTTCCTTTGGGCACGCCTGTGGGGTATGTTGCCGCTGTCTGTGTGATGCTGGAAGAACCTAATGTCGATATGGAACTATGCTATGATATGCTAAAACGGGTTTCCCGGACCCACGTTACATTCTGGGATCTACAGTGTAGTACGAACAGTACTGTGTAACCGGT
Source organism: Corallochytrium limacisporum (assembly GCA_002811645.1). NCBI lineage: Eukaryota > Corallochytrium > Corallochytrium limacisporum. The sequence continues at coordinate 15,464 of PDIP01000046.1, forward strand.
CGGTCTCTATCTTTTCATTCGCGGTGGTTGGCCCGTGGCCTTTGATCTATCCTGGTGCGTATTCGAGGAGACTAGACATTTTGCCCCTTCAGGAGGTCTCGGTGACTTTCACGGCTGAAATAACCCCACAGTCTCATTCATTATCAGGCGCAGATCCGGGAAGGTGACAACACGTCAGGGGCGAGAAAGTGATTTGACAACAAACAAATGACATCCCCGTACTTGTCATCACAGGCCATCCATCCTCCCAAGACACGCTCCTGCACATCTCCCACCCCAGTGTTTCGTGCAAACCTCTACTCTCCACCGGCCCAGCGGAAACGAAACCGTTCCAACCCATAACCCCCCCTCCCCCAAGCCCCACCGGGCATTGTTGCGCAATCGTAAAATCTCAATGTTTTCCCTTCCGTCCTTGACCCAATCTCTCTCGGTCTCTGTGGCTCTGTGTGTGTGTGTGTGTGCCTCTCTCTCTCTCTCTCTCTCTCTCTCTCTCTCTCTCTCTCTCTCTCTCTCTCTCTCTCCACTTGTTTCTTTCCCTTGCTCACCAACCCAACACCTACCAACTGGCTTAAGCAAAGGAAGGAGACACACAGGGTAAGTGAGACGAGAGAGTGTGTACTGAGGATGAGGGGGGCAGGGAGGGAGGGAGGGAAGGGGGCTAGGGTTGCGGAGAACGACACACACAAAAAAATATGAAAAAGAAATGAAACTGAACCAAAGAGCAAGAGAGAGAGAGAGGGATGGGGTCCCGCATCAATCAAGCGATCATAGGCAGCGAAAAGGAAAAATACAAACTAGAAATTAACTGTTGTCCCTTCCCCCATCCTTGAGAGGTGAAACTAAAATAAAAGAAGTTAAAGGACGAGAAAGGCAGATGAATAAAAAAGGGAAAATAACAATGAAAATTGCAAAAGGTTCAGTCGAAAACCTCTCACTCTATCTCTCGGTGCCAGTTTGCTGCTGCACCGATTCCAGCGCAGCCAGAAGGGCGATTAGCACTGGCCACATAAAAAATGGAGAAACATACGCACCACAAGAATAAAAAGGGAGGGGGAGAAGAGGGTAAAGGGGAGAGAGGAGTTAGAGAGGGTTGGTAGTTGCCGGTGATGATGATATCTTACGTCCGGACCCCAACCCTCCGGGAGGGGGGGGGGGAGAAACCAAGCGAAAACATTTTCTACCCCAACCCCGAAACAAAGAAAGAATTGTCACTCACTCACTCACACCCGCTTGGTGCTTGGCCTGTCCTCCTTTCCTTTTTGTTGTTGAAGTTTTTTCTACGGCCAACGCAGCGAGTAGCAAACCATTCTGTCCACTGCCACTTTGACACACGAACACACGCACGCACGTTACACACGCACGTTCCCCGGAGAGTGGACGGCAGCGGGACCTGGCAATGGAGTGCGAGGGCGATTGGAGGAGGGTTTTGGAAAGAAAAGATGAAAACAGAACGAAAGAGTAAAACAAAAAAGAGAAAACAACACAACACCAACAGAAACCACGGCAGTAACTATGAGGACGTCAGCGTTAGGAACCGAGAATTACAAAATTGGGGGAAAGGCAGGCGGGGTTACGAAATGAAGAGAGAAAAAGAGAGAGCGGGGTAAGAGGGGGTTAACCCACCACTTCACTCGCACAGACCAACCGCAGCAGACCTTTCTTTTGTTGGGGGAGAAGGGAGGCGCGGGGAAAGGGCCGGCCGAGGTTATCAAGGGAGGTAGTCGCAGTTTACCCCGCGTTGTTGGGTCTCATTTCCCTTGGCTGCGTAAGTTCGGTGGAGCCTTGATTCTATGAATAAAAAGAAAATATGGGACCCCGTTGTTGTCTCCTCCCCTCCCCCCCCCCCCGGGGGGGGGGGTTAGTCAATGTTTTCTCTTTTTTTCCTGGCTAGTTTGATACTCTGTCCACCACGGGCCCTCCCTCCCTCCCTCCATGTCTGCCCTTTCCCCCGGGAAGGGACCCTCCGCCAGGAGAGGATACGCTTGAATTGCCTCTGCCACCGTCTTCGAGAGCAAGGGGTCGTTCCTTTCCAAACGGCGGGCAGTGAGTACTGTCTGTGTCCTTGCTTTCCTTTGCTCTGTGTTTGGCTGTTTTTAATGCCTCCCCCCCCCCCCCTTTTTATCTTTTCTTAGGGTGACCCAAGGCCTTGTATTCAGTACTTTCAATACCCAGCGGCTGCGGTGGCTTTATTTTTTCATTTTTCCTTCCGCCTAGCCTGTCTCAATCTTTCCTTAGTTGAGTTATTTAATCTAAATTCTCTTTTGCTTTCCCTTGTTTTCCTGTGTACAGTTTTCTCCTTTCATTTCTTTGTATCTCCTTCTTAGGGAATTGGTGTGTCTGTGTCCCACTCCTGAGAATGTGGAACCGGCGTGTGCCGCCCCCTGGGGGGGGGGGGGGGGGGGGGGGGGGGGGAAGGTGTGGGGTGTGGGAGACTGCCCGACCATTGGAGATATATAGGGTAAGCACATTTGCAATAATTCTTGGGGAGGGCGCGGGGCAGTAGTGGAGGGAAGGTATGGGGGCGGGGGGTGGAGGGGGAGGACGAAGTGCCAGTTGGGTAGAGAGTGAGTGAGAGTGGACGGGTGGTGGTGTTGTTGGGGTTGGGGGAGGTGGGGGTGTTTTGGGGATGACATATCAATTTTTGCATACCCTGTTCTCTCCATAATCCACAACGAGAGCGGTGCTTTGGGAAAGGGAACCCCAGCCAGAGGCCTCCACCAGCCCGACCCGGCTGTGCGCTTGCTTTGCTCAAAAGGGGGGTGGTTGGTTAGGCGTACGGTGGCTTCTCTCCTGGGGAGTGGGTTCAGGCAGCGAAACGGTCCAACACTCGCCCCCCCCACACCGGCTCCTGAGCGCAGCGGTATAGGCCGTGGTGCCCGTGTTGCTCGTACAATAAAACGGTGACGTTCTATTTCGTCAGTTTTGCTCAGAGGAATTGAAAAGGTGAGATTAAGATGAAATGAAAAATTTCGGGGCGTGCGTTACGTTTCCATGGCCAAGTGATCTGCTATGACTTTGCACAATTGACAAATCAGACTTAAGCTATAAAGTATTGGTGCGGAAATGAAAAGAAAACTGGCCGATACTAGATATGGAAGGTTTTCATCTGGGTACCCCGTACCAGCCTGCCAAGAAACCGGAATCCATTGTTACTTAACGCACTCAATGGGTATTGGCCGAAGAATTTCACGAAGAAACTCTCGAAATCCGTCAGTTTTGATCAAAGGAGGAGTAACATACGGCCGAGTTTTGACCAAACTGCTTGAACATAAATAAGAACAATCACCATGCCGAAGGAAAAGCAAGCGGGATCTGCCGCCAGAAACAAGGAAGCGCTCACTATGAGCATGCAAGCCATGCACATAGCCGAACCACAAAATTCGGGAAGGGCAAACTTATCCGCTTCGCAGGACCAACTGAGCAGTGAGTACTTGCGGACAAAGAATGAGATCTTCGGGCGGCTAAAGATCTCTAACGGCGGTGAACCCCATGTATTTCCCAAGGTACTGAATCGTTGGTTAAGCAATGAGGATCTTTGCCTCTACCTAATTGTAGCACAGAGGCATCCTGAGTGGATGAGTGACACAGTGGCACACCAGCCCCCGAGCGGCACGGCTGTACTGTACGACCGGTCACAGGTAAAGTTTCGGAAAGATGGACATAATTGGAAGAAGAGGAAGGACTCTCGGAATGTTCGTGAGGATCACATGAAGTTAAAGGTGAACGGAATTGAATTCATCTATGGTTCGTATGCACATCACGAAGAATGGCAGAATTTCCATCGGAGGTGTTACTGGCTCCTGCACGAGCCTAACATCGTGCTGGTCCATTACCTGAATGAGCCTCAGCAGACAAAACCTGTTCGTGATGTGTACGAGTTGTATGCGGGGGCTTCGACGCCAACCATGGAGTCAATATTGTCGTCCGACAACCCACCTCCCATTCACATTAAGGGGCAAAATCATCGGGCGACAGATTTTGACATTCCCACACATGGAAGGGATCCATTAGCATCTGCATCACACAACTCGCACGAGGATATGAGCATTCCACCAGGGAACTTGCCAGCGCCGATCGACATGTTGCATCCATCTCCGGCCATAGAGCGTTTCTTTAGTTTCGATGCGTCTGGCGCTGCAGATTTCGGTCAATTGAACGCTGCCTCCCACGTGGAATCGCAGTCATCACACACCAGTCGGACAGAACAGTCACAGACATCAGATGATTTAAAGGATATCACTCTGAATCCCTTAGATATCGAAGGAAGTCTTGCTGGCATTTTGTTGGACCCCCATGATCGAGCACAACAGTCTGAACAGGAACTCAATGTCCAAATGGAGGATATGCTCATGGAGACTTCCATCAGTGATGTTGGCACATTGAACTTCCTTTTCGACAAGCCACCTCAGGAAGTTCGGGAATCCAAGCTGACATATGCACCTAATTGGGCATTTAATGATGTTACACAAAAGGTCCTCGTCGTGGGCGACTTCGGTTTGCAAAAGGGTGAAGAGATTCGGGTCAGAGTGAATGATATTGAGGTGCTTGGTGATGCTGTCAATGCAAGCACACTTCGTTTCTGGACTGTGCCCTTTAAGCATGGTGGCGACTACCTCTACACCTTCTACCGTCGCAACGGACAGCATATTGCGCACGTGACAATGGAAATCCATGAACACGATTGGCTAGCCCGCACATGGTTATCAAAGCACCCCAAAGAGCATATGATGTGCCTCGGCGCACGTATTGCTGCAATCATGAAAAATATGGGCGTGTTCGGGAACCGCGGACTGCATTTGCGGGGAAAGGAGCCCATGTACACAATCGTACAGCAATTCTTTGATCTCTATGAGCGTATTCCGCACACCTGGAGTGACATGGTCTACGCCAAGCGGTTGCTGGAATTGAGCAAAATGAATTTTATCATGCTGTGCGCAGCTATTGGTGAGCCAGAAATCTTTAAGCTGGCAGTTGCTCTTGGCCAGCAGCTCCCGGACAACCCAGAGTGCCGTCAGGACTTTGATATGTTGCATAGAGATGTTCACGGCTGCAACACGCTACATTGGGCCTTCGCGATCAATAATGCTGATATTTTGCAGATTATTGCCAACATTGTGGGAACGAATGCCCCGGTGGTTTTGAAGTCGAAGAACCGATTTGGACTAGAAGTGCAGCATTGCAACTTCAATGTTGCCAACACTGGTCGTGTGACTGCCATGCCTTCTTTCCCTGTGCAGCTGGAAGTCACCCTGACTGCCGCCAGTTCTTTCCTGGAGAACCAAAGGCGACCGATGGAGGAGGGTGAGCAGGGAGATCAGGTCATGGATGATCACCAACGGGCTGCTGCCATTCGAGCTGCAGAATTCCTTGTACGCACTTTCAAAGGTACTGGTGGCCATAGCATTCGTAGAGGGTCAAAGCCTGAGAGTAGGCACATACGGACTGGTTCTCATGGCAGTCGCATACAGAGGCCCAATTCTCAGCGTGGAATGAAGCCAAAGCAACGCATGCGCCAAGCATCTGACTTTTAGGAGAACCTGCAATTCAAACAACCGGTGATATTATAGGTGTTGAACACTACTTATATATTTCTTATGTTATGGTCACAAATACGGTGATGCCTTCTAGCATCCATCGCTAATTCGTCTTCTGTTGATTCAGGCGCATGTTGACGAGTGGCGCGATGGTCCGCAAGCGATGCCGTGTCTCCTTTCTGCCTACGAAACCGGTCACCATGTCGTCGTCTGTATTCGCAAAGAATGACAACGGATGTCTGTGCAGGCTTGTGAAGGGAACATAAATGGACGTGGTCAGCAGCAGCATGTCATGTAGGCCTGGGGTATACCAAACAGGCAGGCCTTTGGCAGGCATCGTCTTCGTCCACGAACACATCTCGTAGAGCTCCACACTGCCCTCCTCTTTGCTCTCCTCTGCAATATTGTTAGAATATTTCTGAACAAGACACTTGTAGGGTCCCTTGATGGCAATTCTACGCAGTTCATCCATACTGTGAATAGCACAAAGAGCTTTCTTGACGTTGCTTTCTGTGAGTGACATCTTGGCAACCATGCCTCCAGCCAACTTCCACAGTGCCCAGCGACGAAGGTCTGGGCTGCGGACCGCAGTGTTGAAAGCCGGTTCAACCCACGCCGTAGGTGTTCCTTGATCTTCAAGGTCTATGAGATACTGTTTGCCGAGCTTCTGCAAGGCAAACGCGAGCACCATGGCAAGGACAAAATGGCTAAATGTCTCTGGGGTCTCCATCATGAATCTGTCAACTATTTGGTGATTCTTGATCTTGGCGTTGAAGTCGCAGGCGCGTACAAAATTTTTACGTTGCGCAGAATGGCTGACAAGTCCTGAAAGGGCACCGGGCCATCCATAGTTTATCAAACCCTCCATAACAAGCGTAATGGCAGCAGCCCGCTGTCCATCATCTTTGAGCATGATCTGTTTGAAAGCCTGCAGCACATCAGCGGTCTGGGGCATGTCCGCGTCCGTCATCGGCCCAAATTCTTGGGTCTCGTAAGGCTTGTCATCCTCGTCGTCATACTGGTGCATAATGATACATTCTAGAGTACAATCTAGAGGCTGTTCCCGCACGATAGTTTCTGTGCGGAGGACGATTCGCTCTTTGGTCGCTGCGGTCCTTCGAACATCACTTGCAAGCATATCTGTGTGGTCGGCGAGTTCCTTAACCTGCTTCCTCAGAATGCGCTTGAAGTCGTGAGGCTGCATTTCTGTCTTCTTACTCTTTCCACTTTGCTTGCGTGGCTTTGGTGGTTCCTTTCGAGGAGCGGTATCGTCCTGCAGCTTAGATGCATGCCACGCACGACTGACTTTAGCACATAGTGGGGCAGCCTTATCGTCAGACAAAAGATCATCAAAGTTGTTCATTCCGTATTTCAGAGTCAGATCGATAAGAACATGATTGTCGTGTGCTACCCAATCTTCAGGAATGCCTTTGGCGCGACCGCTAAAGCAATTAGCTACCCGGAGCCGCAGATCTTCGTCAGCAGCAAGAGACTCACGGAACTTCAGGTCATCGGAGACAGCGAGCAGCATACTTCTGAACTGCATCGTGGCTTGCCATGATGATTCCAGAGCCTCGTATGCTCTCCGCAGTCCGTCTTTCATCATCAGATATGTGGGTTCATCCTCAACCTTAACGTCACCGATTTGATTGTAGATGCCCTCCCATGCAGCCTTGAGATCAGGTTTGTCACTGTCCGGACCGCACTTGTCGCGCCACTGGTGAATGAGTGCCTTTGTTAAGGGAGCCAAAAGTGCGGGGGTCAATTCTGGGTGCTGTATCAACTGGCACTGCTTTTCAAGCTCACATCCTTGATATCTCTTGATGGACTCCAGCATACTCTTGACCTGCTTCTTCGTCCATTCCGTGGCCAACCGTTTGGGCCGTTTGGGATCCCGAAAGTCACCATCATCTTCCTTTTCATCGTCATCTTCCTCATCATCGATCTCCTGAATGGCTTCAGTGTTGGTACTAGACGCCAACTTACGGCGACGCCTGGAAGTTGCGTCTGATGCATCAGTACCAATGCTTGCGCTCTCACCGGTAAGGAGAGCTAGCGCCTTCTCATCTTTGACTTTTCTCTTCGCTTTAGTGGCCCACTGGTTCCAGAAGTCTTCACCTTCTAGTTCCACGAACGCATCGTCGTTCTCGGCATCGGCTCCAAAGCTGATCTTTGAGAACATGCCACCAGCAACAGCTTTCCGACGCTCTTCCTCATCTTCAGCAGTATTGATCGTCACAGTACGACGCGCTAATATTGTGTTAATGTCCTCGTCGGCGAACTTGGCAGCCTCACCTGACTCGTCTTCTAAAGCTGCGTAGGCACCTTCGCGCAGCAGCCTCTCCAATTCTTGCGCGGAGGGTTTGTTGTCTATGGCATCGGCACTGCCTTTGACACCATCCGTTAGGATTGCGCGATCCAGACCAAGCTTTTTTGAGGCCACGTCAAACATCTTTCTCTCATAGCTGTTCTTGACGAGGAGCCGGAACACTTTCACACTCTTTGTTTGACCAATGCGATGACAACGGGCCATGGCTTGGATATCGTTTTGCGGATTCCAATCACTATCGTAGATGACCACGGTGTCTGCGGCCACTAGATTGATGCCAACACCCCCTGCTTTGGTACAGAGCAGAAACACCGGGATTTCGCTCTTCTCATCGTTTGTAAACGTATCGATAGCGGTTTGACGCTGCTTGCCGGTAACTGATCCATCAAGACGCACGTATCCCACCTCTTCACCCAGCAAGAAGTCCTCGAGAATATCCAGGACCCTTGCCATTTGCGAAAAAATGAGGACCTTGTGTCCGTCCTTGATCAGCTGCGGAAGAAGCTTGCCCAGGAGGACCATCTTACCACTGACTTTTGTCAACATGTCGTGTGGATCAGGGTTGTAAGGCTCAACTCCTTCGGCGAGTCTTCGTTCTCTTTCCTGATCAAGGATGCGAGTTTCCATGTCCGTAATCAAATAGGGATGGTTGCAAACCTTTCGGAGTTCCATGTGAAGATTTGTCAATCGGGGACCACGCAGTCCCTTCTCATTACTAGACAGAATTGCGGTATCTCGCTCAAAGAGGGCGCGGTAGATACGCCGTTGGAGGACGCCCATTTCGACCTCGATAATGACCTCCTCCTTGACAGCCAGCTCTTGGACCACGTCCTCCTTCATGCGCCGTAGGAGAATGGGCATCAAGAGCTTCTTCAGAGCCTCAACCTGTCCGACGTCTTGTACATTTCCGTAGTTCTCGTCAAAGACCTCAGCACTCAGATGGCGACCAGGTTCCATGAAGTCCAGAAGCGTGTGCAGTTCTGCGGTGTCGTTTTGCAACGGCGTGCCTGTCAAAAGAACACGGTGACTGCTTCGGAGAGTCGAGAGATCCGTGAAGGTCTTCGACGTTCGGCTCTTTAATCTATGGGCTTCGTCAACGATAATAACTTCCCACTCAACGTTCCTGAAGAAGGATAACTCTCTCATTACCGTCTCATACGTGACGAGAACAAGCTCTGGTTTCATAGTTTGTTTGTGTTTGTCCCAGATCTCGTATCTCTCGATGATTCGTCGATCTTGAGCATCTCCTTGCACAACCACGCAATCAAAGGTGGTCCACAGTTTGGCCTCCCGTTGCCAATTTAGGATCACCGATAACGGCACTACAATCAAGAATGGGCCCCGTCGATGAGCAAACTTCTGCATCCACTGAAGGAACATCAAGGCTTGAATAGTCTTCCCCAATCCCATTTCGTCAGCCAAGATGCAGCCTCTGCCCTTTGCCCAACAATTGGCCATCCACAAAACACCTTCCTGCTGATGCGGTCGGAGGGCGAGTAAGGACTCTGGGTCTACGAGTTGGTTGTCCACTTCATCCTTCCGAGGCTTTACCCGAACATTTTGACCTACTATGCGGGCGTTTCTCTTGATGGCAATGGGTACCTTGTGCTTAGTTCGATTGGAGAATTCCTCTATGTTTTCGAAACCAATGCCTGGCTCAGCTTCCCATGTACATGCTTTGTACGGAAGGTCGTCCCACTTCACCAAATAAAAGGCTGTGTCATCATTGCCTCTTCGTCGTGCCACTACCCTTTCAATGTGGTCCCATCTGGGGTCATAGAAAGGTTCTTTGTCCTTTCTGTTCGCTGTCTTATTAAAGTGCATAGTTAGCGTGGATGTGCGGACATCAAACTGTTTCTGACACTCGGTCCCAGTGTACCATACGCAATCACGGTACGCCCTGTTCTTGAATTTCACAAGAAACAAGGCCTTCGTCCAATTAGTAGCTTTTGCATGAGCGTATGGATCGACCCCATTGGGATCTTCCTTATCTTCACCAGGACGTAGTGCTGGACGCCAGCAAACGAGTCGCTCAAACTCCCTTAAAGTTGGGAGCGGAATGTCCCCACTGACTGCCGTAGAAATGCTTTTTGCTGAGGACTTGGACGAGGGTTTTTTCTTGGCCACGACAAGTGCTTTACCGCTCCTCTTTGTATTGAAATCACTGTCATCTGAGTCAGGATCAAACTCAGTGTCGCTCTGGCTTTCAAGGGAGTCACTGTCGGAATCCGATGAGTAGGCTCTATCCTTCGTAACAGGAAGTGATTCAGAGCTGCGGAAGTCAACGTCAGACGCATTGCTCATATCTGGAGCGTCCATGTCCTCCTTGTAAGAGACAACCTTTCGAGCCCTCCGCTGACCTCGCCGTCGGCCTTCGCCGGATCCAAAAATGTCCATGGATTTCTCGTTACTTCCAAGCTCCTTAAGGGGACGCCGTGACCCTCTTGGCCACGGACTGTCATCTTGTTCCATGGGCCCCATGCTGGCCCAATCACGGCGATGAACCCGCTGTTACATTAGGTCAAATAAAAACACAGCGTGAAGAAGCCCAGCTCTTTGAATAAATACTCTGTAGCACCCGAACTACCTGTGCAATCATAAATTGAGACCTCCTTCCCGCCAGACAGCAAAGCAAAGGTTGCCACAAATCGGTCATGGCTATTAGCAATCCCCCCTTCCTTCTCCCTTTCAGACACAAAAATCTGAACTTTTCGCGCGAACTGACTGACTGCCCGAGAGGCACGACGAGGATAACCGCCTCCCCTTCCCCACCCCCCGCCCGGGGGGGGGGGCCGGGTTTTAGGAGGCAAAGTGAGGTGAGCTCTACCCTAGATTCCTTTGATGCGAAGTTTGGCAGCTGCCGTGTGACTTTGTGGCATCCGCGGTAGATGGAAGCTAGAGAATGGCAAGACGCAGAATCATGAAAACAAGAGATCCAGATTTCTATGTTTGGGCTAACGAAATTATTTATGTTTTCCTCACTTGACTGCCTGCGGCTTGGACGGGCTGCTGGATTTGGATCCCCCAAACATACGCTTGAGGATGCCCTTCTTCGGCCGCATGCTCTTTAGAATGCCACCTTTCTTTTTCTTGCCGCCCTTCTTCTTCTTCTCTTCATCAACCAGCCTGTGACCGGTAACGTGACCATCTTCGTCCACTTCGATGTTTTCAGGTTTACCAGTAAACGATACAGCCCGGCTAAGATTGTCACCACCGCTGGTAGCATCGTCGCCGGCTTCCTCCTTTTCCTCGGAGTGTGGTAATGGCTTGTCGACCTTGGCCAAACTAAGCCGAGATTGGCTCATTTCAACGTCTTCATTATCTCCGGTTGCTAGAATCTCCCTCGGCGGTGCTGGTGGCTCGTTTGGGATCTCGTCTTCCGCACCGAATTGCACACTACGCTGACTACCGTGAGGACTTACAGAGCGCTGCCGTTGCAAAGGTGCTTCTGGAGTGTGCCTCTCGACTTTGGCGTCTGGTTCTTCGCTGTGGAAAACTTTGTCGATTTTTGCAGCACTAAGGCGCCGGTTCGACTCGCTGGATAGGGAATCATCGATTTCATCCTCAGCTGGTGTCCCACTGCGCTGCGAGGACGCCTCGGAAGGCCCCTTTGAAGTACCCAGACCCTCATCAGTATCCTCTTCTCCGTTCTTTCCGCTTGGAGCAAGGATGACTGGGACTACATCATGCACTGCTGTAGCACTTCCATGCTTTGGCACATCTCCCATGGGCTTATCCACTTTCGCAAATTCAAACTTGCTATGATAAATCTTCTCAGACTCCCCAAAAGAAACCTTACGATTGCCAGATCTGGTCGATGATGAGCGTGACAGCGGTGCATCCCCTTCTTCCTCTTCCTGTGAGACGAATTCCACGCTAGTGGTGGCATCGAAGGAAACTCTGCGTTCGCGAGGAGTCAGCTGTTCCTTTGTCGGAGGAGCCTCCGGCCCATCATTAACGGCAATATCGATGTTGGTTTGACTATTGCTGTGCGTGTTATTAAGAACTTCGAGTTCCTCAATGCTCATTTCCTCAGATTCCGGAGCAAGTCCATCGGTAATTGCCGCTCCTACGGTATCACTGACTGGGAGTGTATGATCTTCACCACTAGAGAAAGTCTTGTCAATGGAGGCATGGGAAAGTTTTTCCGATATGCAAGTCTCGTCAAATTCTTTCTCTTCTCCTTCATTAGCTTCGCTGGCACCATTCGAAATATCCCTAAACGACACCGACTTTGCCACATTGCGCTTGCTCTCCAGGTCTGCAGTCTCTGTCTCAATTATCTTCTTGGCTTCGTCCAGGTACACCTCCTCGTTTCCTTCATGATGCGCGTGGTGACCACTAAGAGCCTTGGAGGCACCATCAACTCCGGCGACACTCAGAGGAGTTACCACTTCCTTCATGTTGTCTGTGTCCGGTGGTACAGGGACGTCACTGCTCTTTTCCAGCATCTCTTTGCCTCCGTCATTGCCAATGGCGTCAGTCTCACCAAACGAGACGTGAGAGTCATTCTTTCCGACAGATGTGCCGTGCGCTGACATGGTTTACCAACGCAAGTTCCTCAAATTGTTTACTATATAAAATTTCCTTACCCAAGCATCTGCACGCTGTAAACTACAATATGTACGATTCGAGTTGTGTTGAAACAGCGTCTTCGTTTTTACTACTTCTTAATTTTCTGGCTTATTTGCCAGTAATCCTTCACTCGCGGTATAGGTGCCTTTCGATCACTTAGACACCTGCTTTGTTGCCAGCACACCGCAGAAAGTCTATACTTACAAAGAGCCATAAAAAACATACTGCCACATTTAGTCCTGCAATTTATGCGCCACCAACACGGCCACTGTTTGTCATTTGCCATAGAAGTCCCCCGCACTGCTCTCGAGGGATGGGCCTCAGCGGGGTGGGGTTGGGTTTGCCCTCGACCTGGTTCGTTCATACCTCAATGCCTGTCGCTCTAGGGCCCCTTGCCTTATCCTCCTCCGCTACTATTTGCACTGTTATCGAGTGCGCTCTCCAGTGTTCTGTACGTGTTGAGCAAGCGGTATTATATTCGCCCATTCTCGGCAGTCGATTCTTTCGCCCCCATTTTCTCTCAGCTTCTTCAGGGATTTTGTTGTCCCCCATACTGAAAGTATTGGAGGAGCTCACAATCCCATTCTCTGGCTCCCTGATTCTGCTGATGGGTGTCAGGATAACGTGTGGTAAAAACGCTCCAGATTCGTAATACCGAGCAGAAGAGAAGGTGAAATGGCTTCTGCGGGAAAGCTTTTTTTTTTCAGCAGCCCGAGTTGGGCTCAATCTGCTTCTCCCCGGCTCCCATGGAACGGTGTCGAACAGTCACACCTCTGCGGCCATCCGTACGCGCACTCCGGAACTTCCGCACTTGGTCATCTTGTCAGTGCGTTCATACTTGCTGCATTTTGAGCTTGGTACAAATCTAATGTCGATCTTTCGGCTCATCTTGGTCCTCGTGTGGATGAAGATGGCGCGTTGGCTCTTCCTATGTTACTGCCGCTGTTTGAAAACGCGGCCCGCTGCCGTTTAAGTCGAGGGGACGCTAATGACCGTTACCTCAGACCGCATAGTGTGTCACAGCGCCAGGCAGGGCCCTCCCCTCCAACCCCAAACCGCCCGCTGGGAGCGTCAGTAGCCCACACCACAGACGAACCCAAGTAACCCGCAGTCATTCACTATGAAAAGTGACGTAAATTAGATACGCAACAGGGTTACAGGCCGATGCAGCATGTTTGCATGGCACCCTCTTCCAGCAGCCCCCCCCCCCCACTTCATCTTCGCAAAGCGAAAGTACCCGGGAGTATCTTGCGTCTGCAGCAATTTTGCAGCCGCGGTAGTGAACTAAGTAGTTGGGAGGAGGGTTGGTGATGGACCCCCCGGGTGGGGGGGGGAACGGGACACGGGGTTATGTATTTCTATTCACGAATTTTCTCGCACCAAAAGCACGAGCGGTCACACTGCTGTATAAATGCTGTCATTTTTCCGCTACACTGTGTCTACCCCGTGATTGTTTGGCCTATACCTTCGGCTTCATGCCGAACCGAGCAACAAAACTTCATTGGGAGGAGGAATAGGTGACAACTGCAGCCGAAAAAAACAAACCCCCCACCCCTCCCTAATCAAAAAAAAACTTGGGCCATTTTGTTCCGGCTTGAGAATTTTTTCACCGTCTCGTCACTCGTTGCGGGAAATAAAGCGGAGAAATACACTGCGGAGGGGAGCTCGGTGAGAAATTTTGACTGCTCGGAAAGATACTGGTACTTTCAGTATTCCCATGATGGTTGCGGAGGATGGCTATAATTCTAGGGCACACACAGCTGCGTTTGTAGTGGTGGATGGATAAACCACCAACAGTACTGGCGCTCCACCAAATCTCTACGGATTGACTTGCCAGGGTTATCAATTCAAAACACCACCGATGGGTCAGATTGTAATCATTCGGTTTCACAAAAAGGTTGCACCCACTCTACGCACCGTGCCCAGCCAGGGTGCCAATTTCTTATGTTTTCAACGGCCACACCTCTCTCGCACTTTGGCTCTTTCACCTGGGGAGTACGTTGGATGGTGTATTTTGATTCTAAGTACTAAAACTACTATCTAACTGACAAATATGTCCTTTCAATCCAATTATATAATTAATCAAATTGATTTAAATCAATTTAGATCATTCCTTTGATTCGGAGCCATGCTTCCTCTGTTTCCTCAACTTCCACGCAATCTGAGAGGAGGGCCGCCCTTCTTCTTGCAGGTGCGCTCCGATTCGTCCACATTGCGCAATGCAGGCCAGAGCAGTGCTTCTTTCCGAAAGCGTGTAAGGACAACCATTGACCTCTCGGTCAATGAATGGAAAGTGTAATCCATTCACATCTACCGGACCGCTTACTGCAGTTGGGATTCGAAGGCTATTGGAGGATTTTCACAACCTTGCGTGATGTATTCACGATGTGACAGATCTCTGTCTCCTGTAGATGGCGCCGTTCATTTCTTTCCTTCGGAGGATTTCTCACGGGCCGATTTACACCTCGCGATCCATCACCGCCGTTTCGTAGAACAATTAGTAGGGGCACATCGGAGATTGGCTGCATCGAACACCAGTACCTTCCGGGGAACGTGCTCGGCTTTCTTATGAAGCGATGGATGTGAGTCGTGCGCCCAGTCTGTATTTTATTGTGCGGTTCTGCGGCACCAGGTGGTAAAGCTTGGTGGGGCAATTTCTCAAAATCTTGGTGGGTGATTCCGCCTTCAAAGCAGGTCGTCTGAGTCCATCTGGGACCCGGGAAGGGTGCCGCTGACGAAACTCTGAACAGTCTTAGAATAGTCCGCGAATGGAGCTCGCGATGCAGCGGGACCACTGCGCCGTATTGTGCTTTCAGTGGGCGAGGAATTCCGCAGTGAAAGGCACGGAGGTCAAGGGACGACTTCGAAAGATACTCTCCGAGCCCGTGCTAAATGCATCCAAGACGCATGCAACATATCTCCTCCCACACAACTACCGGAAAGCCGAGATCTGTTGTGTTGCTGTATGGGATTGAGAGCTGTTGGGGACTCTTTGCCTCACTTGGACATAATTTGTTTCCGATTGCGTTAATCTCTGTCCATGTTTTGTGGGTACCAGCGATTCTGTACGAATGGTTCATCGAAGCCTTCCAAACTATGCAACCCGCCTTAAGAATCTTTAAACCCCGAAGCCGTCAAATAGTTGAGCAAGCAGTGAGCAATGGACGACGCAAAGGACCCTCCCCCGTGGTATAGACAGCACTGCACCAAATCACTGATCCAAATTAAACAACATGTCACGTCGCCAGAGAGAATGCATTTGGATGAACTAACCCTACCACAACAGAGCTGCCAAAGGGGCAAGTCCCCGTGCGTTCAACGAACTACAGGGGTGTCGCACCAAGTCTGCTGCATGTTTCATATCCCTGTTTGTGTTTGGGGCGTAGTTGAAGTATACTCAACTGCACGTTACCAGTCTGACTAGAAGGACTAGCGAATCCAACCCCTCGCGCTCCCCGAGCTGCGAGGGGGGGCCTTCATTCACGGAACTGGTGAGAATATTCCGAAGGGTGTCGGGACCCTCCCCTCACAGCAGTTTCAGTGTTGACTCCGCTGAAGTTGGAAACGGATCTTCAACGTAGCTTTTGATGGAACAGTGACAGCTTCCGACAAGCGCCGAGCTATCTCGAGGGAGGTTATGCTCGCTGGTGGCAGTCGTCTCGTCACATGTCGTTGACGGGCGCCTGGTCCCTCACCCTAGCATTTGCAAACGCCTGGCACGGCCCATGTAACTCTGTAGTGGATTCTTCCAATCTAACACACCTGGACCTTCTGCATTCTTCCTCGTTCTTACGTTCTTCCCCGTGTTCGTTTGTGGTATCGTACTTTACCATACCCGATAGTTGAGAAGAATTAGTCAGGCCGCCCTCCCGGTGCGTCAATATCTTATACCCAATGGTCAATAGGGTCAATGGGCTGCTGTGGTGACAGGGGCCCCTTGATGAAGGGAGCCTTGACTACTTTGGCACACTGACCATCCTTCGAATAAATTTTATATCCGGAATATTATTATTATTAGGAGACTGGATTGAACTACGCATGGGACATGAATATGCACACCTTTAAGTAAATCATGATTTAGTGGAGTCTGGCTTCAGAGTCCAGGCGAACGAACCTCTGGAGCTTCAACTCCCCATTTCCTTCCGTCCAGCGAAGATCTGTATCAGAGGACCATTCTCTGTTTGGGTCGCCATCACATGAGAAACTGAATATCAATGATTCTCCTTCCCACTTCCTCAGGTGCCGTGGGTCTGGAGCATTTCTTAGGCGCCCCGCAGTTAATTCTCTATACCATTGTAATTTTGTAACGGGGAGGGTCCTTTTGTGAGTTCAAGTCTTTGCATTTCACAGACGTAATTTCCTTTATATCGTGATGGTCAGTCGCGAGAAGATCGAGCTTGACGAGGAGCGTCAATAGGTCAGTCCACCTCCCCCCACACCGCAGGTGCCTGAGTTTCCATCCCACCCAGTCTTAAGTGGGCTTATTGCTGACGAATGCACGATGACAAATTTGTAGACGAAAGCGCAGGCAAAGGCTCCACGGAGTGAGAGAGAAAATGGCAGTTCGCCGCGTAAGGGGAGGGCCAACGTTGGTTTCCTTGCATCCCACGGGCGGCTCATTTTCTCCTTCCTCGGCAGGGAAACAGGGCCAGGCTACCTAATGTGCTAGGTCCAGAGAGACCAATACGAGCAGTCCGACTGCTGTAGTCGTCACAAGAGCAACATGCTCATGGAACGGAGTACTAAGGTCCATGTTACATTCTAGGGGGTTTTGAGTTCGGAGGATTCGACGGCGCGCCTTGTGCATGATCAGGCGGTGCTTGTGATTGGCCAGTGCAAGCATGTTGGGAGGGCCCGGGACCCATTTGTGGGGTGGCATGGCATCTATGTCCTTGCGGGACCTGTGATCTGGTCTGATCAGCATACGTGGTGTTCGACAGAATCCACTGTTGCGGTACTGCTTCACTGCGAGGCGAGTGAACATACTGCATAGGAGCAGGGGCTGTATACGCAGGTTGCTGGGGAACAACTGTGTACATCATGTTGCCATGCATGTAAATGGGGAATCCCTGTGGGCTTACAAGTTGATAGGCCGTGGTCATGGGAGCAATTCCTTGTTCATTGGCCATGGGGATACCCTGTGGATGAATGGCCACGGGAGGTCCGGCTGGCATGCTGTGAGTTGTATGGTACCACGGTGCCTGAGGTGCAAATGCCGTCTGATTGTGCTGGACAGGGTTGTTTCCGTGATGCGGTATCAGCATCACTGGCGGTACTTGACTTGGTTCTCGTCCGTACGCTGGCTGGCTTGGGGCAGATGAAAGGTGCGTGTTATACTGTGCAGGTGTGGCGCCATTGTTCGTAGCGTGCAACTGCTGAGGTGTGCTTTCCGAAATCGCGGACTGCGTAGGTGCTTTGCTGCCAGATTTGACGTTGCTGTCCCTCTTGCCCGTCTGTACCGGAGAGTCATCGTTGCTCTTGTAAGAGTCGCTGTCATTGTCATCCGCGACAGTCAATTGCATATCTCGTATGGACTTCAGACTACCAGAAATACGCCGCCTGATTCTTGACGCTAGTGATTTGTGAGACCGTCTGAATAGCGGATGGCTGAACGCAAGAATCTTGCGCCACGTGTGAATAGTAGCCTTGCTGTTATTCGACGAGCGTAGACTTATATGACCACGTTCTAGTGCGCTCAGGACTTCCGCTTGACTGAATCTGTGGAAGCCATACAGGTTTAGCTGCCGGATGAAACTACTGATCCGATTGTGTTTGAAGTACCGGGGAATGATTTCTGCAGCAAACTTGTCACGATTGTACACGACCAGAGATTTTCCATCCTGAGTCCACTTGATCATTTCACCATCCTTGTCGTCCTCTACGATTTTCAAAAGTTGATTAATGAACCCATGGCCGACAACACGATTGTCATCGTCTTCTTCGGGATTCCTTTCATCACTGCCGCTACTTTCATCACTACTACGGCCTTTCATTCTCGCCTCAGAGGGTGTCCCAGTTGCAGGTGCTGTTTGTGACTGATTGTCTGCGGTACTAGAGCCTATTCCACTGAGCTCAGTCTGTTTCCCCGACATGTTATCTTGAAAACTTGACTCACCCTGGGAAGAAGACCCTTCCTGTCATGTGTTTGTGACTGCGTTGGATGCTTTGTGTCTTGGATCAGACTAAGCCGTACTTTTCTGCACACTTCTTGAGCCTTTGTTCTTGTTCTTACGTTTGACTTGTTGAGGTTTTGATCTTTTCCGTAGCCATTGTGTGGTTCGTGACTGGAACAAGTGAAACGGCCAGTATACTGAACGACCTGATTGCTGTGGTTTCAGTTGAGGCTAGGATCACCAGAGCGAGTATTATTGTTTGGGTCTTCGCTAACATTTGTGCCACTCCGCAGCTTAATATCGGCGTCCTTAAAGTTCGCTAAGTTCTCGAGTCTCGTTTTGTTCAAACCATGGTTGTGTAAACTCTTTAGTCGTTGATTCCATTCCCATTGTTCGGAACAGTAACTGATAGGGTAAGGACAACGCCGACTATCTCGTTACTGATGGGTGGTCAAATTCATGTACCTTCAAAAGGTGCAGTGTCTTGCTGTCTTGAAGTTTACATTCCAAAAGTGGTCGTCTTTGGCAGTACACTCATCTATTCACAAGGTGGCTCGAGAGACAGCTCTGCATACCACCTACCTGCGTACAGTAGGTTTTCCCTGTTGGGGAGGGTCCGTTCGTGTGGTTGGGGCTCATGGATTTTGAGTCCGCTTCCAGTAGGAGACTTGTCCCACCCTCAGAGCTGTCGCGCACGCAGCTGGTGTTGAGGGGCCCGATGGATGTTCTGTACCTCCTTTTCATTACTTCTCGGCCACCGTTTGTGTTCCTCGTAATTGGGATTCTCCTCTATTATCACCCACGCACAAGAAATGGGAACATGCTTGGAAGTCATATGATGCTAGGAGGTGTTTTGCCGCGCTTTCGATTTGAGGGAGATGGTATTGCAAGAAGCTCTGTTGTTCCTAAATTCATCGGTGTACCCAAGCACACCACACGCTTTGTCTGTGTGACATAGGGGACTCCCCGTGCCTTGTGGTGCACGTCAGCATTGATTTCCAAGGGAACCACATATTTTGGTGATATTTCGAATGGAAGTGCAGCAACGGGCTACGGCTGTGTCATTTCTTCCTTGCGAGCGGGTCCTACGAGAAAACCCACAAAGTTCCGTTCCCAATAAATTAACCCATTCTTCGCTCATTTACCGAGACTGGCCCTCTGACCTAAAGTTTCCGGTGGGCTTTCACCGGCTTCCGCAATATTAGGGCACACTATGCAGCCCTCTGTTCTACACACTACGTGTGAATGCACGCAAAGGCGTATCTCGCCATCACAGCCGTCCGGTCATTTGGTGTGGGAAGTGTGCCTCCGGGCGTGCAGCGCGAGAACTGTCGGAAAGGCGCACCGGGAGGATCGCTCTGACAGGGTGTGTGTGACTTAGTTTACAACCATTTGTAAACATTTCTGAGTGGCATTACAGACCCCCTGTGCGGCGCAGGGGAGGGGCCCTTGCAGCATGGACCTTCTGGGACCTGTGAAGTGGAAAAAAGTTGTCAATGGTGAATGAATCTATAGATCATACCGTTTGACCAATTCGAGAAGATATTCTATAGTTTGGGCAATCCACTCACTGCGCATAGCATCCGATCGCAAAATGATCAAACCCCTGCTGTACGCTTCTTCCATTGTTTGATTCACATCCACATTTCTCAAGTGCCGCAAGTTGATAGCGAAACCGGTACACAGCACACAGGTTCCCCACTTCGTCCATCACTCCGAGGTCGAACGCGAAGGGAGACGAAAAGCTAGGCTGTGCAAACCCTGGAGATTTCCAGCAACAGAGTGTGGCTCAACACCTTTGTCCAAGCAGTTTGGTGCAGGTTGCCGCATCAGCGAAGTCTCTTCATGTTTGCGCTTCTGTAAATGGCTACTGAGCCACCATGTGCGTACACAGCAAACTGATGAAGTATGCCCCAACCGCAATTTTTGTACTCATACCTTTACAAGGTAAGGACCCTTGCGGTAGCGACCGGACCCTCCCAGCGATGGTGGGGCGGAATTTGCCACCCGGGGATCTCACACGTCGCTTCCCGACGATTGACTGTCCCCGCAAGTAAAGACGAAAAGAAATTTGCAATGAATCAGGCTGGAAGACCCTCCCCGGCGGTTGCGCGGCGAAATTTTCCCCACGTAAACGGCTGGGAGGATAGGAAAATGTGGACATGCTCCAGCATTCTGCGCTGTGACAGTATGTTCCATTCTGGTCAGGCATACTGGAATGTCTCGCCAGCCGCAAAAGAAGCAACATGGGCATGGACCGGAGCGACTACTCAAGAGCCATTAGGTTGGTCCATGAAGGAATTGAGTGACCACGGCGATGATGGGGAAGCTCTGGTGTCCCCCTCCTCCCAGCAGTTGCGTTACAAATGGGTGCGCGCTGCTAAGATCCAATCTGAGGCAGAGAGGGCAGGGGACCCTCCCTCCATATGACACGCTCGCTGGCCCTGCCCTTTCTCATCTCGCAGCCCCGGGCGGCAGCAGTGTTGGGGCTGAAAATTACCAACCCCTCCTCCTGTTCCTCCCCCTCCCACTCTGTGTCCCTTTATTTCTGTTGGGGCGAAGCCCCGTGTGTCAGTATCTTGGCCGGCCCGAAGCTGGAATTCATACCGACGTCACTATTTGCAAGAAAAGGGGTACCAATTGCATTTGGATCTTTGGCAATTATTGCCTTTCCATTGGACCTTAACGGAGAACACTTCCTGTCCCATTACACCCGCTTTGGAGTTTGCTAAGGAAGTGTGATGTTCCTGCCAATTTTACATCAAATACCCAAGTATGTGGAGAGGTCAAGTTCAAACAAACTTTTAGTTCGGAGTACTATACATGCCTGTTTCCCATTGGCAGCCGTAACCTTTGCAACCTCTGGGCTAATGGAACAGGCCTTCCCTGCAATATGTCAACGCAACAAACTTAGTGAAGGAGACAAACAATTGAGGCACCGTATGTTCTGCTCTCCACTGATTTGCAATATGAAACTTGTGATTAATTACATCTATGATTATGATTGATACCATTAAATTGATATACTTTTTATTGGAAATGGGGCCTTAACCGCGACTTTCTAGTACCCACCATTCGAACGTGTCCGTAACTGAAAGACAAGAAAGAACCCAAACCAAACCAAAACCGGTGTTTAAATTGGTGGTCAGTCATTTCATCACCCGCTGTCCCATTTGGGAGGAAGTAAATTTTGTCCCGGGGGGACCCGACAGGCACTAGTGCCATGCAAATAGCATGAACAAATATGATCCAGTATCTAGCCATTGCGTGCAGCCAATCTTTTGGACAGAGTTATTCGGATTATTTCGGTGGTCTCGGGTGGAAGCTGGAGATACAGAGAGCCGGGAATTCTATACATTGGGATTGGTACAGACGAGAGGTCATTTGGGAGTGGATGTGGCCTTTACCTCTTTCTGAAGCCAATTGCGACCAATTTTCCATTTTCATCTGTCGTGCGTCCAATCCTGAACCCGTGCAAGGTTCAGCAAACGTGATTCTCCAGCCTTGAACACTACCTCACGAGACCATTGCCGTGGGCATCGCCATGGAACTCAAGTAGTATTGTTGGACACAATTGTGCACCTTTTCACGGATCGAAAACGTCACGAATGCATCGAAGTGAAAAATACCTATGTACTACATGCTGATGATGTGCCCTATAAAATCAAGTTGTCTGCCGCAGGTGTCGTGTTCACAATTTAAGTGTCAACCGTTTTGGTTTCCACCAGGGAATCGATTCGATCCATCACGTTGCTGTCCTCTGTATGGCTGCTGTCGTTGATGAGGTTGCAGAGGAGGATACTGTCGCTGTTCCTGGTGTTGCTGTTGTGGCAGTTGGTGGCCCCCATCGGCTACATAGTGACCAATTCCATGAGCATGTTGATGTTAAGCAGGAAATTGACCGGTCTGTTGGTGATGCTGCATGTGATGTGGATGTTGCATACTGTACTGGTGTTGGTGTTGTTGTTGCACAGGCTGCGCGGCAGGGTGCTGGGCATGCTGACGGTGTGCGGGATGGTCCGGCATGTTTGACTGTACGGAGTGGGCCTGGTAGAGATGATTAGATCCTGCAGGACTGTGGACATAGTACATGGAGCCTGGCAATTGGCCATGCTGAGGCATTATTGCAACAAGCATGGGCTGTGGTTGCACCTGTCCCGGCATAACGGCCTGCACCTGTTGAAAATGAGGAAATTGCATGAACATGGTCGGGTTCACCGGTTGCATGACCTGTTGATTGTTCACCTGCTGCTGGGGAGGCAGAGACAGAAACTGCTGGTTCATATTCGACGGTATATGCTGTTCCTGCTGTGTGACTGCCAGAACATGATGCGACTTAGCCTCACTCAGCTTTCGCGGTACAGACGATGACGGTGTGGACCAAGTACCCGCCTTTCCTCCCTCTCCGCTCGCATTCCCTTGTCCATCGTTGTCGGAAGTTATCCGGTTAGCAGTTCCAGACTTTGGTGGTTTCTTTCGCTGTTTGCGTTTGATTTTGGTTGCGAGTTGGGGATTGCCCTTGATAAAGTTTTCGTGTTGAAAAACAAGCAATTTCGCCCATGATGTGAAACTTGGATTGCTTGTTCGAATGTTAATGTTCTCCCTTTCCAGAGCCCGAAGGATCTCTGGTGAAGAGAACTTATGGAAGCCATACAGATTTAGCT
This sequence comes from Corallochytrium limacisporum, assembly GCA_002811645.1. NCBI lineage: Eukaryota > Corallochytrium > Corallochytrium limacisporum. Next base: position 38,679 of record PDIP01000046.1, read on the forward strand.
GCCGGATGAAGGATGCCATTCGGCGGTGCCGGAAGTGAGTCGGTAGGAAGTCTTGAACGAAGCGGTTCTGGTCATATATGACCACCGATTTACCATCCTTGGCCCAGCAAATAAGGTCGTCCAATTGAGGGTCGTTGACAAGCTTAAAGATGTTCTGCACAAACGTGGGGATCATGAGCGCAACAGCTTCTTCTTCCTCCTCCTCTTCTTCCTCTTTTTGCTCAGCGTCTTGAGCAGTAGCCTCTTCGAAGTCATTATTCATTTCGCTGGCATCATGCCCACTAGTGCTTCGAAAGTTTTGATCACTTGTTGACATGTTCCTGGAGCTCGAAGTTGCCGGCTTCGCTTCACTTCTACGCTTGGCATCAGCTGTCTGTGGGTCGGATTTCGAGCGTGCTCGAGATTCATCCTCGTCGGCCCTATCTTTACTTTTTATCGTAGTCGTCCGAGTTCGACTGGCGGTAGTCTCACGGCTACCACCAGATCCTTCATGAGTTTTCGAGGACGGAGCTGGTGAACGTCTTGAGTTTGTGTCACTTCGCTGTAGGTGCTCAGAATCTTGTTTCGCCTCGTATGTGTGGCACGAGGTTTCCGAAGACTCCATATTTTCCGAGTCTCCTTCATCAACTCTACTGAGGTCTTCGGCCCCGATTCGTGACATGCTTAGAGCTTCTTATACTTTAACACTGCCTGGCTACATGGTTCTTGTTCTTGTGGCGAGACCTCGGTCCCGTACATCATTGTGTTCCTTGGAGGGAGGTAAGTACAATTATCTGCCTGAGATTGAAGAGTCGACTGCAAAATAGCCTTCTTGCGGACACAAACATCACAGAACTATTACCTTGGTCGTAATAACTTAGCTACAGCATAATCTTCAACATAGCAGAGTTACTTTTCTCCCAATAAAGGAACGTTGGTGCAGTTCGTATGACCCAGCCCCAATTTAGACCCTCCCCAAGTCTTTCCGGGCTGCAGACCCTCCCTATGGGTAACATTCGGTGAACAGAAGGTCAGTCCAGGCTCACGATAGAGAAGAGCTGCCGAGTGCGCAACATCCGAGCCCATTTTCGATGGTAAGAGCACTTTCCTGCTGGTTCTTGAATGCTTGGCAGCACTCAATTGCCCACAGCACCGAGGAGTGATAGTTCTTGGATGTCTCGAAAGTGGTTCACCCGGGGCTGTGTGAGATAGTCGAAACAGGGCCGTAACCCCGGGCGCAGCTGCCGCATTGTTTCTCCGTGTTCGTCGCTTCTCCTGGTAATATGTATTCCTATGTATTCCTGGGGGATATTTCGTTTAGTATTGAGAGTACACAGTAGTCCACAGTGGTCGGTCGCACTCGGAACATGGGTGTGTGGCCGGCCATCCATGCTTAAATCCTATCTCCCACCGGCAGAAGAAGGACGAAGGATGTTTACGTCCACTACCCTGTCAGATCTGACAGGCAAAGGAATTCGTATCTTTGCGTATTGTTCGCATTCTGGAAACCAGCACAGGCTCTTATTAGAACATGATATGTTTTTCAAGAACGGTTCCTGGACTTCTTGCCCTTCCTTCCCAAGTGACGGCTATGCAAAAGGGGGGGGGAGGAGAAAATTTTGATTAAAATCATTATCTCAATATGAAAATTTTGAAACAATCAAAAATCACAAATCTTGCAAAGATCGCTGAAACTTTGGACATCAGTAGGGGGGCTGTCCTCCGGAAGGATCCCTCGCACACGCGAGTTCATTAAATCCCTACGTGCACCATGTCAGGGTATTCGAGAATGATGAGTATCAGTAATTGCGCTTGTGGTTGGCGCTCGCAGATCATGGATGTGCTATTGGAACTTCACGGGTCCGGGATACAATTATGGCTAACTCTGTGAGGAGAACCCTCACCTTTGTGACGGGCAACAAGAAAAAGCTTGAAGAAGTTGTGCACATCCTCAATAGCAACCCGTCTGTTCATTTTGACATTGACAACAAGAAGATCGACCTTCCAGAACTGCAGGGTGAACCGGAAGAAATCGCACGGAAGAAGTGCCAGCTGGCGGCCCAGGACATTAAGGGACCAGTGATCACAGAAGACACCTGCCTGTGCTTCAATGCCCTGAGTGGCCTACCGGGACCGTACATCAAGTGGTTCCTCGAAAAGGTGGGGCATGATGGGCTGAACCGAATGCTCCACGGTTTCGAAGACAAGACAGCGTACGCGCTATGCACTTTTGCCTTCACGGAAGGACCGGGTGAGGAAATATTTGTCTTTGAGGGCCGGACGGATGGGCGCATTGTACCGTCACGTGGTGACAACAACTTTGGATGGGATCCTATTTTTGAACCTGAGGGATTCGCACAAACATATGCTGAGATGGACAAAGATGTAAAGCACACCATCAGCCATCGTCGCCGGGCACTGGATGCCATGCGCGTGCACTTCGAAAAGGAAGGTCAATAATTATAGATTACACTGTTGTATTTGTACCTAGAGCATGAAGAGTCCATTCTTGGTCGACTTGAACCGTACACCACGATTCCTTTTCACGTTCCTGCTCGCAAACTTCTTGCCCATTTTCTTGTGGTGAAGATCCTGACTCGGATGGTTTGGTGTTGCCTCGTTTGCTGCCCGCTTTCTGGCAAGACTCTCCGCTTTGTACTCTCTCCAAGTCTTTCCGTACTTGTCCCGGGCATATTTCATCGGGGAGACGTTGATATGTTTGCTCAGCAAACCTTTAGAACCTAAGGCAAGCAAATCCAAGTGCTGGCCAGCCAAGCACGCTTTCCTGGACTGTTCAAGTTTCCGGGACACCTCGGACTCTAGCAGTCTACTGACTATTCTGGTTACATTGTAGTTGCCATCCACGGGATCTTCACAGTGCAGTCCGACTCCGAAGGGATAGCATCTTCGGAGAATGGCTGGAATGCCTGATGTCGACATGGCCACAGGTTGACCTGCCCTGACACTGATCATGTGATCGGCATACGGGAATTGGGAGTAGTAGTGGAAGAATCCAGTAAGCATGGACGCGTAGTTACATTCATTTGTGGTATCTCTGAACCCCAATCTGCGGCTTCGCTTTGCTTTCTTATCCCATTCATCCTGGCTGGTTTCTGACCACCATGCCGATGGTTTGCCCACGGCTTCCACTGCATGTAGTGATGGCATCATTTGGGGCTTCACACCCGCTTGGAGGTACTGCAAAACCATCAATGACAATCCAAAGCTATTGAAGGCATATCTTCCACCGAGAAGGCCAGCTTGCCGGGCCCAGTGTTTAACAATGTGTACCATGTCTCTGTACATTGGATTCAAATCCACATACGCTCGCAGCAATTCAGTATTCTGAAGCCCAGTCGGGCCATACCCGCTCACATCACACGCTACATTTGTTTCTCTATCCACAAACTTGAGCAGTGGCACTCTTGCTCGCGGAATCCACTCCATATCCTTGTAGCGTCTCCTTTCTGTCCCCTGTAGTATGAATTTTGCCTCACTCAATGCTTGACGATTCACTTCCCTGAGGCTTTGGCCCGAGAGTTTCGCAACGTCCCCAAATACAAGTTCCGAACTAAGGTGATTCGGATATAACTGAATGTCTATATCACTACCCTTTGTACTAAGTCCATTTCCAGCGCTTCCGAATGTGGAAATGCACCAGTCCTCTCTCGGGAATATAGCACGCAAGTGCTCCATGGTAGCGTTTCGCCTATCTAGCTCCTCTTCTGCTGGAAGAATTGTGTTCTGCAACCAGCTACGCAGCACTAAGTCAACGTACCGCAGGTGGTCTGTTGATTCCTGTACAAAATCTGAAGCCTGTCCTTTGACCAAGAGAATTCCTTCGTTAATAGAAGCTGTATCCGTTTGGGAATTACGAGCGGATTCCATGTAACTTTCGAACATGACTCGGTCTGGCGAAGGCATTTCAGGGAAACCGATTCCTTCTGGAGGCCCTGTAATATCATCCCGTGATCCTCTTACAATGCTTCCCCGTTCTCTATGTTGCTGTTGCTTCCTTTTTTTGCGCACAGTCTGAGACTTTGGCACTGGCGGCTCAACTGGAGCCATCTCCACGCCGAAATCTATCCAATCGTCCTCCGTGGAACCATTCTGAGGCGTGGATTCTGTTTTCTTGTGTCTTATAAATGGTATGGCCCGTGACGGATGTGATCCCAGCTTGCCAACTGAACCTACAGCTCGGTGGCGTAAGGTAAACATGTTATGTCATGTGTGAGTGGTTGTCAGCAGCCCGTCTCTGCCCATCTTGTATTATCATAGAGCCAGAAAAGCCCGAATCGTGGAGCGTTATGTCTATTAGCGCAGGTTTAATTATGCCAAGGATACCTACTCCATCATGAAATAGGGAATCTGAAACTTCTTTGTCAAGAGAAACCGGTGTTACTTGAGTACCTTCGCCTTCGTCTCCTGCTCGAAGCCTGAAGCCTGTGCGCAAGAATTGGCACGGAGGGGTGGGGGAGGGAGGTGCGGAGAGAGGGGTGCGGAGGGAAGGGCGCGGCGGGTACCGTGGTACCAGTTTGCGGGGCCATAAGGAACAGGGACCAGATGGGAGATCGTGAGCCTTGGTCAGCTAACACCATCAGCACTTGAGACCAGCATCTGTGACCACAGCTGGGGCTTGACCATTGCACACTATACTGTTCAGTAATCTTTTCGATTTTTCATGACCGCTTCTTCGGCTGCTGATCTTTCAGTTGCTGCTGTCGCTGCTTCATGCGCCGTTCAGCGGCAGCGGCAGCGGCTTTCCTGGCGGAGCTAAGGCCCTTGCCAGTACCTTTGGGGTCTGCCAGCAGCAGATTGTTCCGGCTGGTCTGTTCGACCACGTTAGGTAGATCGTCTGTGGTGTCTAGAGGGTCATCTATTCCTCCACCAACCGCTGTTCCTAATGGACGAGGATTGAATACATCAGAATTTGTTGATGTCGCATTGGATCCCAACACGTGCCCTGTAGACTTGGTCCAGTCCAGCTGATCTGCCTCCTTTGTCAGTTCACTATTGAGTTTCTTGAAATCATCGTCGTGGTCATTATACACCATATGCGTCAATTCGTGGATCAGCACCTTTTTGATAGTCTCGTAGTAGCGGAAGCCCGACAGATCATCGGTCCGCAATCGCAGCGCTATCTCCATACCTTTGCCTTTATTGTATCCCAAAATGCATACTTCACTTACGCCTACCTTACCTTCTGGCTCCATTTCGTGCAATTTACCCACAAGCCACTTCCTTTTCTTCATGACGGCTCTGATGCCGGGATCACTGTTTAGCCGCTCAAGCAAGGCCATGGCTGCATACGGAGGCGGGCTCCTGAATTTATGTAATACTTCCATTGTCTTGAAGCCATACGTCTTCCCCCACTCTAGATCTCTATCCCGCACAGCGGAATAGATAGTTGCAGAAGCATGCGTGCGATCATAGATGTGTTGTGCTGCTTTCAGCTTAGCCTCCTTCTGTAACGTATCCTGCAGCGTACTCTGCTCGGTTGCGAATAGGCGTATCAGTCCACCATTTGCGATAACCTTTATATCACTGATACGCTCTTCATCATGCACCTTAACACTGCCTGGAAATGCAAGCTTCACTGTTTCTACTGCTAGACTGAACTGCTCCACTAGAATCTTCTTGAACTCGCCATATGTACATTCGCATGATACTGTCACTGAGCGTACGCTACCCTTCCAGCTAATCTTCACCTCCATGGTACGGGAATTCCAATAATTCTTTTAAACCTCGCAGGGTTGAAACTACATGCGACGAGATTCCCAAACAGCACTGTTCAAACGCATTTATACCACCTCAGAATGGGCATGCAAGAAACCATCATTTAACATCGACAGGTATGGCCTGACCGAATTCCACCTTCCGGAACATACCCTCCCACCTTCCAGGCCTAATCCTTCCGGTTTCCCCCTTTCCGGCCCGATATCCCAGAGGCTGCGGGTGGCCTAAAAGGAGACTGAAAGTCGGTGGGCACGATCAGTACTGCGCCAGAACAGGGAGAACCGTTCGAGAGGGGAAGGGGGAAGGGGGAGAAATTGCAATTGCAATATATGGGACCCGTGCAACCCCCGATCCACCAAGGTTCATCAGGACAAACAAGTCTACGCAGGGTGATCTATTGGAAGCAAGTGAAAAAGAGGAGGTACACCCGGCGGGGGCGGGGGAGGGAAAGGTGGTGGTGAAGTCTATGTGTGTCGAAGGGATGTTCGGACGGCGCGTTTTGACCATTTGATTCGATGCTTGATCATTGCTGAAGATGAGATAGCCACAGACAAGCATGAGATGGTAAAGCACATTTGTCATGAAAAACTTTTGTGTACACTGAATCGGATATATTCTGCATTAAAGGATACTTTTGGCCAAAGGGAACGTGCTACAGTCTCCCCCCGTGAGACTGAGACGATTCCGCTAGTCACAAAGCCGCGATCTTCTTCTTGAGCTCGTCAGCGACAGGTCCCAGGCTAGGAGGATCCACGGACTTGGCAGGCCAGCCAATGCCGAGGCCTTCCTCACCGTTCGGCTTAGGGATGATGTGGAAATGAACATGCATCACCTCCTGGTGAGCCAACCGACCATTATTCTGCAGAATGTTGTAGTTCTCAGCTCCCAGAACCTTGGCGATCTTACTGGCAGCGGGCATGCACTCCGCAAGATATTCGTCCGGTATGTCGGTTAGTTTTTCGCCACAGAACTTAGGAATCACCAAAGCGTGTCCCTTGGACAGCGGATTGATGTCGAGAAAGGCAAATACCTTAGGAGTATCGATGAGTTTCGCTGAAGGGATTTCGCCCCGGATAATCTTGCAGAACAGGCAACTTGCGGAGAGTCCGGACATGGTTCTTGACATAAACGTTCCTGGGTGCACAGTAGGAAACAATCAGTTGAGCGGTCGCAAGGATCTCGGCTCGCCTACCATGGAGCTCGAATACCTCCAACAACCCAGGAAGCGGACCCATCCAAACGTGTCATCTCTGTACACAGCAATCCACAGGGTTGACAAACCTGCAAGCCACCAACTCTCGCACCCCTACACGTACCGTGACCTTCTTCCGAAACACAACCCTTCTGTGCGACCCTTCCTGACCAAACGTATCGGGGCTGGCTTATTTCCACGGTTGTGTACCCGCAGGGCAACAACAAACCTCCAAAAAGGAAACCCTGTCCTTGTCGACCCAAAACCGGACCCCTTCGTTTATAAAATTAAAAATTCATTTATAGAAATTAACAGTTTCGGCAGTCGAGAGAGTTGCAGCCAATCATAGATTCGCATTAGCTCGCGGGCCAATCATCGGTTTCCGTAGTTCCGACAGCCCCGCAGTGGTGTGCTCCGCCGGGTCCGGCTTTCTCTTCCACCGCCCCATTGTTGTGTTTTTCTGCTCTCGGGGAATTTCCATACATTTTGTACGACTCTGGACCGGGACTTGGTAAAATATTTCGGCGGGAAAATTTCCCTCCGGCCGGCAACCAAAATCACCGAGAGAGGGCAGAACACGGAGGAGCGACTTCGAAAAACAAAAGAAAGACACGAGGAAAGCAAAAAGGCACAGAGAACCCTCCCGCGGAGGGGGCCGGGGAGAGAAGCAGAGCGGACAGAGAGGTGTGCGAAGAGCAGAAGGGCAGTGTTCCAAGGCGCACGACACCTGAGGCGAATCGAACAGTAGTGAACCGCGCAGGGGCTCCGTGAGGGAAGAGAGAGGCAGAGCCTCCTCTACCACACTGTGTATTTTTCCGGCCAGTTCCAGTTCCGTATCAAGCGGTGGTTTCATCGCTTTTCATTGTTTTCTTTTATATTTTACGTGAAGGAAAATGAAAAAAGATGTGAATGCAAATGTACAGGAAGATAACTTACCGTCGCACAAACACCCACACAGAACGTGAAAGATACATTGCCTTGGGCACCAATGAAAGGAGAAAAAAGTATCGTGAACAAAACTATCACCAACCAAGAGAACCCACAGTAAAACAACAAAAACAGGAAGAAAGAATCAAACAGTATACTGAAAACACAGAGCAGAACCAACGCCCGCAGAACCCCGAACAAAGTATACAACTCAGAAATGGAGGATGGAGAGACAGAAAAATCTACAGGCGTCCGAAGGAACCTGTGCGGTGGGTCTTCCACGGTGCGGCACCTAGACACCCGGTTCCGTTCGGTCGAAGGGCGCGCGCCAAATGTCGTGCTTTCCGGGCAGCGTCTGCTTCTCGAAACTGATGATATGTTTCTTGCTCCTGTGGCACAGCATACTGCTGCGGCACGGCCCAACATCATCCATACCCACCAAATTGTGTTTGAGAAAGTGATTCTACCACCATGCTGGGCTGGTCCTCTTGGGGGGGGGCAACACGGTGCGCACAAAACTTGGAGGAACGAGGTTTACGCGTAGGGACCTCTCGAGAGATAATCGATCATTGTACGCAAGAGCAAAGAAACAAAGAAACGGAGGAAAAAGAAAAGGGGAGGGTCGCATACTAAAATAAAGAAACTGGGCTGACAAACCAGCCGAAGAAGTAAAGCGCAGGATAAGGAGGCTAGCCACTTTCCAGGGCGAAACAGAAAACAAAAAGGGAAGGGATTAAAATGTATTTCAAAATAGAAATCCGGAAATGGCACGCGACAGAGGTTAGACGAGGGGCCCTCGCAAGCGCGCCCTATGGTCTCTCAGTGCTGACATAATGGAATTCGGTGATGAGACGTCTTTGTTGGGCTGAACTCGTGCCTTCTCTGTTCTGCGTCCGGACAGGTTCAGCCTCAAAATCGATGGAGCCGACCTGGTCGTCCAAATTTACGTCTCTCTCTTGTCCATTTCGATTATTCTAATTCATCCTTATCATCCGTCTCTTGTCACAATTCCATCTCCATATTAAATATACTTCGATTCTCCCTCCAAGATACGTCCTTCGTCATGTTTTCCCTTTTCATTTTTTTCTGTTTTAGTTTTCTTGCCGGGGCCACAGGGTAACTGACAGGAAAGAGAGAGGGAGCCGGGTACTGCACGCGTTTCGCGCGCGCGCTTCTCCCGTATTTTTTTCTTTGTTTGTGTTCGCTGCCATAGCGAACCGCTGCTGATACCAAACCGTATTGCGTGTGCCCAGGTTTGGCCCTTCCCGTGAAGGAGGCGAATCTTTTCCAGAAAGTTAATCGACGATGGGCGACGCACCGAAGAAACAAAAATTAAAAGGAAAGCCCTGCAGCAGACCCGAGAAACAACCTCCCCCCCTTCGATTCCCTCACCCCCGGGGGGAGGGGGGGTTGTTGGCCCAGAGAGAGAGTGAGAGAACGCGAGAGAGAGGCTGGAGGGACAGACACGGACACAGCGCACACCCGAGAATCCTTGCGAGAAGGGGGGGTTCTCGTCCACCCACACGGCGGGCTCTCTCGTGTGTGTGTGTGTGTTGCTTTTCTTTTTTGTTTTCTGTTTTTTTTTTTGGTTTCTTGAAGAACCGAGAACAAAAGGTTTTTTTTATTTCGAAGGACCGTGGCGCCTCCAAGCCCTCTATGGCATCGCTCCCTAGGCGTATGCCGTCCTTCCCTCCAACGTTCGAATGCCTCTCCAATTTTTCTCTCTTTTTTTTTTCTGTTTGTTTCCGTCTGTTTGTAGTATCTGTTTTCCGTTGGCTCCGCAAGTTTTGTGATGGAGCGCATGGTGGGCGTTGCTTTGCGTTGCGGCGTGCAGTACTTAAAATATTGGACCGCGGTTGCGCGCGCAAAATGGGGCTGAGCCTGAGGAATGACTAAAGGCACGCCCACTTCGCCGTTCCTTTACAAGTGAGAGACACGGGCGCAAATCGCAAAACTACGGATGTGTTATTCCAAGCACACACGCCACCCACAGAACCGATACCAACACCATTGCAAACTGCACGTTTATCTGGACCTTTCCATGGCGGTACAACGGCACACAGCAGGTGTCCGCTGCTCGCAACTGAGCATCCGCTCCATGCTTGAAACAGAAGAGCTCAGGTGCTGATCACCTGCGCTTCTCTCCCGGGTGGGCTCGGTTGGTGCTGCCCGTGTGGAGTTTTCTGGGCATGGATGATGGTGGCTTTTGTTGTTTCTTCCAGGCCATAAGGGATTCCATGCGACGGAGCCGCAACTTGCCGCACCATTCCATGGCATCAATCTTTACATTCGAATGCGCCAGTGTCTTGGATTCACCTTCGGAGCAGTAGCAACAAATTTGCTCCCCAACGAAAAAGAACTGCCTACGTTGCGAATGCCTAGCGAATGCTTTGTGGTGAGCTCGGGGGCTGCAAAAGCTTTTGGTTGACGCAGAAGGATTCAGGTTGCGGGCTTTATGTTGTGTTTTCCCAGTCTTCTAAGTGGTCAATGTTCGAGAAAGCCAGTACTCCAATCTACCGTCAAGGATCTTCCTTTTCGTTCATTCGACACTCATAGTGGCTAGGATCGCGTACATTGGCGCCGTGTTTGGCGTTCACAGTGGTTTCCACTTGGCGAACCAAACAGTAAGGATTTGAGTTTGCTTGGTGCCTAGTGACACATTAACATGCTAGACACATCTTATGCACCCGACTGGCTACTTGAAGGGGGCAAGAGAGCAATGAAGTAGAACGATGGACAGTAGACGGTAAATTCATCTGAGTGGTATCTCGGTTTGTAATACTAAATAATTAGCAACAATGGCTGAGCAGCTGACTGAAGAACAGATCGCTGAGTTCAAGGAGGCGTTCTCTCTGTTCGACAAGGACGGTGATGGCTCCATTACCACCAAGGAGTTGGGAACTGTCATGCGTTCTCTGGGTCAGAACCCCACTGAGGCTGAGCTGCAGGACATGATCAACGAGGTTGACGCTGATGGTAGGTACTCTCACTGAATGACAAAAAGCGGCGTTGATGGCGAAGAGAAAGCGACGATTTGAAAGCTAGGGAGAAATATCTATGCAGTGGTTCAGTACATGTGCAGGAAGTGTTATTGCTGCGTATCCGTATCTGGTTCCGCCGGCTGGCTGTGGCTCCCAGGTGATGGCTGGCTGTTTCTTTGGATGCGACATGGTATGGACCACGCAGAGATTGCAGTTCACTGTTCCTTTAACTTTTGCAAGTTTTCACAAACGTAGTCTTCCCATCTTTGCTCTTTCATCTCTATTACCCATTCTGTAGCAACGTTCTCTTGGACCGATTTACTAACATGCATTGTGTTTTCTTTATTTCAAAATTCTAGGCTCTGGCACGATCGATTTCCCCGAATTTCTGACCATGATGGCCCGCAAGATGAAGGACACTGACTCAGAGGAGGAGATCCGGGAGGCTTTCCGCGTTTTCGACAAGGACGGTAACGGTTTCATCTCAGCAGCTGAGCTGCGCCACGTCATGACCAACCTGGGTGAGAAGCTCTCTGACGAGGAGGTTGAGGAGATGATTCGCGAGGCTGATGCCGATGGTGACGGTCAGGTCAACTACGAGGAGTTTGTCCGCATGATGACCAGCAAATAAGTGATCCGGGTTTTGCTGTATGAAACTGCATGACCGGTCAGCAGAGATGAGGCAAGTGGAGCACTGTATCGCCATGGCAGAATCACTGCTGCATGTGGTGTGTGGCTGACGTAGACCTTGGTTTGCTAGGTTAGCCTTGGCAATCCATGTTCCATATCGCCACCAGTGAACTGTCGCCCCTCACTCTGTTGCGTCCGTTGTGTGAAGCATGCAGTTTTGATCTATAAAACCTGACAAATCTTAAGAAAGCAAACATCGACTTGCACCCCAACTCTATAGCTCATTTTCTGTGTTTGTGTTTATGTTTCTATTGCTATTGGTACAGTTGCCATAGTATTCTAAAGGCAGTACCCTTTGCAGTGTTTTCTTTTTACACTGGTGTGCACCTTTACACCCACGGTTCCCAGCCTGGCCATGTCCGGCCGAGAATACCACTATCCGTTGCTAGTGTAATGAGGCAGTCCAATTGCTTCACTGGTCCCAGGAAGTTTTCCGACTTGCCCTCGCGCTTCATCTGAGTCAGAAGCTCATCCAGCGGCCGGCGGACGTGATCAAAATGTTCTGCAGCATGAACATTCTGTTTGACGAGCATCCGCGCCATACGCATTGGATGGTAGCCTTGCATCTTAAGCCTGGGCGCATCGAATCGCATTCGAACATCTTCGCTTATGGTTTCCTCGAATATCACCGTCGTGTCGTGGACCCTGGGCTCAGTGTCATTCAGCACATCGTTCGCACGGACAAGTCCCCCGTTCTGCTGTTGTCCATTGTCCGTACTAGTCTCACTGAGACTTAAATCCTGAGCAACTCGCTTTCGGTGCCGGCCAGTGTTCTTGAAGAGAGGATCACTCGCGTACAAATCCATAATGGATAACACGACTGTGGGATCCCGGCGGAACACTTCCAGAGTGTGACACATGGCGGGCACCAGGTATGCTTCCCGCGTTAGAGGGGCGTTCATGTGCTCAATTTGATCGGTGAACCTGAAGGGCATGAGTTCCGGCACGCCCAGATTCACTATGGCCGAGTCAAACGCGTGCCCAAAGTCAATACCAATCATGCGGCCGTCAATTTTAGACACCATCGTGTTTCCCAAATGACGATCGCCAATGCCAAGCAAGTAGTGAGCAATACACATTGTTGCATAGGAACGGCTCATCACAGAGGCTGTCATTACGTAGGCCTCTGGACATGTCACTCCACGCCGCAGCGCACGGCGCAATAGGTTCCTTGGCATACGCTTGGTCAGGTTTTCCTGCAGGCTACGAACATCCTCATCTGTCCGCTCCACGTAGTTGAAGAGAACGTGTTTGTTGTTCTTTCGGTGGCCCATAAAGGCTGTGTGAGCCCTCTGCGGCAGTTCTCGAGTGGCAACCTTGTGTTCCTCCTCGGTACAGTCGCTAAGAATAAAAGGCTTCAACTCCTGCACCTTGTCGATAAACTCAATGAGACCAATTTGGCTGCTGAGGGGATGTACGGCGTAAGTTTTCAGCGTTAATCCACGCTCCCTACACAGCTGGCTGTCCTTCAGACGACTGTCCATGATCCTCAAAAGCTGCAGAATGCGCTCGTCAATCCGCATGTCTTCACCAGCCTTGAGCAGAAAGTTATATTCCCTTTCGTCACTGCCCACAATTCCAAACTTGAAAGGTCGCATCAGACTCGGCATGAATCGCAGTCTTGTGTCAAAGCGATGTACCGTGACTATGGACCGAGGGTCGGGAACCCCAGAGGAGTGGTACTGGCCCGGGATATCAATCTTGGCTGCGAATGGGTCTGAGCCGTCGTAATTGAAGAAGCCACTCAATTGTCGCAACGAAACTGGGTCTTCCAAGCGGGCGGACCAATCCCGCAGTGCACCCAAGGCTCTAACAGCACTGCGGAACTCCATGCCTCCTTCGATTGTGGAGGAAGGCAGTGCCGTATTGACTTGTTGCCATATCTTCTCAATGGTATCTTCCCAGAACTTAGTCTCCTGAGGGCTGACAGAGGCGGTTTTGTCTACAGTAAGCGACTCCTCAAGTTCCCACAATAGCCCCCGAAGCAGATCGAAGGGTACCCGCGCGCTCCATCGGGCCTCTCCTGTCACGCCACAATTCTTTCGGAAGTTCAACAAGGCTTCTTGCACGTGGTCCAGCCATATGCGGAAGCGATGACGTGGTCCAGAAGATCGCAAAAGCGCATGGTGGAACTGGCGAAGAATTGGGTAGATGTCAAGCTTCTCCTCGATTTCCACTAGATGCTCATCTCGATGTGGTTCACGGTTCCCTCCCTCTCCTTGGCTCCATGTCGCTTTGAAGGGGAAGAACACAGCCTGCGGATACTGCACCGCGAGGACTTTCACAACTTGGCTTACAATGTCTCTCATAAGCGGATTTCCCAAGAGAACTATGAGTTGTGGTATCCAATCAAGGAAACGATAGGCGGGCACTTGTCGCCATTCATCAGCAAAGATCTTTCGAGACTTGGACGACTTCATGCATGTCTTCAAAAGCAAAGGGATAAATTCGTACGGAGCAACACTCTGTACACACTGACCACGTCCATGACGAGACACGCCTCCCCATTCGCCATCACTGAACAAGGCAATGGACTTCAAGATATGGGATATCACAACCGGACCAATGTCGGCATCCTTCAGCTCGTCACTCCGGCCCTTTGTTCGACTCAGTTTGTACCAGAAAAGGGCATACTCCATGTGAACGTCGAAGAGACTAGTTTCTACACCACCATCAACCCCGTCCATTCTGTCCTCGCCGCTCTCGCAGAGTTGCATGCAGCGATGCCATTCGGATTTGACATGGTCAGACCAACCGGGCGACGTTAAGTTCACATCTGGGAATGTTTGATTGGCAAAAATTTTCAATGCCGCGACCTCTGGATTGATAGCAAGCGTGTTCAAGATCTTCAGAGCACTAAACAAATCATCAGCATGATCCAGTTCGCCCAGTGAGGGATATGAAACAGCTTCCAAAAGCCGACGGTAGGAGAGCTTCAAGTCATCAACAACCGCCGCGTCAACACTTACTGCACTGACAAGTGTTTGAATAAACATCAGGCCAACTCGCATTCGCGATTGCGGTTGTGACAGTAGAAGATCCTGGTTCTGCTTGAGGATGAGTGTAACCTTGTGTACATCGGATTCCTGCGCCGCGTTCCTCATGAGAGACAAACCCAGCGCATGCTGATCCACCATAGGAAACGCTCGTTGCAGAGACTGCAGTATAAAGAGATGTCGAGCACCTAACACCTCTAAGTCCTCCTCGGATAATCCATCTTCCTGTGTCGCCGCAACGCGAGATAAAATACCCTTGAGGACTGTGAAGCGGCGTAGCTGGTGTTGCAGTGGAAAATTTTGGTCTCTAGCATTCGCTAAGAAATCGAAGAAGTCAGGGGGTACTTGACGTCCACTTGACAGGCGAAACGCTTGTGTGATCATACTGGTGACATCCTCGCTCAGTTGTAAATCCATTAAAAGATGCGCTCGCTGCATCATCATGTGTGGGTGAAGACTGGTCCAAGTCTGCTGAATTCTAAGTTGATGAGTTTGGGCATGAACCTGGGCCATGCTGAAATTCAATTTGCTCAAGTCCAACAACATCAGCTGTTCAGCAATCTCGCTTTCAGTGTAGTGCCATTGGTCAGATCGCTGGTAGGCCTCAAGAATCTTTTGGACAGATTCCAAAACTCTTGTGTTCTTGCCACCCATGAGGCGGTACATTGCGCCAACGTAGGTGAAATCTGGAAGCAGCTCAGGTCTGTCAAAGATATGTTTCTCTGGATCTGCCTGATTTGCCAAATACTTTGTGAGCTGGAACCACTCACCAAGATCCTTCATACCAGAGAGCACCTTGTCTTCGATGTAGTCGATTTCTGCTGTCAAGAACGTTGTGTCAGATTCGGCCTTGTTTAAAGCTTCTACCCATTTGTTGTGAGCCTTGCACAAATGATTTCGATTCTCAAATCCAATGGCATCTTTCGTGGCCTGGTGTGTAGTCGCATCCTGAACATGAAACAGGCTTTGGACAACGTCAACTTCGTCCACATGTTGATAAAACGCAGCAAGCTGGACGTACTTATCAGCTACGTGTGACAGCGATTCCTCCTTTTTGCGACGTTTTGGTTCAGGCTTGTCAGTCGGAGACTGCTGTAAAAGGCTTTCTTCAAGAGCAAGGATACATGAGGCTCTGCTTCCTGCATTATTGGCATGACTAAACTGCAGATCACCGCGGATAAACTTCGGATAGTCAGCCGCAAGTTGAGCCATAGGACCTGGAACAATCTGATCAGTCGAGTGAACTGTTGATAGGACGTCCTTGATGGTACGGGCCAGTTCAAGAGCTCTTCCATTCAGTACACTGCCATCATTCTCACCAGCCTTCAAAACAGCTTTGCAAATTTCAACAAACAAGATTTGCGCGATTACTGGATCTTGTTGACAAAGACTTTGCAAAGGTGCGATCATGTTCCGATGAGGAATGGACTCATCCGGAAAGTTTCCGGCTGAGTAGTCACCGAACACTGTGATCCGGTTGTGTTCACCACGTTTCATTGCCAGACGCAACAAGATTCGCTGGTTTCGTCGTCTTATTGCTAGTCTAGAATGTAGTCTACTGTCGTGGTCGCGCTTTGAAGTCTTCACCAGGTCGCCCTCCCCATCAAGGTTCATATCATTCTTGTGCGAAAAGGTGTTCGAGTAAATGGATCGCAATCGATCGCTCCCAAGACTTCGGCTGAGTACGTCTTCCCTCTGGTTTGAGTTTGAGGCCCCGCCGATATTCCCAAGACTTACATTTGTCATGGAACCAAAGATTCCAAACGAACCCGTCGCTGTGTTTAGGGATGGTGTGTTCGGAAGCAGCGGCACCATCTTCAGGGTATTTTGTTGGCTAAATTGCTGTGACATTCCAAAAGGAGCGAAACTATTCAGAAGTGTTCCGTTGTGTACGTCATGCAAGGACCTCATGGCGCGCCCATGCTCGCTGTGTGAGTCCATGATGCCATCTGCGATGGCTTTTGCATACTTGCTGCTGTGCTGGCATACTGCCAATGCTTCGTTGATCACACTTGCTATATACGTGTCGCTCATCGAAGGCAAGTAAAAGGTACTCATACTAGTCTGCAATCTGTGGGGAAGGGTCTTCGGGAGTTGTCTATGAAACCATTCATAGGCATCAAACCTTACATCAGTGTCGTCGTCACGGAAGCTTTGAAGCAAGTCCTGCCAAATGACGGCCTTGATGCCAAGGCAAGTATCGTAGAGTGTCTGCAGAATCTGATAATGCAACTGTCGGCATCTCTGTGATGGGTGCTTCGGAAACGTGGTTCTCATGATCTTCAGCAGTTCGGGTAGGGACGGCCATGCACCAAGTGGACTCACTCTAGCTGAGTCTTCGTCATCCATCATGTCCTCGTTATCGACTGGTGGCTGAGCAGCGCGCTTGAAGAAGACAAGTAGGGCGTGTTGCATTCCATCGTTCTTGATCTCCAGAACTTTCAGTAAACCTTTAAGACGAACAGTTTCCAAGACCGGCTCTCGATCAAAGCAATTGGAGAAAATGAGAACTGCCTTCTCTCGACCCCCGCTGCTGGCAATCTTTGAGTAGCTTTCGTCCACGAGTACAAAGAGGTTGTGGGTCACCATCTTTGGAATACGCTTGGACATAAGGTGCACGATCTCGACAAAGCGGTCTGGATCCTGAATGTAACGTGGGGTGGGACGTCCGGTCTGCCAAGATGCTGTGAACCTCGTAATCAACTCCAGCGCAATACCCCATCGATCTGTGTCGTCGAGCATGCGGAGGAAGGCTCCACAGGCTTCTGCCGCAGCCTTGTATACGACTTTTGAAGATGCCAAGAGTTCATCAAAAGTTTTCATAAGGCTACTTAGGATTTCTTCCAGACTGACAACATGGAAACATTGATTGGTGAAGAAGCAGTCTAGAACATTCAATGCAGCCACGTTTTCAAGCTTTGTCTGCGGCTTGTCTGGCTTGAAATTGTCCTTGACGTCAGCCCACGTTACTCGGACACGTCCTCCCCAACGTTCCATTACTGCACGCAAGGTTTCCAGTCGTTGCGATAGAAGCCTTTGGTTATTGATGAAAAAGTTTCGACTGTAGTATCTCACCACATCCTGCGCAACATGATCTTCCGGCACATAGCCCCAATCGAGAAGTATCAAGAGCAAGTCCATTGCTAGCAATGACAGTGAAAGCGGCAAGAGTTTCGACCGTAACAAGAACTGACTAATACGTTCACCCCACTGAGAACTATGTGACCGAAAGTACGAGCTTCTGTGGCGAACCAATTTCGCAATATAAAACATGGCCGGGGAGTCCTGATTCAAAGCCAAGTCAAAGGCCTCAAGCAATTTCTCTATCCAACCAGATTGCTCGCTCTTAGGGTCCAGCTCATTCAAGAAGTCCAAAGTGTCCAAAAGCTTGGGTAGGACTTCGTTATTGTCGATGAAGTCGTCATCGGCATCTTCAATCACCATCTTCAGCCTGTGGTTCAACTTTGGTGGTGATTGCTCGTTTTCGAGGTATACAAGCCCGCCCACATCGAATGTCGCAGCTGACGCTATACTCTTTGATGCCAGTGACTTGTTCAACTTCAAAAACCCGGATCTGTTTGCAAGACTGCCGTCGTTCAGATAAGAAGACGACATATAATCTTCCGTTGCCGTAGGATCTGTCCCGCCCTCTGCGCCCGAGTTGACGCGGGGCCCCAGAGGCAATGTTATCTCTACAGCCGGCCCGAGAGCGCCTTCCAGGAGTTTCAACACCGCCTTGCCATCTCCTCCTATTAGGAGAGATGCAGGCACCTTTGGTCTGCTCTGAGTCTTTAAGAGAACTGAACAGAGGGCACGATAGGCACGTTGTTTGTACTTCAGAACCAGAAGATAGACATCCCTTCCTTCTTCATTCATTTCAGGCAACGGCTTGTCCTTGGAAGGGGTTAGCTCCTTAACTAAAGTTTTGGTTAATTCGGTCCCATCTCGTTGCTGTGTGCCCAGCATGGTGGCTGCAATTTCACTATGTCCACCGGCCAGATCTTCCTTCGGAAGACAATCGTATGCCACTTCGAGGAGCGTACACGTTGCTACAGCAATTTGAAGTGAAGGTGAATTTGTGTTGCTGATCGGTCTCAGGAAGCGGAGCAGTTGATGGCCCGCGCGGACAAAAAATTGGCGTAAAACTTCCACACTTACCAGCTGTGCAGCACTCAACAGGAGATTGCTAGCATACTGACGCATGATCACCGAAGTCTTGGTTTCCCTGAGTAGACCAAAGAGGGAGTCAAGAAGTTCCCCTTGCTTCTTTGGTGACATGAAAGGCACGCCTACTTTTGCTCGTGCTAACATATTGTTGTTCAGGTCCTCATTAGCCGCACGGAAGAAAGAAATGAAGTATGCGTTGAGGTTTTCTTGCTGGGGAGACACGAGCACAAAGTCTGTAAAGCCCGTGAAAGTCTTGATCAGCAATTGCTGGTCGTGATAACGCCATTCTCGGCTATTTGAAGGGATGTGTTGGGCTGCAAATCGTCGCATGCAACCAGAGAGTGATTCAATAACATGCTGGGTCCATGCCAGATCATGAATGCGATCGATGCATTCTCCGAGAGCTTTCAGACAGGGCAGAAGCTTTACTTTATCACTCAACGGTACCCTGTCACTCGAAGCCTCCATGGCATTGATCAGCACGTCCAGAATCTCATTTCTTCCCTCTGATTTAATGATTGTGAGACTCACAGGATTCCACACAATGAAGCAGATTTCGCAGAATAGCTCAAGAAGCTCAGTCACAACGTTAGTTGTGGCATGGTCCTCGGTGGCATGACTGATAGACTGCATGGTCACATTCGGTTTACTTCCAAGATGACTGAGGAACGAAGCCGCTCCAGGCCCCACAGTCTGTGCAGCATTGGCAATGCGAAGCACAACGGTCATGAACTCAGCGACGTGACCTGTGTCATTGGAACTCCATAGACCGTTCATCATTGCGTCTGAGTTGTGCAAGACAAACTTTGCAATCGGGCGCCCGTGTCTTTGCATGACACTGTGGCCCCATGTCTGCCAGTTCTGCACAAAGGGTGTGATGATTGTGAGTGCGTGCATGTCAGCTCCAGACAAACAAATTTCAACCATATCTGTCAGGGATGCACGTTTCAGTGGCGATTGGTCGCTAGCACAGAGAGACCAAAGAGTTCCGAACTCTTCAATTGGTATGACCTCATTCGAGTCTTGCGCAGAGTGATCTGCGCTCCGCAGAAAGCGATGACCCTGGATAGCATTGTCAATGGAGCTGATCAAGTGTTTGTCCCATTGCATCAGAATGTCTAGGAGAGATAGATTGTAAGTCGAGAGAATCTTCATGATGGATTCATGATGGATTTCTTTGAGTCCTCTCTTATTATGTGAGTCCTCCATCCAGTGCAAAGCTTCCCTGAGCGACTTTTCAATCTGCTTTCGGTCTTCACCGAGGAAATCTCCTGGAAAGTGAAAGGCCATATACACAAGATTTACTCCCAGACCGCTGACCAAGTTGTTCAGGTTATGCTCCAGGACCTGAAAATCATCTACACCATGGAGCTGAACGTACATATAAAATGCGAAGAGCGTGTAGCAGTCACATTGCATGCTTGGAGGTTCATCCGATGATCCATTCCGAATGAGGCCAGCTGAGTTCATTACATATCTATATGCACTTTGCAGGAATGCATCAACCTCTTCCTTAATGATCATGTGCAAGTCATCCATCTTTGTCCGTTGGCCTGTGGTCAACCAGAATAAGATATGACCAACACGTGAGAGATCACTCTCCACAATCTTCAAGATGCTGCGAAGAGCCTCCATGTTTTCATTATTGCTGCGTACCCACGGAAGTACTGCTGGCTCTCTCTTCTCCACCAAAGCTGTAAATTCCTTGATGATATGCATAGCCTCGTACCGAACCTGAATGTCTTCGTCTCCAACGTACCCAAAAAGCCATCTGATGCAGTCATTCGCCGTGGCTGGGAACCGTCTCGGTGCCCTACGTCCCTTCAAATACCTGGAATCGATCAAAGTGTTCCTGTACTTCTTTGCTAGCTTCTTCATGATCTTCAAATTCCGCTCATGTTCACTTCTATACTCATGTCTGATTTCGGCACCGCAAGGCAGGCGATATGAAGTGAATACAGCTTCAAGGACCTCAAAGAAATAGCGATTTAGCAGAATAGTGGACCTTGCTAGAATTCTCAACAGGTATCCCACTGCAATTGAGGCACCCAGGCGACGATAGGCCTGGCTGTGACCCAAATTGAACGTCAAGCGCTGGAATATGCTCAGTTCATTGTTCTTTCGTGGAGCCTCGTCAGCATGCTCTCCTTCATTACCAACAACGCTCCAGCGGACGAATTCTGCAATGATTCGGGCACAATATATGCGCTTTCTTCCATTTGTGCGGTCCGCAAGACCCACGAAAGTGGCGTCCAAGAACGCAGCGAGATCTGGCTCCTCATAGCGCCCTTCGGTGGCCAAGTACCTAACTTGCTGCATGATGTACGGTCCAAGAATCTGCCGTGCGACCACCTCATGGCTACAAGTGATGCCAATCAGGTCAATTAGATATCTGCGGTACAGCTGTGCCATTTTTTCTCGACCACTGCTTGAGTGAGATCGGCGAATGTGGGCCAACACAAACACAGCATGAAGAACCTCGCAGGAAGCGATCCGGGCTTGTCGGCTACCGGAGTCCTTTGCAGCTCGGACCAAGTGCGGCAGAACATGATTCAGATCCAGATGAAGTTCATAGTCCTCCACGTCGAGAGGTAGTCTGTACGTGATTGGCTCAGTCAATGTAAACTCTAGCATTGGGATGCGATCAGCGCTAGCTTCCGCAATACCATAAACCAGAGTGCTCCTCGCCCCGGCAATGATTGACATGACGCGTCTTTGCAACTGGACACGCGGAGAATCGAACCGTGTCGATATGACGGATCCGTCAAAATCTGCCTGTCCCTTCTTGCGGTTAAACACGGCTCGTCCGGGTAAATTGTCTTTCTGAATCGTTCCCTCATGCCTAGTATCTGCTCTAGAGTCCAGAAACTTGCCAAAGACTGGTGCAAGATGCTCCAACTCCTTTTCATAAACATCGGGAGGTAAAAAGTTCCTCCACTTTGCCAGTGCGTCAAGTGCTTCAAACCCAAAGCTGGGATCGTTAAGCCCATGATCAAGAGAAATACCTGCCGCGTAAAAAATTTGTCCGACGACGCCGTAAGCTGCTTTTTGGGGAATAGCAAGAAGCATGCGCATACAGTTGCGCATAAGCACGCCCTCATACAAGTTCAAATGCTGTAGAGCAATACTGATGCTGTCAACGACTAAGGACAGATTCTCCTTCTTTTCAATCTCTGTTTTGGAGCACTCATTCGTAGCTGCCCTCAAGAAGATTTTCTCCAGCATATCGTAATATCCAGCAATGTGGGGCGTCTTCTGCATCATATTGATGCAGTGCTTGAGAATGTATGGCAACCATGAACGAAAGAGCTCGTCGTCAGAGTCCTTGATCATCGCGTTCGTGACCCAGACCACGTTCTCAAAGACTGCAAAGTCGAGCGGGTTTTGCGGTCTCACTTCAAGCTCAAAGTCTAAAAAGTCCGAGGCCAGCACACGCACGGTGGCTGAGTCTTCGTCAGGCTCTTCATCATCTTTGGGTGGCGACACCCAGGTTTGTTGTTCTTCTCCATTCGGTGCTGCCTCTACATGGGCCTTCGGCTTCTCTTCGTGTTCTTCGTCCTTTCCGTGTTCATTCTTGATATCCAAAGTGAGATCTAAGTGCTCTAGAATCTCCATCAGATTCTCCATAAAGAATCCGAAGATACATGATGCAGTCTCTGGATGACTTTTCGATCTGACAACACGGTCCACGAAGTCCCTGTATACAATCTGTGAGGATGTCAGTCCACTGAGCGCGGCATCTGCCTGTGTTTGGTACCTCAAGTCTGCAATGTCTAGGGAAGCATTATCATTGTGATCACGGCAGACAATGTGGTAGACTGCTTGATAAGCAAGACTTCGAGCGTATGGCGCCAGATTCTGCCGAGGATGATTCAACATAGCATCAAACAATTCCTTGGCTGCAGCAGTGACCTGAGATCGCACAACTTGCTGCATTGATGTCAGATGGCTAATTGTGAGTAAAGTGAACTCATTCAAGAATTGCAGACGTGAATGATCAACGGGCTCAAGTTCTTGGAACATTTTTGTCAGCGTCATTAGGAAAACGGGAGCTTCATCGAGGATCTCACTGTCTTGCAAGCGTCTCGACATGAACAACTTATTACAGTTTTCTTGAACGGCATCGTACAAATGCTTGAGGCTTCGCTGACCGGCGTGATGATGATAGGCTTTTGCAAAGTACCCAAACCCTTCGACCGCTATGATGCGCAATTGTTGGCTGAACGACTTCTCTGTTGTTTTCAAGAACATGGTCTTGAAATTTTGCAAGAAATACTCCACCATCTTGTTATAATCCTCATCAGTCATTGAATCAGGCCTTTCCTCTTGAGATAGAGTTTTCAGAAGCTCTGCCACGGCATGCATAGTGATAATTTTCACTTCACGATTTACGGATGTCAACCACTGATGAAAGCAAGAAAACAAGGGATCATATTGCCCACAGAGGATGTCATGGAAAATGCTCACATGATGAGAGATGAATGTCAGAACCGCTTTTGGTAGATGATACCTGGTATATACTCCAGGATCATGCTGCAAAACCCGCAGACATACGGAAAAGATGGCGTCCTTCTCCTTTGGCCGCTGTTGTAGTACATGTGGAAAGCTAAAGCAGTAGTTTGTGAGTCCCTTGAACGATCCCGTGCATTCCTGCGATTCTTCACCCTTGATAATGTTCTTACCCTGCAGACCTTGAACTAAAATCGTGAGCAACCGATGTTCATTACCATCAGCCTGCTGTTGTACGAATTGCGGGGCGTACCTTGCGAAGATACCGAGCAGCTCTAGGATTGTGGCCCGGACACTTCCCTTAACTTTGCTGTCATAATAGGCTTCATACTGCTGAGCATACAACTTGTCGAGGGATACCTCAGCCCCGAACTTGGAAAATTGACGCTGGTTGGTCAGAAACCACTCAATGCACTCTATGCACGCTACCCGTATAGTCGCTTGCTGCGACTTGTGGAACAATGTAAACACTGTGGTCTCAATCTCATACAGGTACACGCTTATTGTTCTTGGTCCCAGTGTCTGCATACAATGTAGAAGTGTGGTGAGGCCTTGACGCACGTTCATTATCCGTCCTTCACTGGCATTGCTGGAAGCAGCTTCGATGTATGTCAGAAGTCCCGTACTTGCATCGAACAGGGCTGTCGACAATGCATCTCCGTACGCTGAGCTAGCCGCTTGCTGCACGGCCTCATAGACAGTGTCCAGAAGGAGTTCAATTTCGTGGGCCGATTGGGGCAACAGTGAGCTGGTACCATTGTTAAGGTCTACAAGGGCTACTTGCAACTCCTGCACACTCTTCTCTAGTGCCATACTGTCGGGGTTGAGATCTTGATCATCTCTGTCCAAGGTCTTTCTTCCCACCGGAGGGAGTCTGTTTCCGCCTACAAGTTTCGATTCGGGAGCGTACGCGCATCTACAAACTTGTCAGAGTTGCTGATATAGTGGTACACCGTCCTGAATCTCTTTGCGGACAAGAATACGAAGAAGTTGTCAATTCTGTTTCTATGGTCGTAAATTCGACCCGGCACTGATCGAACCAACCCCAATGTCATATAGCTCATCGCCACATACCTCTTCATTATCAATAAATGGTTGCACATCAACATCATAGACAGTCCCTCTAAGCCACCCCTAAGGATGTGACCATCTCAATGTACATCAGCTTCACAAGAAGAGTCCGAACGGAATCTGCTCAGCACAAACAGCAGATAAAACCCCCCCTTCCCCCGGGGGGGGGTCCGGGTCACCCTGCGGTCATTCCTCATCCAACGACGAGTGTTCAGTGGAGATGACCGCGATCCATCCCTCTTTGCTGGGGCAAGCCACTGACTGGCCTGTCAGTTTGTTGACTCGGCCGGCAGGGTTAGATTTCGTACATTTACGAGCCATTCCTACAAACTTCTGCCGCACTCTCCCCCCTTTCGGAGCCCCCCTCCCCC
>PDIP01000046.1:63524-76890 GCA_002811645.1 Corallochytrium limacisporum
GGGGGGGGGGGGGGAGGGGGAGGATTTGGGGAGGATTTTTCTGTGGGGAGACCGGGGATGGATTTTAGCCTCGACACCCCGCTCGCCACTCGGAGATTTAGTTTTATCCTTTGGTGAACGCCTCGAACTCTCGGCCTTCCCTTCGTGACGGGCGGGGGTCGCGCTCATCGGCACGGAGTCATCCCAGAAGGGGTATCTCAAGACCCTGTTCCAACATGAAAGTGGTTGGTTTGATCCCTTTAGAGTTTACACGCCTTTCGCTAGAGCGGCCCATTTCAGAAACGATACCCCGATGGGACCGTGTAGAAATTTTTCAATGGCGTAAAAAGGAAGAAGGGATTCGCTAACACCAGGAGATCCAACGCGGTCGATTACTGGGGTTTGATAGTAGACCCTCCGATATTTCTCGCTCCTTCTCTCGATATCTCTGATCATTCTGCCCATCGTGACGGCATCCACCTGTCTCATTTATCGCTTCACACTGACGTTTCGTACGCTCAAAATACATATCTCTCCTGCACGCCAACCGCATTTGTACTCAACTGGAGGGGTGGGGAGCCCCGGGGTGTCGCGTGGTGTCCCTTTCAACCCCCTCCCCCCTCGGGGCCTTCTTTTCATGAGTGTTCGGTACTACTTTCGCACTTTTGGATCATTTCAACGCGTCTTTGTCATGATGCTCTCTTTTTGTAACTGCATTTCTGTATCTCATGTGCGCGCATCTTGTCATATCTCACTTCTTAGGTCACAATAAATGTAAATAAAGAACTCCACTGTTCAATATGTGGAGTGTCCTAAGTATCACAGATACAAAGATTGGCGCATTCGCAGGACAATGCCCCAAGTCCATTGAGAATATTGAGATTTAGTGCGTCGATAAGGTTGACTCAGGGTAAATAGAGAAGTAAGGGGATAAGATGTTGGTACAGATTACCAAGAACCTGCAAGAGACCTCAGTCAGGGCCGTGTCGAGAGCGTTCAGCACAAGTGCTGTCGTTTGTGCTGGAGGCAAGTACCGCGAGTCAAAGGGCATCTCACGCAGCAACACAGAGTATGGCCCGCTGGTCGACACCCCAGACTTTTCTTTCTTTACTAGGAATAATGAAACTGGTAAAATTGATTTTATACAGGCACCCTTGACGAAACGACAACAGCGCAGGGAGTTGGAACGCGAATTGCAGGCAGTGCGGGCACACCTTCTAGTGCAGCGTGTAGATCGGGCAAAGTCTGACAAGATCAAGGAACCATTGAAGAACCCTCTACAACCGCACAAGGGTAGTCACCGTTTGCGTAGATACTTCTAGTGTGTTAGATATAAATCGGACAAATCAAAATTCATAAATGTATTAATAGTCGTAAAACGCCAGAGCAGTTCCACAGCAGTGTTTGAGGAATCACTTTGACAGGTATGCATAGAATTTGGCAATTATCTCATTGTCACTGGGTTTCGCAGGCGGCTTAACCAGTTGATGCAATAGTTTGTTGACCAGACCCTTCGTCGCGGAATCACGGTTCAACTGACGACGCATTTGTTCTATCAAACTGAACCAGACCGGTTCCATATATAGCACCAAGTGACTGTGGAACGACTGCAAGGTCACCGCACAGTCGAGCCAGTGGTACCAAAGGTTATGCTGTGCATTCAACTGCCTAACGGTTCCCAAGAGCAGAGTGTAGATGACGGGCCAAATCCTTAGCCATAACGGCAGCACTGCAGGATGCACCTGCTGTCCCAGCTGTCCCCCTCGAATCTTTCGTCTGTCCTGGAGCTCATGGTACGCCGTAAAGATTTTCAGGAAGCAGAACACTTCTGAGAACACCAAAGTTGCGTTCTCCACAAGGCGAACGGAGAAGTACCGCTCATCTTCTGTCTGACCGATAAGGGAAGCTAGACGGTCTTCCTGACCTTGGAAACTAACCGCAAATGTTTCGTCACTGTAAGCCTGACTCACCAACAGCTTCACAATCATGTCCCCGAAATCCGATTGACTAGCTAGCAGCCGAGCGCCGATTGGTGCATTTTGCTGCAATGCTGTGGAATAGCAGAGCCAACTGGCGGTGCGCAGGTTGAGGATAAGTTCTGTGGTCTTTGTGCGCTCATCAAAAGCAGGCAAAACGTCCT
Organism: Corallochytrium limacisporum; assembly: GCA_002811645.1. Classification (NCBI taxonomy): domain Eukaryota; genus Corallochytrium; species Corallochytrium limacisporum. Next base: position 65,644 of record PDIP01000046.1, read on the forward strand.
TCGGGCTGATGACACGTGTGTCCAGCATACGTACCAACAGATCAATGCATAGCTTGCGCAGTTCCAAGGCAAAGAAACCGCGATCTGCGAATTTCCTCAGCAAACTGTAATGGCTGGACAGGGTGGCCAAGACTTTGCGATCGGAACGAGTGTATGTGGTAACAACCACAGGGATACTTGGACGAGTAGAATACTCGACATTGGTCACCAGGTCCTTTAGCATTTGCACCAAATGCAGTGAGAACATACGAGCGAAGATGCCGTCCGCTTGGTAGGCTTCAAACAGCATCAACAGGCTGTCCTCGTCAAAAGTGTAGTATAACATACAGGTATGAGTAAAATGACGAGCTGAGCGATTTTGAAACACCAAATATTCTGGTGTCGTCATCTCTAGGCTGGCAATTATGCGGAAGAACTTTGACAGATCCGCGGGGTTGCGATAATCAATGCCCAATTTGTACTCGCACAGTTGGTCGCAAACCGATCTCACCAACTCAGACAACGGTTTCAAGTCCACCTTCTTTGCGTTGCAGAGCCAGTCGACAAGTCGATGCTGGTTCAGGAAGAACAGAGTCAACTCCTCAGAGGTGATACTCATGCTTTCGTGATGCAGTTGGACTTCCGAGAAGTACTCAAACGAGTGCTGGCACAGACTGAGGAGGCGTCCGGCGCCATCCTCACTGTCGGACATAACCAAAATAAGCACATCCATGAAGTTCGGATTCACTGGCAGGTTGGTGAACGGCAATGTTCGCATCAAAGTCCCATCTCCCCGGTCGAGCTGAACACCCTCTCCCCGCCACACATTGTCCTTGTAATTGCCCAGAGATGGCAGCTGCATAACGTCAAAGTCAAGATTCTTTCGCTGCAGCAAATGTAGCATGCCAACCTGACCATATTTCTCCATAGTCTTCTCAATCAGCTTGGAGGCAATCCTTCTGATGGTGCTCGTCGACTGTCGATTTCCCGGCAATGAACCCACGAAAATACAAGCACCGCTGAACATCAACACATCGCTAACCATCTCTAAGGCAAGGCGCGGCTGCAGTTCAATCACGAGGTGGAAAACGCACAACACCTCCACAATGTACTCGAGAGATGCCTGTTCACTTCGAATGCGAGCAAGCAGTGTGCGCACAACCTCATCCAGTACTTTTTGATCCATCTCATTGGTCATTTCGTATCGGTACAAAATGATAGAGAGCGACCTCAAGCCGCGCTTGAATTCAACCAAACACTGATTGATCGGCATAACTTCGTTTCCAAGCAAAGCCTTCAGAGTGTACAGGCATGGACGCACCAAATAGGTCGCAGCCTCTTCCGAAAAGTCAAAGATCAAGGGAAAATCTAAAAGCACAGTGCGCCATACCCACTCACGAACACGGTTCGAACTTATTTGCCAAGTTGGTCGACGCAGGTGCTTGGCAAAGTTCTGCAGTGTGCGGGATGATCCTTGTCTTTGAATAAGCATGTTCACACTTGAGATACTCGCGCGCCGTTTGCTCGTCGCGGACGATGACTGCCGAATTTGGTCTCCTGATAGCGTTATACCTCCAGTTCGGCGCTTCAGTGCCTTTGTTGATTGCTCTGCAAGGTTCGTTTCTGATTTGTTCTTCGACAGCTGAGCCAGGTGCTGCTGAACCACTCTCTCCATGACAGCAGATGTCCTCGGTTGACTCAAGGCGGTGTCGAGAATTATTGACGTGCGACGTTCTCGAATAACCTCGTCTTGAGTTATCGACATCCGTCTCGGTCGACTGTATGGAGAATCGCCTCCTGCGCCCACATTTCGTGAACGGGCTTGGGCAGGTTCCATACTTGAGGATCGCCGCTGAGGTTGCGGAGTGTTTGATGCGGACTTGCTGATACTTGGGACGCGACCAATACGCTTGGATTTGAGCAGCTCTGCCAGGAGAGGTGACACAGAAAGGTCACCTTCTAAATGAACCGGGGGTCCAGAAATGGAACCTCGTCGACTAGCCGGATGTAGCTGGTCAGTACTAGTGCCTCCCTTGCGAGCTGTTAGCGGCGAACTTGGCAGAGCTCTGTCTCCGCTCACACTCATCCTCCTTGCATGAGATGGCCGAGGAAGGTCAGTATCAAGTACCTGTCCCATGGCAAAGGTGGAGCTGCGAGATCGTCGTTTTTGCAGTGGCGTTGTCGGCATCGACGCTTGGCTCACAATCTCGCCACTTTGCTGGTGCCCGATGGACATGTCTCCCGATCCTTCGAAGCTCATCAAATCTTCAGTGTTGAAACCCAGCAGCTGAACAAGACGTTCTACAAAAAGATCCATGTTGTCTGGCAAGTGTTGGTGTGCAAGTTGGCGAAGTGCAAGCTTCACAACAAGTCCAATAAAGTTGTTGTAGTGAGAAAGTGAAGTGGCTTCTTCTCCCACAGGTCGCTGGCTCGCTTGTAGCATGAAGCTCAATATAGTCTGCCAGGGGCACACAACATACTGCGGAAATGCACTCTGGAACGTGATCATGTGTTTCAGCTGTTGATGCAATGCCTGCGGTGGTAGCTTCAGCATCCCCCCTCCGTTGCTGGAGTCAGCCGGTGACACTAAATTTTGGTCCAAGGCCATCTGGTAGGTGATTGGGGTGGTTGATTTACTGGCCCCAGAGCTATCTAAGCCACTGCTCGTAATGGATGTCCTACCACTAGCCATCTTGCCCTTTTCTTTGTCTGATTCTGTTTCGGTCTGGAACATGCGATTGTCGTAGCAAGACAACCGTGACGCCCAATGACTAAGATAGAACTTCATCTTTTCCTCTGGAATCAGGTCAATGGCTTCGCGAGCAACAATTCGGATCTGAACCACTCGGTGTGTGATGCAGAGTGACAGACCGTTGAAGAGACCCCCGAGTCGGTACTTTCCCATTGTCGTCAGCGTCATGGTATCAGAAATTGGCAAAATTGTTAACATATTTCCCAAAACAAATAAGCCACGGACAACATCATCGACATTGACATCATCATCAGAATAGAACCGTTGTGTGCTAGCATAGTACTCTGCCTCACTCTGCAACATGTACGTGAAGATCTTGATACACGTCCCTTGAATGCTATCTGTAGGAGTGTCTTCGGACCAGAGGTTTGCAATGCAATCAATAGACGACGCAGGTGCAATGTGAGCCGGGTCTGCAATGTCAGACGACTCACAGTAGAGCCTCACAAAAGTTGATAACACCATAGTCTTGACGACAGCATTTCCGTGTTTCATCATGTCTGCGAAGATGCGCGTGACTGCGTGATTGCTGAGATCGACCTCAAGATCCTCTGAGAAACATTTTGTGACCTGGAAGGTTGGCGTCGACGCGATGCTGTCACTATCAGACTCACCAGACGGATAATTACGTCCCAATGGAGACCTTGTAGGATAAGCGCCCCCGGTGATCCCACGGAAAATGCCTGAAAGGTGGCGACTTGGCTTCTTGGTTAGAGTTGATGCCTCTCCAGCAGCTGAAGCATGCGGACTGTCGTTTCCCCTAGGAGATGGCAATTCCCCAAGTTTGGAAAGACTTGGGAATGGTGAGGTGAATGGAGGTGTCCCTGACCCATCAGACCCCCGCTCCGTTGTCGAGGAGGATAAATGTCCAGAGTTTGGAATCCTGTTTCCTGTTAAGTGCAATGACTTCCTGTGGACTTTCCTCTTCATGGATGCAACACGCGGGCGACGCAGAGACTCATGCGATCCTTCCATAACTGCCATAGGCACATTTTCGCTTCCTACGTCCCTCAGATTGATCGGTAGACCACAGGCGTACTCGATCAAAATGCATGCAATATCTGCAAAAGACTGAAAGAAGTAAAGACTACGGGAGCCATTCTCTTCTTTTTGGTCCAATGAATCCCTGTTGATGTCGGAAAAATTCGCAAGATTTCCGGCATCTTCCTGAGCTTCAAGAATAATTTTCAGCAAACCATCCACAAGGGAGATGATGCGGTTAAAATTCCAACCCTCTTTCTTCCCGATGGTGTCGCCGGTCGCCTCAAGGTTTGTCAGCATCAAATCCGCGATTTGAATTGCTTGCTCTGGCTCGGGATCAGATGTCCTCACCAGCGCTTCATATGCTGTAATTGGTACATAGATAGTCATGCTCTCCAACACACGTAAGACGTCAAGATTGCGCTTGAGCTCACCCTCATCTGAACAGAAACTAAAAGCGTCGACTTCCTCATCAAGACAGAATGTGAAGAAGATCTCAAAAAGACTTCTCGAGTCGCCCATACCCGGCTGTGCACATGGGCACCGTGACATGCGACCGAACGTGTGGTGTGTTGTACATGCATGCGGTCTCGTGCAAATGAGGTCAAGGAACAGAAAACAAGTTCTCGCGAGAACATCCTTGTTAATATCCACATATTTGACAATGTGGACCATAGCTCCAATGAAGAAGGTTGTGTGCTGCATTGATTCTGTTTCCACCTCCTTCAATTTGTTTGTCAGCAGGGTATCCGTTTTGACATTATGGAAGACACTCTCCCACTGTTCTTGCTCCTCAACTGCCTTAATGTATGATGCATATGTGTTGATCATGTTCGGGAAAGCATCCAGTGCCCGACGGACCCATTGCGCTAGAACAAGCCTAATCCTGTCCGGTCGGCTGGTATCATCTGTAAGAAGCACTTTCTTCTGAGGAATCAGCGAGTATTGGTCACTCTTGAACATTTGCCGCATCACGAAACACCACCAGTCCATAATTGCTTTGAAGATGCTATACACCTCATCTTCCCTGCAAAAATTCGGATCAACAGCACCCAAGAAGTATACTAAGTTCACGGTGTAGTCCAGGAACTCATGACGTCCACCAAAATGCCCGATAATTGCTGCGGTTGAGCTGCGCATCATGGCAGCTTCTTGTGGACTGTGTGCATCGAATAGATTGTAGAGACGAACACACTGTTGAGTGGTGTCATCGTCCTCTTGCAATCTAGTGGATCGGTTTCGAAGCCCGTACATGACGTCGGGATCATCATGGTCCTGATTAGCAATCAGTGAGAATACACAACCGTCTTCGATCATGAGAGCAAGAACCTCTTTCGGGTTTGAAACAATGTCCGCATTGCTTTCCATTGACAACCATTTTGCAAGGTCCCCTTGAGTCAGGAACGGGGGACTCTTTCTGTCCGCAGTCAAGACTAAATGCCTCCGAAGCCGACCGAGAAGTTTTGAGAGTAGGGTCCGCCGATCAGTGACCGGTGAGCCCGTGCTGCAAAGTGAATTCCTCTTATTGAAAACAGCCATTCGTCTCTTTTCCGGGCCATCTTGTAGGTACCCTTCATCGAATGAGTCCAGTACCCTGCACGGCCAAAAGTAGTTCATTAGTGTCAGGACCTTGACTGCGTTCTCGAAAGTTCCCTCTCCCATACACTTTGACAAAACAATCCCAGTCGGTACGTCAAGATTGTTAAGCCGCCATACAATGGTTCTCAGTGAGCTCAAGTGATCGAGACGTGACGTGGCTGCACTGACAATTGCAGATGCAACCACTGTCAAACGCTCCCGCTGATGGTCAACATCATGATCTGGTAGTGCATCCCTCACTAAAGTGTCGCCCAGAGATGCTGTCTTTGTCAGGTTCTGAGCAGTGGTATTCAACTGTGCAACCACTTTATCAAGCAGAAACTCTATGTATCCCAGGAGCTCGTCGCAATGGACCCGATCTGCCCCGGCCAGCAGGGTGTATATGCAGACCCATAAAATGTCACGGTCTCGAATGTTGGCGATCGAACTGACCATGCGATACACCGCAAACAGGAAGTCATTGTAGTCCTGGGCGTCGTCCTCCCCAGTGATGGTTGATGGCAACTTCAACAGGCACTTTTTCACAACCCGCAAGATTCGTGCCATAACCCTTTGCACATCTTCAATGGGCCTCTCCAAAAAGCGCGGAAAGTCCTCTTTAATTGTTGCGTCCAGGAGATGTGCAAGGCTGTGAAGTTGAACAAAGGTGAGACTTTCATACCTCTTCGGAAGCAAAAGGATTTGCTTTACCTTGTACATGGATATGCTGTCGATTTCATCTTCAGACATGCCTTCCTGAGCGTCCCGACTTCGCGCATTGTCTCTATTGCCCAGTGTAAATCGACGCATGCGCTGAAACACACTCTGTGATGCTCTTCGTGCTTGAGATATATTCCTTCCATCTGGGGTATCCAGCAGCGGTGCTGCACCAACACTCTGTGATTCTCTTCCCAATGCTCCTCGACCGTCGACACCGGTGAGGCTGAATCCCCGCGCTCTCCTCTTCAGAATCTCTTCCGATGCTGAAGTGCTCTCCCTCCGAAGGACACCGTGTCTTTCGCTGGGACCCGAGATGCTGAGCCCCCGCAAACGGGCCATTAGTGGCTTTTTCTCTGCAGAAGGATCACCCAACAAAGGAGCCGCCGGATATTCGACATCTGTTGTCGCGAATCTAACTTCGGTTTGCAGAGCCGATTTAGGCTGACCGTCTTCGTTCTGTATCTCATGCTGTCGACCCTCAATATGTATGCTTGGAACAACCGGTCCGCTTTCGTTCTGAGCATTGACTATGTGTGAGGTGGTTTGGTCGGGCGCAGATTTCCGTCGCTCCAATTCCCGATGGGCCAGTGGCGGCCCCAGACGTGAATCTCCTGTGTTGCCGTTGTCGTTAGCATCATTCCGTCCCTCACCGTCAGTCGCTCGTGGAAACTGATGCATGCCGACTTCCGGCTTTCCATTTTTCTCATCGTCAGGTACCATTATTTGGCTCAGCTTTGGCCCTTGGCCAACTTTGATCTTCTACTTACTTTACCATTCCGCGCAAAATGCTTAAATCTTGCAAATCAATCTGCAATACAAAGTCTAGTGTACCGCTGTCGTTCCATGTCAAAACCACGGAACGATTCACGATCGACACAAAGTGGACTGAGCGGTAATTGATCGTTTGCACAAGATTTTCTCCGCAACATCATGAACAGTGAAACCTCATCAAATAGGTATTCGTTTGCCCCCACAGCCCAACGCTCATAATCTCGACACCGGCGCTACCCATCGCGCCGGTAGATGCGCGGTCTTTCGAGCGTATAGAGAAAAAAAGGAGGGTCTGATTTCTACCAATGGCTTTGGGCGGAGGCGGAACGCCCTGGTCCGGGGAAGGGGAGGGAAGGGAATAGAACACTGCGGGACCGCCTCTGGTGCGCCATCGCTAGGAAATATGATACCACCGACGAAGAAGTATTGCTTGAAGCCGAGGGTAACTGGCAGGGAGGAGGAAGGGCGAAGAGGGCTTGGGGGGGGGGGGTTTGGAGGGTTGTTGGGGTCCTTGGAACGCCCACAAACCCCAGGTGCACTGTGGGAGGAAACAGAGGATCGCGTTTCTAGTGTTCGTAAAACTCAAACCCATATTTTATTTCATCTGATTTGATGGTAAGAAGAGGTATCCGTAGATCTAAACTCAGGTAATGTAACTTTGGCCTGTGTTGTGAATAGAACGCTGGGATATGGCTTTCTAAATTGTCAGCAGGCAAACAATGCAAATCACATGATAAACAATATGTAACAAAGATGACTAGGAAGAGGAAAAAAGACGCAGACTCTGGTTCAGAGGCCGATTCTACAAAAAAGATAAAGTCAGAAGAACAGTCTGAGCCCCAACCTGAACCGACGGATGTGACAACCCCACCCCGCAATAAACCTGAGGCGAAGCCCGAGGAGGGCGGAGTGGAAGTCCTGGGTAATGTGCACTTGGGGCAAGTTCTAGAGTTTGGCGGCGCGCGTAGCCCACCCATAATGCACTGGGCGCTAGAAGAAATGGAAAAGATAGCAGAACGGCTGCAACCAACAGTGATCGAAGCCACCGAGGAGAAAGCTATCGACATGATCGAGGATATGGCCACGGCATTTCAAATGTTTGATAAGGAGATGCATGGAGAGCTGCAGCGATCGAGGATGCTCGGAATAGTGGGAAGTAGACAGAAGAAGAAAACTCCGCGGAGTACACCTCAGGATGATATAAATTCATAAAGAATAGTACGAAAGTAACTTAATAGAAATAGCCATGTGAGAGACATTGCAGATGTTCTATTCTATGTTTGCTTGCTCATGGATGTTCGCATAGAAAAATGATGGAAAATGGATCGTTTCAAGTACTTCACATTGTTCACACAGACTCTTGAATTTCTTTAAATCTGGACAGGGTGCGGGATGTCGTAGCCCTCAGCACCGCAAACCAGCTCGGAGATCTTCTTGTAGTTCTCGTCAGACGTGCTGATGTCACCGCTCAACTGGGCAAGGTTGGCCTCGACACGGCGGTAGGCATCGTCACAGAAGGTACCTGCGAGCAGAGTCTCACGCTCGGCACTTTCAGCACCCTGGTTAAGGGAGCGCGTGGCGCGGGACAGTACAGCGGCCATGGCGTACATGTCAATAGCACAATCAGCGACACGCTTCGCCGGCATTTGCTGGTTGATAATGCCTTTACCGTGCTTCATCAGCAGACCTTCAACCTGGTCGTGCAGACCTTGAATACCCCGGGAGAGTTGGTCAGCATGCTTCTGCAGGTCGGAATGGACTTCAGGAATCTTTGGGATACCCATACCCATGGCACGACCCAGACGCTTCTGGCCATAGGCAGCAATTGCACCGGCACCGCCCAAGGGGTTCTTCAGAGCCTTCTGCAGACCCTGTAGCTCCTTGCCTGCACCTTGCATACCGGTCAAACCGATGAAGAGACGCAAAATATCGTTGGTGCCTTCGAAGATTCGGAAAATCCGCAGATCACGCAGGACACGCTCAACGCCGTGGTCCATCATGAAACCGTTTCCACCAAGAGTTTGAATTGTCTCGTCCGCCACAAACCAAGCGTTTTCGGAGGCGAAGATCTTGGAGATGGCGGCTTCGATCTGGTAGTCCTCAGAGCCTTTGTCCATGTTGCCAGACACCATGTAGGCGACGGACTCGGTTGCGTACAGGCGGGTGGACATCTCTGCAATCTTCTCCTGGATCAGGCCATAATTCTTGATCTTGTCACCGAATTGAGTGCGTTGGTTGGCCTGGTCGATGGCTTTCTGGATACAAGTCTTCATGGTGCCAGTCAGGGCAGCACCCATACCAAAGCGACCGTTGTTCAAAATGCGCATAGCAACCTTGAACCCGTCGCCAACCTCACCCAGGACGTTCTCTACCGGCACCTTGCAGTCCTCGAAGTAGACTTCGACGGTGTTGGAGCACTTGATACCCATCTTGCGCTCAGGAGGGCCATTGGATACACCACCAAAGCCGCGCTCGACAATGAAAGCGGTCATCTTGTCCTTCAATTCTCCGGTCTTTTCATCCTTCACTTCAGTGCGAGCGAAGACGGTGAAGAGATCGGCCAAACCACCACCGGAAATCCAGATCTTCGACCCGTTCAGGATCCAGTGCTTTCCGTCGTTGGAGAGGACGGCCTTGGTTTTGACGGAGGAGGCGTCGGAACCAGTGCCAGGCTCGGTCAGGGCGAAAGAGGCGATCATCTCACCACTGGCCAGCTTTGGCAAGTACTTTTCCTTCTGTGCGTCATTGCCGTCGAGCATGATACCCTTGAAGCCAATGGACTGGTGAGAACCAAGAGCGATGCCCACACCCAAATCGTTGGCACCAACAATCTCGGTCATGCGGGCATATCCAGTGTTGGATAGACCAATACCACCAAGGTCTTGAGGAACCTGCAGACCAAAAGCACCCAGTTCCTTCAAGGACTCCAGGACTTCGTCAGGAATCTTTCCGTCAATGTCATTCTGGGCCGCATCGTTGACCTCGTCGAAGAACTTCTCAGTGGGAGAAAGTATCATAGCGAGGGTGTCTTTCTCTTCAGCAGACAGAGAGTCGGGGTAGGGGAAAGCCTCAGTAGTGTTGACTTTACCGAGGAACATATTGCGGGCGAAGGAAGTGACCTCAGTGGAATAGTTCTTTCGCAGCAGAGTGAATGCAGGAGCGAAAAGAGGAGCAGACTTGCCTCCATGAATCTGCGCAGCCTGGGCAGTCAGGCGCGCAACATGCCGACCAGATTGACGAAGAGCAAACATGACTACGTAATTCTACCGCCCGAAACGAGTTATATAGGACCAAAGAAACATGAGATTTGAACAAATTCTGCGCTTAGCAATGGGCACAATGGTTCCTTAATACCCTGGATATTTCCACCTTTCGGTTATGTCCCCATCGGATTTCGCTTGGCAAACCTTTTGACTGCGTAGCCTGGCAAACACAGACGACGCAATCATCACATGCGCGGGACTGAACACAAAGGCATCAACCGGGGCAGGCGTGGTGGCTACGGTTTTAAAAATGGTCTTCACATCTTCCCCACTCTCCCTGACCCCGCTGACTTTGCCAGCAACCAACCACCGGCGTGATCCGGCTGCCCATTTTCACAAGTGTAAAATGGCTCTGAAAACTTCCCTTCATTTACTATAGTATGGTAGCAGGACCAGACTAGGCGGTGATATCGATTGAATACAGATGAACACGGTGTCCGGTCTGCGCTGTGCGCTGTTCACGCCGCCGCAACCAGCAGCAACCCACAAATCAGGTGGAATGCAAGGCAAGAAACAGGAAAGTGATGCTCTTCCTCGATTTAAACCTACCCACACCTCCGTGGAACTCAAATTAGGTACTAAATAAATTGATAAAATATTCGGCGCAGAACCAAATTCTGGGATCTAAGGCAGTACGCTCCCCCCCCCCCTCTTCAGTTGCATTGTACAAAAATGACGGGCAGGACGAACGTGAAACATGCCGCTCTCAGCCCAGTACGGGCGTTTATCTCTCCACCCGGCTTATACTCGTTTCCGGTGTCCCCCACTCGAGAAGACAATGCGTCGAGGACAAAGTTGTGTTTCATCTAGTAACCCACAGTTTCTACGTTTTAGGTTGTAAAACATCTCGCGCAAGACGACTATAATACAAAAAGGGGAAACATACGGAAAGTGAATGGGAAAGCTGATGGAAAGCAAGTGTGGATGGCACAGGTACTGTTTTTGGATGTTCAGTCTCCTCCGGGACTTGGGGGGCAACAGCCGCCCGAGTCAATTTGCTCCCCTGGAGCGCACACTGCGTGGCCCAACCAGTTCCACCAGTGCGCACAAGACAAAAAGTATCGGCCACGCCATGGTGATGATACACTCCCCCGGGGCCCACCCGCCCCTTCTCGCTAACCAAGGGTGTGTTTCGGTTGATGAAGCACGCATTTTTGCACCATTTTGTTTTTGGTGTCACCAAAGAAACCCTTGCCCCCCCCC
>PDIP01000046.1:97339-112630 GCA_002811645.1 Corallochytrium limacisporum
TTCGAACGAAAATTTTGGTTGGATACGGAGTATACATTCAACTCAGAGGATAGTATCAAACAAAAACACATAAAAAAGAAAAGAGAAAGGAAAATGTTGCCCTCAAAGGGAGAGAGACAAGGCAAGAAGGGGGGGGGGGGGAAGATCGCCGAAAAGGGAGAAAAATAACAAACTGAACACAAAATCGTCGGTGTTTGGGTATTGTTTTGGGGCCGTTTAAGGAACTCGCGCGCTTTCGTGCTGTGGAAAAAGAAATAGGGGGAGACACCGGGGGAAGGGGGGGGGGAAGACGGGGAGAGACGGCGGATTAGAGAGACATAATCTCTTCGCAACTTGGTGGGTGGGAGACGAGGGGAACAAAGAAAGTGTGGTTGGTTGGTTGGTGTGTGTGTGTGTGGGGGGGGAGGGTTTGGAGCAGCGCGCGCTGGCCGTTCTGGCTGCAAGTTTTTTGTTTTTTTTTTGGTTTTACTATTTCTTTTAAAAATTTGGAGAGCCTTGTTTTTTGTTGGTTGTGAGGGAGGTTTGTGTGTTTTCGCAGAGGTGGTTGGTACTCACGATGCGGTCGGTAGTACTGCGGTCTTCGTGACTGGTGGTGGGGACGGCTCCGAGCGGCCAATTACTTAATCCCGTTCGTCGTTGGTGTCCATGCATGGTGTATCGTTGACTATTTTATGGGGTTTGCTTTAAATGTACAGAGACATTCACACCATGATGGTGAAGATACATATAAGACCAAAGCAACACCGAACCGCTGCCAGACTTCGCGCAGATAATGATAGGCGATGATGACGACGCTGATGATTACTGATGATGCTGTATGATTTGTGAAGCAAACCACTTGACCAAGTAAAACACCGCCAAGCAACCACGAACTGTATATCGTCGATACGACAGACGCATGAATGCGATATCAGTCGTTCGTCTTCTTGGGGTTTCCCATGAAACCAAATTCAGAGTCTCACCACTGCTGCCGTGGGTGTTCCTTTACTGCTGTCCGTTTTTCGGCATGGCACCAAACAAAGACCTTGCACCTCATTACCACGTCTCTCGCTCCCACAAACACGACAGCAAACATCTATCAACATGCTGAATGTGATGTCTCGGTCAGAGAGAGGGAGAGTGTGTGTGTGTGAGCGAGCGAATCTAGCCATTGGTCGCCTGAAGAGTCCGCGCTTCCGTGAGCGGACGCACACATGTAGCTCTGCCACGGTCCGCATCCTACAATCAAACGAGCGTTGCTCGCATCCCATCCAAAGTTAGATGTGCAGTTGGGTCGGGTACCAGGAGTATGCGATTGGTGGAGACCTCCCGAAGCACGGCTCTCGCCCCGCTGGATTTCTGGCGCGTTTCGAAGTGTTGAGTTTTGAATCTCATGCGCCTGGCTTTGGCTTGTGGCTTGGGTGGTTGCTTCACGGTTAGCTGCCCCCTCCCCCTTGTGCACTACAATCAGTGGATTCCTCGGGTTTAACGATCGCAAACATTGTAGATCATGCATGATTCCTTTGGGGCCAGGGTTGGTTAGCAGCGGTGGTGGGACTGTGGTTCCTGCCTGTTTTTTTTTTTGCGGCTTCTCGTCAACACACACGCGACGGTGGCGATACGGTCAAATCCTTGCTGCTGGGCGCCGCCAGCTGGGTGCTCTCCCCCCCCCCCCCCGGGGGCGTACACTTTCGCGTCGTTGTAGATCGATCATAAACCTGGGCGGTGGCAGACAAAAGACGATGGCCAAAAAGCTACACCCCCCCCCCCCAGAACCAGTGCGCCCAGTCGGTTTCTTCCTTTTGTTTTTCTTTGGGCCCGTGGTGCGTTGTCGTGTGTATGAACGTGTCATGTTTCCCTACGCGGCGGAGAAGGACGACGCACAGGACGAGAATTATTCGAAGCCTTGAGGTGTGGTGGCCTGGCTGGCTTGCAAGGGGAGGTGGCCGGCGGTGCGTGCACATCATCGCCTGGCTACTGCCTGTTTTCTTTTCTTGTTTTTTTCTGTGTTGCTCCGGTTTTCCGTATTTTTTTTTCTTGTGGTGGCGCGTTTCACCCGAAGATAGTTAATAAAACAAGAAGGAAAAAAAAGAAAAAAAAACGAAAGGAAAAGAAAGGAAGAGAGAAGACGCCCCCCTTCTCTCTCCCTCTCTCTCTCTGTGTGCCCCTCTTCCCCTCCCCTCCTCCCGTCTCCTTCCCGTCTCACTTCTCGGCCCGCTGGGTGGTCTCCCAAAGCCACCGGGCCCCCCCCCCGGGGGAGAGGGACAGGGCATACACCCCCTCCCCTGCGCCTTCCAATCGCACGGCTTCCCTCACACACCCCCCCCCCCGGGGCGGTGAAAAATCACGGGTGTTTTTCTCTCTTTTTCTTTTTCTTCCTCCCTTTCTTCACGTTTCTTCCGTCCGTCCGTCCGTCGTGTCCAACTGGCTTTTGGGGGGGGGGGGAGTGTGTGTGTGTGTGTCGAGGGCCCGCCCCCTCCCTGGGTTTCTGTTTGACTCGGGTAGGTCACTCATTTCTCTCTGTGTACGTGTGCGTGTGTGTGGGGTGGCAGGCAGGCAGGCTGGCTCTTGCTGCTGACGCGGTGCTGCTGCTGCTGCTGCTGCTGCGCGTGTGTGTGTGTGTGGCACTCTTTTTATTTTTTTCTTTTCTTTTTGGTTTTGATCCTGGCGCGTATGCAAATCGCCGCAATGGAGGAGGAGGGAGGGGGGCGCTTTGTCGGAAAGCGAAGTCAAGGAAAAAGTCAAACACGCCCACAGCGCACAATGGGAGGCGCGCGCGTTTGTTGTGGATCTCTCTGGCCTTTTGCCTATCTTTAGCTGGGTTCACTCAGTCAGTTACAGTTTGTTATTCTGAAGAAGGAAGGTAGCAGGAACTGCTGGCGGTGTTTTGCGTGCTCCACGGAAGAATGGATGACACAGGAGCTTTAGCAGGAGAAACTGAAAACACCAAGCCACACCAAGTCGTCGCTGTTGGACGGATGGATGCAAGAGAAGACGTTGCAACATTGTGACCAGCAGTAAACACCTAAAGCACAGCCCAAGCGTACTACCAATCTATTTAAGGACACAGTCAGTATGAATACACAGTGCGATCTGCCCAGGATGTTCAATTGGAAAAATACCATTTTGTTGTTCTTTTTCTAAGTTAAATCTCACCTTTCAACATGTGTGACAAGCCCCTTCTTCGCCGCTACCTCGAGATGGTTTCTCAGCCGGAGGGCACCATCCAGGCCTGCTACATTTGGATCGACGGTACCAAGCAGAACGTGCGCGCCAAGACCCGCACGCTGACCAAGATCCCTAAGGGCCCCGAAGAGCTCCCAGTGTGGAACTTTGACGGTTCCTCCACCGGTCAGGCCCCTGGACACGACTCCGATGTCCTGCTGAAGCCTGCTGCCATCTTCAAAGACCCCTTCCGTGGCGGTGACAACATTCTGGTCATCTGCGAGACCCTGTCCAACGATGGCTCTCCCCATCCCACCAACATGCGCTACGCCGCCAAGGCCGCTTTCGACCAGAAGCTCGATGAGGTGCCCTGGTTCGGTATGGAGCAGGAGTACACTATCCTCGATATGGACGGCTACGTGTACGGCTGGCCCAAGGGTGGCTACCCCGCTCCCCAGGGCCCTTACTACTGCGGTATCGGTGCCGACAAGCAGTACGGTCGCGATCTGGTTGAGGCCCACTACCGCTGCTGCCTGTACGCTGGTGTGAAGATTGCAGGTATCAACGCTGAGGTCATGCCTGCCCAGTGGGAGTTCCAGGTGGGCCCCTGCGTCGGCATTGAGATGGGCGACCACCTCACCTGCGCTCGTTTCATCATGCACCGTCTGGCTGAGGAGTTCCGCGTGATTGTTTCCTTCGACCCTAAGCCCATGCCCGGTGACTGGAACGGTGCTGGCTGCCACACCAACTACTCTACCCAGGCCATGCGCGATGCCGGTGGCTTGAAGGTCATTGAGGCCGCCATTAAGAAGCTGGAGGCCAAGCACCACGAGCACATCCAGGTCTACGACCCCAGCGGTGGTGTCGACAACGCCCGTCGTCTGACTGGTCAGCACGAGACTGCTTCCATCGACAAGTTCTCCTACGGTGTCGCCAACCGGGGTTCTTCCGTGCGCATTCCCCGCCACGTCGCCGAGGAGCAGTGCGGTTACCTTGAGGACCGCCGTCCCTCTTCCAACTGTGACCCTTACGTCGTCACTGGCAAGATCTTCTCCACCACCTGCCTGTAAGGTTGTGCATGGTTTCCATCATTTCGGCGGTCCCACCAACAGCAGCAGCAGCTTCTTCTTGGTCATGGGTATTATGACTTGATTTTCACATATCCTGAGTGGCTGTTCTGTCCGCTCTCTCTTTGTGCTGTCCTCAACTCCACTTCCTAGTGTCAGTGTTTTCCTTTTCGGTTCGGTTTGGGTTATCAACAATGGCTTTTTGAAGGCGGACTTGAATTCGGGGATGCAAGTGACAAAAAAAGAGACAAGAGCACAGGCGGAAGCGGCCAGAAGGAGCGCCTCTCTGGCGTTGAACAAGATCAGTTGTCGTCCTTTTTTTTAGAGTCCTTGTCGAGACAAAACACAGCCCTCGTTTTTGAATATTTGTAACATCATCGTGAAAAAGAACATCAATTAAAAGGAGTACCGCACACATTGCTTCTTTTTGCTCACACACAACATTACAAAGCATCATAGCATTCTCGAAGATATACTAGACCTGATACAAAACAAAACGGGGAACCATCTGTCGACTCCTGTATTTGTTGCAAAGGACTTGATCTCTTGTCCTCCGTCTTCCTCTCATATACGTCAGTGCGATGTACTCGATTCCAGAGCACCAGCCACGTCGCAGACCACGAGTCCGGGATGGTCGTACATGGTTAACGCTGCCTGGCTCGCATCGTTGACGAACGCGACGCCGCAGATCTGCTGGTTGCGCATCTGGAACCCCTTCTTGAGCTCCACTGGACCGTCTAAGCGGCCGTCGTCACCGATGTTTGGGATCTTCCAGAGTCGGAAGAACGCATCGTCGCTTACGCTGCCCAGCAGCCTCTTGCGCCGGTCATAGTCGATGGCATTGATCCAACGTCGATGTGCACGTATCTCGGCCAGAACCTTGCCGTGGTGCAGACCGTAGAGCACAATCTTTCCATTGCCAAAGGCCGCGAAAATAATTTCGTTGCTGAGTCGTACCGAGGTTGAAGGGACACCAGCTCCCTGGATGGTGAATCGCGGACGCATGGTGGTCATGTCCCAGACCACAATATCTCCGTTGTCGTCACAGCTAACAATGATGCCTAAATGACTGTTGCTGCTCAGATCACACACGGCGTGGCTGTGAGCAGTCAGGTCCGTCTCGTACACGACCGTCTCCTGGCGACAGTTGAAGACGGTGAGGGATCCAAACGACGTGCCAACCACAATGAAAGACTTACGCATCGGCAAGATCTTCACACAGCAAATTCCGCGCGCGAACCGCGGATTCGAAGGCAGTCCAGGCAGTCGATACCGCAGGAGGGATAGAATGCCTGCACCCTCGTAGATGTGCACCCCGTCTGTTGTGGCAAGCACAAAGACATGTTGGAACCCAGTAAACACAATTGCCACGCTAACAATAGGATCGTTGTCCTTGTAGGCAATGCGATAGGTGTCACCGGAGTGTAGCTTGACCACACACGCATTGGTACCCTTGGAGAAGGCGAGATAGTTCTTGTTTCGAGACGGGTTCTGTAGCACAGATAGATTGTTGTAGAGCAGTGCGGGGCCTTCCTTGATCGGCATCTCACTGACCAGTCCAGCCGTCGCGGCGGACATTGCGTTGGTGTTCGTCGACTCACTGCCCGCCTCGCTATATGTGTCTTTAGAACTGTAGTGATTTCCCTTCTTGTGTGGACCCAAAGGTTCCAGCTCGCTGGTCATCGATATGCTCCCGGAGCCCATGCCTTGGCTACTCTGCTGTGATAGGGTATTGGTGCTGCCCGGTGTGATCTCAATCTTAGGCATGCGATCTGACCCTAACTCTCCGCTGCCGTTTGCGGGTTCCGTTGCCCGCGCTGCTTCGATCATCACCTGGACGGCAATGTTGGAGTGTGCGCTGTCAATACTGCTGCCCAAGGGGAACTGATGCTCCGACACGCGCGACGGTGTGTTGCTGGCCGAGGACATGGCACTAAGGGGCAGGCCAGTGACGCTGCCACCAGCATCGTGGGTCGGAGTCATACCACCAACTTCCCTATGGATATGACTACCGGGACTTTGGCGGCTTCGGGCAGATAGGGGCACTGTGATGTCACTACTACCAACTGATCCCGCTCCGTGACTCATAGAGGTCATGCTCGACATACAATCGAACTCTAGGTCGTGCGTTTGGCGCCGCGGGGTGGTTGTGTTGCTGCGGGGAGTGCCCGAAAGGCTGTCCCCATCCGCGAAATGGTGGTAAGAGTGCTGTCCGAGACTCTCCGCTTCGTACATATCCCGGGAAGGATCGTGCACGAACGAAGGTATGCTCGGAGTTTGCAGAATCTTACCTAGCTGCCCACCAGACATGCTCGCACCGCTTAATGTTCGCAGGTCATCCGCAATTTGCAAGGGTGAGTCAAGACTATGACCACCATGACCACCTCCACTACGTCCAGCTCGTCCGCTGTTCATGTCCCCTCCGCTGCTCTCCAGCATCTCGGCTCGCATATGCGGCGGAATGTTGGAGAAAATCGCGGAATGGGTGCCATGGGGACCACTTCCGCCAAATTCCTGCAGAGATTCGCTAGAAGGAAAGCCCATATCCGCGTTGCGGGGTATGGCGCTTGCATTGTTCGGCAGCCGTCCCACCGACTTCAAACCCGGATGTCGTACCACACTACCAAGTTCAACACTCGGTGGCGTCTTTTCGTGTTCGCCCGCGGTGTCCCGTGGTGTCGTGTCGAGGTCGCTGGCACTAATGGTAGTGTTGTTGCTAGTATTGACGTCAGTTGCCTTCAGGGTGCTGTCCCTGCGGTGACCTTGGAGCTGGTATGCACCTGGTTGTTCTGACCTATCCGGGGTGACTATCGGGCTCTCAAAGGTCTCGGAAGTGCCCATGTCCCAGTCACCC
Source organism: Corallochytrium limacisporum (assembly GCA_002811645.1). Classification (NCBI taxonomy): domain Eukaryota; genus Corallochytrium; species Corallochytrium limacisporum. The sequence continues at coordinate 104,405 of PDIP01000046.1, forward strand.
ATCAGTCGCGGACCGGCGGAAGCGCGTCTGGCATCCTTGATCATTTGTTCCCGCTGCTGCCGTTCGTAGTAAGGGGGTGGCATGCGCACACCCGTTAGTGATGTCTGCTGCATCCGCCGTTCTGCTAAACTGAAACCCGTGTTGTTCGATTGCATTTCAACACTATCATTGCTCACCACCACGGTGTCCCCGCTTTCCACCATTCCCATCAGGGCATCCGGTTCTGATTGGCGGCGCGAGCTCGACACACTCGCTCCAGACAGGCGCAAGTCGTTCGAATATGCACCGTAACCACCACCCAGGACATCATAGCTGCCGCCCCGGCGATGGTAAGCTAGGACGCGAGGTGCTCGGTCGGCCTTCTGCCGGCGTGCGTCTGTTATGGCTCCGAACTTGACTTCTCGCGGCGGATTGCTTTCAATGTCTGCGTCTTTCAGTAGATCCGAGCGTGCACTGATTCTGCTTGGAGAGCGGTAGGCGTTCAAAGACGAACCGTCACTCATTTTCGCTGAACTGGTGCTCTGGACATCTGGGCTCCGCACCGGAGTTATGGGTGCATCGGTCGAAGAAGCAGCCAAACCGTTGCCACCCGGACTGCTTGCAGCCGTTTCCGTCCCTCCCTTTATACTAGTCTGTGTGGACGAACGTTGCGATCCAGGATCTCCCCGGGGAGTTGTGTAAGTTGACGACGATTTTGTTCCGCCTGATGACACACTAGATCGCGTCCCCGCTTTTAACTTCTGGAAAAGCTTTTGTCCCTTACTTTTCTTTGCCTTTGGCGTGCTATTGCCATCACTGCGGTTGTCTGGCACCGGTGTCTTGACTTTGTCTTCCTTTGTTTTAAACATGGTTGACCTGAATTAAACGATAATCTGACTAAAAACTAAAACATACTCTTGGTCGTATGGTGAGGCATTTGTATGAACTAACGCGCCTTATCACTGCTATGCATTGTGGCCGTCCGTACGACGTCAAATTACGCACGTACTAATGGCTTTTCTCTACATGTTACGATAATTACCGTCATGTTGCTGATTGCAGTTGTGTCCTGTTTCCTTTCCCACAAGCCAGTTCTTCGCGAACAGTGAACGTTTGAACGCGCTTATGTTCGTGGAAAAGCGTCCAAACGCAAACAAACCTGAAATACCGGGATCTTTGTCCAAAAATATTAGATTCCGTATTACTATCACCCATTCAATCATATTGGGGATACAAAGGCAAGATATCGATGACACATAGCCACAAAACTGCAATTCCCAAGGAAAACAATTTGACAAAGGAAAATATCTCGCGCGCTGCTTAGCCCCTTATTGTTTTGGCAGCGGATACGGACGCTGGTCTCTCCCTCACTCAGCTCTCCTGACGCCCGCGCCCAAGTCTGGCCAGGGAAGAAGGTGTTTGTTGGGGAAACACTCGGCCACGCCTCTTCGAGACCCCCTCCCCCCGGCCCTGGCTGCAGTATAAGATGTACGCGATTTTTTCACTCTCTCAATTTTTTGGCTCCCCTTGTAAGACTATCGCGTTGTGTGCCCCGGGGGGGGGCTCAGATGAAGGATGTGAAACGACGGGGCTGGTTGGGTGGTGGGACGGTTTGGGCATCTAAAGCCAGTGAGAGTGGGAAGAGAGGGCAGCCAGGAAAAAGGGACTCCCGTCAAGGGACCGTTTCCCTCGGGGGGCCACTACCGGGGGAGGGTGTTCCTCGCTCCCCATGGGGTCGCCACGGAAGAGCCTTCGGACGACTACCCGGATCAACGGGTGAAGCGCTGGCGTGAGCGACGACAGTGTGGCATGTGATGAACCAATTTCTTCATCCGAATGTAGTGGTGAGGACTATGACAATACGTGAATTATGGAGAACTTGGTATTAAGGTTACTGGAGTGGCTCTAAAGGGTATGTATTTGGTTCTTGGTCGGTCTGCGAAGGGAAGCATCTGCGGACCGTCTAAACCCATAGCACTCTGGCATGAGACTTTGTGGTACGCATGATTCGAATACGGGCGCTAGTTGGTGGCCATAGGACCCGAAAAGCAGTACCTGCGGTGTTTGGGCATCGAATACGATCTCTGTCCAGTTCGAACAGCCAACCGGTGACCCTGCACGGGAAAGCCACCAATGAGGATCTCAAATCCTTCGTCCTCATTGAGGAGTTTATCTCCCCCGATGAAGAAGACGCCATCATGGCGGCCATGCGGATGAAGTTTCTCAAGATGAAGTATGAAACAAACCACTGGGATAATGCAATCAGCAAGTATCGTGAGTTTGAGACACAGGGCTTGGAAAATTGCCCAGAATGGGACGCAGTGGTCGCGAGAGTAAGAGCGGTGCCGGAACTGAAGACATCGTTGCGTACACCGTTCAAGAGCCTTGTGCATGTACTGGACCTTGCCAAAGGTGGTTTCATTAGGCCCCATCTTGACAGTGTAAAGTTTAGTGGTGGCCACATCTGTGGGATCTGCCTGTTGGCAACACGGACGATGGTCCTCACACCACATATGGGGCATCGTGACCAGAGCGAAGCGGTCAAAAATCTGCCGATCGACTCGGCCATCAGTGTGACCTTACCGCGCCGCAGCTTCTATGTCTTACGCGGACCGCTACGGTGGCAATGGCAGCATTCTATCAGTGATCCCGAGATCTTTGGTGGTGACGTGTTTCCGTTGGACCGCAGGGTTAGCATTGTGATGCGCGACGAGCCTTGGCCACCAGAGGATCACCGAGAATAAGAAATTGTATCATAAAGAGTAATCGATCAATAAAGAACATACAGACAATGAAGCTATCGGAATAGTTAAACAGGAATGACTTGTTTATGATGTTGTGTTGAATTTGAATTGATGTCTATCGCACGAACGTGAACGGTGACCAATCAAGACTAAGATACTCCCAGAATATTTGCAACAAACGGTGAAAAGTAAATAACGAACTGATAGTGCTTTGTAGGAATAAGTTGTTCCCGTGTCGCACAGGGTGTTCTAGTCCTTGGCAGTAATGGCGTCCGTGTTCAGATTGATATGTCACATGATGAGAAAGGAAGTAATGGAAACAATGCTGCAAATTGTAAAAGTTTGTCACTATCGCTCCCGAGAAAGAAAAAGAGTGGTATGGAAATGTTTGACATCTTCTTTCAAAATTCCCGAAGCCTCCAGCTTAGATGAGGTCGGCCACGTTCATGGGCATCTCCTCAATAGCAGTGTTGTAGAAGGTCTCGATGTCGCGCAGGGCACGGATGTCATCAGCGGTGACAAAGTTGATGGCAACACCCTTACGACCGAAACGACCACCACGACCAATACGGTGAATGTAAGACTCGCGGTTGGTGGGCAGGTCGTAGTTAATGACCAGAGACACCTGCTGCACATCAATACCACGGGCCAGCAAATCGGTGGTGATCAGGACACGGGAAGAACCGGAGCGGAACTCACGCATAATCACATCACGTTCCTTCTGGTCCATGTCACCGTGCATAGCGGAGACGGTGAAGTCACGGGCCTGCATCTGCTCAGTGAGCCAGTCGACCTTACGACGAGTGTTACTGAAGATGACAGCCTGGGTGATGGTCAGAGTTTCGTACAGATCACACAGAGTGTCGAGCTTCCATTCTTCCTTCTCGACGGCGATGTAGAACTGCTTGATACCTTCCAGGGTCAATTCCTCCTTCTTGACCAGGATACGGATGGGAGAGCGCATGAAGCGGGTGGTGACTTCCAGCACATCCTGAGGCATAGTAGCGGACAGAAGGATGACTTGAATCTGAGGGGGCAACATGCGGAAGACATCGTAGATCTGGTCCTTGAAACCGCGGCTAAGCATTTCATCGGCTTCGTCGAGGACGAAGAGCTTGATGAAGTTGGTGCGGAGGGCGCCGCGCTGAATCATATCGTACACACGTCCCGGAGTACCGACAACAATATGAGCACCCTGCTCAAGCTTCTGGATATCACCACGAACGTTGGTGCCACCAATGCACGCATGGCAGGTCGCGTTCATGTAGTCACCAAGGGCGATGACGACCTTCTGAATCTGCTGGGCCAACTCACGAGTAGGTGCCAGAACAAGAGCCTGGGTCTCACGCACATTGATGTCAATGCTCTGTAGGATAGAGATGGAAAAAGTGGCAGTCTTACCAGTACCCGACTGGGCCTGCGCAATGACGTCGTGTCCTTTCATGCACGGCATAATGGCACGCTGCTGGATGGCAGAGGGCTTCTCGAAACCGTACGCGTAGATACCACGCAGCAGATCTTCTTTAAGGTTCATTTCATCGAAAGAATCAATGACTTCGTCCCAGTTGGACTCGATCTCGCCATCGATGCCCTCGAGGCCACCAGCTCCCTCCTCCTTGGGTACAGCGGAAGATTCAGCCCACTCTTCGGTTTTGACGTTCTCGGCAGCCATGATTGCAGAAACTAAGGTCAACTTTTTTGCTCCTTTGGTTTCTAAAAATTCGCAGTTAAATAAGGAACTATCTTCCCAAGATAATTCCCAGACTCTTTTGTTAAACGCTTTGCTTTGTCTCTTTCGTTTCTTTGAAAGCGATTAAAAGAACCACAGGCTCAAGAGCACATGGCCGATTGTGTTTAAATACCACATGACACCACGATAATAGAGTTCACGAAACCACACCAGACGTTCTGGACTGACATCCGTTTCGTTCAAATCAAAAATAATTAAAGCGAATGAGAAGACATAATGCAGCAACTCGGCAGACGAATGGCCGACGCAGAATGTGGACCATACACGCACACCTGCAACACGCTCACACACACACACACACACACGCACGCGCACGCAGCCACCGCACTCTTACCCACCGGCCTGCCCAGCCACCAGGCCTTCCCGTTGATTCACTATACCCAAGCAGCGACCCCACGAGCCCCCCCCCCGCTACGCCGCCCCCCCCATTTTCTTTTCTTTTCTTTTCTTTTTTTTTTGTGGCTCTACCACACGCACACGCACGCCCACAGCTGCCACTTCTGCCCGATGCTAATCCGTCCACCTTTTTTTCTCATTTCCCACTCTCGGCAAATTATTGAACCCAAGATACGAAGAACAATCAGGAAATACAGATATATTCAATATTGAATGTCCCGGAATTACAAAGTGTCAGACCATTCAAATCAAACCACGGTGAGGAGAAGGGGAGGTCTACTCCCCCCCCCCGTCTCAACTGCGCCGCAGAGGCAGCCCAGAGTGTCTTGGCCAATCGAGAGCCCTGGGACGTAGAGCTGCAGGGAAAAGGAAAGAACAAAGCCCGGGCCACGAAGGCTTGTGAAAAAGAGAAGAAAATCACGGCCAGCTTTTCGTATAACGACGCACGGGCCGGGAGGGGGGGTCCGCCTCTTGCCCAGTGTGGCCCCCCGAAAGCGAGACCGAGAGTGAGTATTTCAGAAGGGGGGGAGGGGGAGAGAGGCAAAGGCTCCCGCCATAAGGAAAGAAAGAGGAAAGATAAAAAAGAGAGGGGGGGGGGGTAGAAATATTATCCCCCAAAATAAAAAAAAAAGGCCGCGGTCAGAAAGGAAATTTGTGTGTGTGTGTTTTTCTTCCGTCTTTTCTCTTTTTTTTTCCTTTCCCTTGGGTAAAGCGCTGGCTTTGTCCCGCTGTCGGTGCCTTTTGTTCAGTCCCGGCGTACTAGACCTTCCTCTACTATTTTCTCTCTTGGCCATTCCGCCTTCCTCCTTCCGTTTTGTTTCTATTTTTTTCTCTATTTTGATTTTGGGTGTTCGTGCCGGTGGTGGCCCCTCTTTCGTCGGTTAGGCCGGTAGCGAACGAAAGGGAAAAAATTGAACCGGTGGGCCCACCGAGGTGTGTTCAAGCACACCGCTGCGCACCTGCCTTCTTGAACGTTCAGGAGGCCGAGTCGTCCCGGTAGTCAGCCCATCCGCGCGTCCGGTAGTGAATGTACGCGATTCTGACACCGACGCCGGGCGATGTGCGTCCTCTGTTCCTTCCCTTGGCTGGGTTTGGTCGATCCCGTGGCCCCGCAGGGGGGGGGGTGGTTATGTGACTCGCGGGATCCTGGGAGCAGTCTCAATTTCTATACAGTCACTATAGGAGACCGCACGGGCCCTTGGGCTCGCACCAACAACGGCGGGAACGGGGTAAGCACCAGGTGGAATGCGCGTGGAGTAGGCGGTGCGTTCTATAGCGAAAGTACTGGGCCCAAGACCGCCCCCACCTGCGAACCAACTGGGAAAATTCACAATGCGGCGCTCCATATGAGCTCGACGGGGGAAGAGGGGACGAGAGCCTCCAAAAAGCCACCATGCGGTCCTCCCTCCCCGCCCTTCTCCCAGCAAAAGCGCTTTGAACGGTTTTGAATGGTTGGGGCCCCGCCCTCCTAAACAGCGAGCGGGACCGGTGCCCAACAGGCAAGAGACAGGCGTGAGGGCGGCGCCATAATGAAAGAAGGGGAATTCAGGGGAGGAGGAAGGAAGAGAAGGGGAACCGGGAGGAGAGGAGGATTGGTACCAGTAGTGTACCATTTGGTACCCTACCAAACACGGGGATGACCCACGGGGCCTAATTTAATCCCTGTAACCCCCCCCCCTTCTAATGCAAGACACAGATCAACAACAAGCAATATCATATAATTAATGTACCAATATCCATTGTTGTTACCCCTTCTGATACGCAAATGTTCAGCTCCCCTACTGTTGTGCAGGACGGGAAGGGGAGGCATTGTATGGAAGGAGAACGCAAAGAAAGCGTGTGGGAACGACCGGATCTAAAGTACTGTGGAAAGTGAATGGGACAAGAGCGACTAACGCAATCAAACACTTCCATGGTGAGTGATCAGGACAGCAATGTTATTAATGTGCGTGAGGATGTCCTACCCTATTCATTATGGCAATGCTTTCATGCCTGCCTTGGGGGAGGTATGGTAATGTTTCCTGTGCACGAGGCATGGTGCTTTCTCGTGCTCAAGAAACTTACAAAGAGACATCCCTCCTTCTGGCCCCTCCCAGCATGGTGAGATGTCCACTTTACAAGAAAGAAATACCTCTTGATACGAGACGTTGTCCTCGAGGGCGTATACAGAGGTACGGCTAGTACACGGATTCCGGGGACTAACTAAGCGGTAGAGCAAAGATAGTGAGGGAGGGGAGGGCAGGACCGCCACCCCACGTGGGAGATTCGGAGATTCATGTGGCGCTCTTGAGCTGGGGGTGGGTGTGTTGTTAGACATGATGATGAATGCGCGCTGGCTTGCCCTGTGATACGAACCCTTTGCTTGGTGCATTGTGCCTCGTATCACTTGGGCGCGAAGATTGAATCTAATGGCTTCCGCTGTGTGTACTGCTGCTCATCCATATAATACAATGGGAAGGACGGGATGGGAAGAAGGCATCGCTGGAAGACATTGGTAGCCACGTACACTGAACGGTATTTAGATCAAACACTCGTTGTGCCCACAACGGCCATGTCGGGAAAATGCATTCCATATGACAAAATGGGCACAATCCATCGGTGGTTCCCTGCACCCAAACCGGACTTGGTTGGATGATATGGTGGACTACCGGTACTTCCGGGTCTCGTGCGGAGTTTGGTGTTAATTATATACGGACTTCCTTATATTGGTGTCCAGACACAATCTGTGGAGTGGTGCCGGGACGACTCTGTTCTGACACTGGGATGACGCAAACCAAAACTCTTGAGCTCAGTAATAATTGTACCGTAACTTCGCTTAGCCGATCACGACATTTGTCAACATTCCACGGCAACCGCGCTTGGGGTCCCTCCCTCCTGCTGAAATCAATACTTGGCACCCTCCCCGTTTCCTCCGTCCTCTCCCCCTACCGCCTCCGCTGGGTTCCTACAGTACCGGGTACCAAGCGGCAGTGGGAGCGCAACAGTGAAAAAACCCCCCCCCTTTCCCTAGCCCCCGAAGCTGGGTCACTCACTATTTAAGAACAGCCGTATATATAAATTATCCGGCTCTGGAGGAGAAGGAGGAAACGGGGAGGAAGGGCGCAGGAGCAGGCAGGGGGGTTAGGGGGGTTTGAGAGAGCCTCGGTCGTCCTTCGGCCATACACCTCCCCTCCCTTAGCCTGGGCGGTGGAGTCCTTCTTTCCCATAGAAACTGTCAGGGTCCTTTTTAGTAGTAACTTTTTTGCTGGTGTATGTATTTTCTTAATGAGTCACGGCGGTTTCGAAGGCCCTCCCACCGTCGTCGCTTGTGTGGGGCCCCCCGGGGGCCCCCACCCCCGGGGGAGGGGGCGCGTCTCT
>PDIP01000046.1:144752-180800 GCA_002811645.1 Corallochytrium limacisporum
AAATATATATTACTCAATCATGATTAAAAAGAGTGATCGGGGTTCTCGTTTTCGTGCGATTTGTCTCATACTTAGGAGACAGAGGGTGGTAGGTACGCCGTTCTGATGTAGAAATGAATGTAGAGAGGCTATGTTACAATACTAGTTTCCACCGACCACGTAACCTTCAGTGCAGGCAGATAACAGTAATTCTATGATTAAGCGACACAATACTCCGACTGGGGAAGTGAGTGTCTTGCGCCATACACCAGCCAGTGAGGGGCGTGAGCAGCGGAGGGAAGTTCAGGGAAGCAATTAAGACAGTTGGTTTCCTCGTAGGCCGACTTTGCCGAGCTTGCTGTGCACGTCAAATGATTGTGAATGGAGAAGTTCAATGCATGCCCCAGATGATGCACTACCGTACTCAGAAATTGTTGAAGTTTGCATTAAACAACAGGACAAGAATGATGAGCGCTTCAATTAAATGAAGAAATCGTTGCTGACTTATTTGTGTCATCGGCGAGGCGATGGACTGGCGGAGCAGCATAGAGATCCTTTCGCTTCTATTGGAAACCGAAATGCCGAAGAAGGGAACTTTATTAGAACCACCGGTACACCGGGGCACGAACGAACGAACTCTAGGACGTGAAGAAAATTTTGAAACGCTGTCATTGACTGTCAGAAACAGTAACGACCTGCTGATACACGGGAGCGGGAGGTTGAAAACGACTGGGCACATACACGCCACCGCCCAAACCGCCGAACGCTCCCTTCCGAATTCAGAGCGCACTGTGCCAGTCCCTTTCCACTGCTGAGGAGTGGGGGCCGGACCGCTTCTGCTGATTGGGGGCGAGTTGTGACAGGCTCTGACTGGGCACACTCGTAGGAGAACACCAAAAGAAGGTGGGGCGGGGTGTTGGGGAGAAGAGGGGGAGCGGGTTTCGGACTGCGATTCGAAAGTTGGAGTTGATACAAGTTTCACGTTCGAATTAACGGTCCTTTGGTTTCCATCGCAGCAATGAAATAGACAATTTGGAACCCTTGTTTTTCCGTTGTTCTGAATTAGTTTGTTTGATGTCTGCTGAGCAAGGGAAAGCGAGTCATTTTGGATCGATCAGGTATAAAAGGATCGGGTGATAGTGCGCGAATAATTTGAATAATATCTAGCTGTTACCTTTAGCAAAGCCTCACACTTTTGAACACTAATATTTGTTTTAGCTGAACAGCAACAAAGAAAAGTCATCGTAGACTTCTTAGAACGCACCTCTGAGGCCAACATCTTCTACGCCTCCCTTTTCATCTGCTATATTTGCTGGTGGGCTGCTGTGGTCGTGATCCGTACGCAGCAGGTTGAGGACGAAGGTGGCCTGGACAACAAAAACCCCCGGGAACAATATGAGCGTCTTTCACCACTTGGCAAGAGGGCAGTTGCCACCATGACCAATCATAACGAGGGCTATACTTGGTTTGCTTCTGCGGCCATTCTCAACGTTCTGATCCGCGGTGAGGTAACCGGGGGTATTGCCTACCCAGCCCTGGCCTTTGCCATCTTCCGAGTAATTCATCTTGTCGCCTATCTCAGCGATGTGCCTGCTATCCGTTCCTTGTCCTTCTTCATCACTGGAGCGATTACTATCTTCTTCTACATCTACCTCTTTGTGTAAAGCGGGGCGCGGTCCGTAACGTACATGAAAACATCCATTGCATCCGACACATCTTCCATATTCCGGTAAATAAAACTACATATTTCGCATATACACAGCAATTACTAACGTCATGAATGTATTGTAGCATCTTGAGGCTCAAAAGCGACTGTGCATGCGCAGAAGAAAGAGAAGGACCAGCGGATAGGCTCAAGCTTTGCAGTCATAGGAAGCAGGACGGGATTGACCCCCCCTCTCCCGCAAGGCTACATCGGGTCCCCTGTGTAAGGAAAGAATTCCTTGCTACCGCTGTGGTTTTCGCCTCGCCAAACAAAACTAGGCCCCCTCAAAGCCAGTGGAAGGTGGTACGATAGTTGAATTTTACGCGCCAGCGGTAGAAAGCGCAATTTGTGAAGTGCGTGCGGTATGTTCAATATGAAAATCAGTGCCCTACCGAAAAAGTGCGCTCGCCCAGGGAGCGGGTCTCAAAGGGGCAGGGTGCTCGTTTCTTTCAAAACGCTCTCTCGGTCTCACTGGGTTGCGCCCTCTGAGTTCAGGTAGAAAGGAATGCACACTGTGAAATCATGTACACAACGGTGAATGGCGTACTTTGTCATAATGGACATTGTGCGTGTACTATTGACATCCCTGTGACTCAACGATCACCCTATTGAAAACATGTTTCGACGACACGGCACGGGATGACATAGGTTCTATCGTTCTAGAATGTGGATAGTTAAGAGTGAGGCCTTTGATCAGGTGCTTCGCCGCGCGGACGTACAGAAAACACATGTGTATTGGCCCAAATCTGGTGTGACATTACACTGTGGACGAGGCGCTCGGAGTGATATCCGGATTTCGGGCGCTCACAGAACGGTTAGCAAGGCACATTGTGAGATAATTTATACTCAACCTGACAGTACCGGAACACGTTTCGTGCAGATCAGAAATACTGCCCCACACGGAACCACTGTCGAATATGGGGGGAAGACGCGAAAACTGAGTGCTCCAGGGGATGTATTGACGGTGACAGAGAAGGATGCAACAGACTTCAATATTTTCCTTGTCTCTGACGTGCAGATGAAACTGATACACCGACAGCTGACCTACAGAATCGCGCGCAATTATAAGGCAGACGAAGATGAACGAGCCGCACTCATCAACTCACTTCGCGTGCTTGGAATCAAAGAGGCAGGAAAGAGTGAGGAGGCGACATTTTTAATCACTCATAAGCTGCAGTCAACCAAACGGTTCTGTCTAGCGTCTATCACGGGTGTGCATATTGTGACCCCTGAATTCTTCATGGAATGGGTCGATGAGGAAAAAGGATTACAACCACGACCTGCACAGTTTATACCCGTACCTAAGCACAAGGATGGTAGAAAGGCTGAGCGATCGCTCCTCAACACTATCGGTTCCAAGGTTTTGGGAACCCTGAATCGGGGCATCAACTATGTGAGCGATACCCCGTTTGCTGGACAGACAGCGGTGATCCTGAACATGAAACCAGGAAAGGCATCCGAAGATACCACGCAAGACATCATGGCAGCCATCTGGGAGAGAGCTGGAGGCAAGGCAGTTTTGATAGGAAACGAACAAGAGTTCAAAGAGTCGATGAAAGGAAAGGATGGTGAGTCACTGGTAGTGCTTGTCACCAGCAGTGCCGCCAATGCTTTGCACGGAAGCGGGTCGACATTGTTAAATTTTGTGCTGCGGTCGCTACGCATTCCCATTTCTGAGGACAGTATGATCTTTGACATGCGGGCGGTGATGGATTTCATTGTAGATACAAAATTGGTGGACACAAAGCCAAAGCTGCCATCCGGCACCTTACTGACCACGACTAGTTGGACCCTGCACGGCGCACCCACTAGTGCAGAAATAGTAAGTAGCACAACTTCACCCGTTACCCTGGCTGTGCAGAATCAGCGGTCACTTGGTCCCATTTCTGAAGAAGCATCGCAGGCAATGGAGGTTATGCCAGCGGTAGTACGCTCTCCGCGCCGACGACGCGCAGCATCGAAATCAACACAGTCTCACGCTGGTGGTGTCCCACTGCGCAAAAAGTCTTCCCATGCCGAGGACGTGCGTATGGATCTGGAACGACACCAGAACGAGCTCAAAATCTACGAAGATCAGATCAGGGAATCAGTACAAGACCTGCGCGGCATGGACGATCACACTTGTGCCAGCATCCAAACAGAAAATCCAACAGGGAGTCCAGCGATTCGCGAAGATGGCGTTCCAAAGATCCCGGTGAAGGTGAGGACAATGACAGTCGATGACGGCTGGTCCGGTGGCACAGTTGCACAAGGAGGAAACCAAAATCCATCGCAACTGGAAACACAGCAAATGTCAGAAAGCGTCGGTGTATCACTTCCTGGGTCTTCAAAGTCCACAAAGCGTTTTCGTCGTAAATTGGGGGTCTGGTCTGCTCGTATGCCACTAATGGATTTCAACAATGTCAGCTTTGTCAACATCACGTCCCACAAGACCGTCGAGGAGACCATAGTCATTCGAGATCCTCACAGTGGGCGACAGTCTGGTTCGAAGAGAAAACTCGCTGCCAATGACACGACATTGACTATGTTTGATACCAGAACCCAGTCGAACAGAATGCATAGGCAGCCGCAGGTGGGCGACCGTGATGAAACTGAAGTTACGGCAACTGCTACTGAAGGCAGTCGCCGTCCCCGGAAGTCCCGGCGGCCAGCAATTAACCTTGATGGATTTGGATGGTTGTAAGCGGAGAGCCAATTGCGTGACTTAGTGTATATGAAACAAACTACGCAATAAAAGTCTATATTAAATCGCCGTTTTTGTCGGCATTGTTCCCTTCACCCTTGGCTTCTTCACTGTCAATGCCAACGTCTACGTCCTCATCATTCAGCTTTTGGTACCCGTTTCGACCATTGGACTTCTTGCCTTCTCCACTCCTCACGGTCTCAAGAGCATCATCATCGTCCACCGCCGGAAGCGCATCCATTTCCATGCCTTCATCGGAAACGGCAATGGCCGTCAAATCGCCAAGTGATTCTGGTAGCATACTGTACTCATGACCTGCCTTACGCCGTTCATGCTCATCCTTGTCGCGTCCGTGCCTGGAGTCGGTGATCTTCATGTAGTTGTAGACAGCAATACCGGACGCACCAACGAACAGGCCGCTAATCTTCAGGGCCGTGACCTCCTGGTTCTCTGCATAAAGAGAGAGCAGAACGGTCGTGATTTCCTTTACTACGCCCATGATGCTCAAACTTATGCTTGATGTCACGCCGAGCAGACGGTACTCTGAAAGATTCATGCAGAAGGCCAAGACCGCACCAAGCAGAATAAATCCCAATGATTGCAGGAGCACGGTTGTGCCATCACCTAAAAATTTGGACCCTTCATCATCGTAGTGTGGTCCTTCCGTGGCCAGTGCCAGTGGCATCAAAGTTACGCCCATAATTGGCGTAATGTAGAAGAGCACATTGACAGGGTTGGTCAGACCCAGGGCGCCCTTGTCCATTAAAATCTGCGCCAGCACCCACCGCAGACCGCTAAATATCGATGCTCCTAGGGCAACTACCAAACCCCAGAAAGTAACTTCCACGTTGCGAAAGCTGAACATCATCACTCCCGCGCTGACCAAAGTGACAATGAGAAACAGCAGAGGACGTGGACGCTCCAGTCCAAAACAAATGGCAAACATCAGCAGCCACACAATCGTTGCTGACTTGCACATAGTCACCAATCCAACACTAAAATATAGGAGTGAAGCATTAGTTAAGCCAATATCTAGCGCTGCTGCCACAGCCGCTGGTGCAACGTTTCTGAAGACCTGTCGCACCGTTAGTTCAGGGGGAGCCGCCTTGCTACTCTCCAACGCATTGATCCTCATGACTGCACGGACGCAGCCCGCGGCCAAAAAATTCAGGACCATGTGACAACCTGTGTAGGTCAGAGGAAAGGCAAATCCCCATGTGTGCAAGAAGAATTTGTTGTAGAAATTGAGACCGATGCTAGTGGCAAACCATCCTAGCATTGGCGGCCCGACCCGCAGAGCCATATGAAGGATTGTCTGCGACGTTGTTTCTGTCATTGTTCCCTTTTAAGTTGTTGGGTTTCTTCTAGCTAATCTTCTTCACGCACGATTGACATGGTCGCTTCTGTAAGTGTTTAAATTCGCAGACAACTTCCGTTTCACTCCTGTTCATGTCATCTCGTCGTCGTTCTTAGGCTTAGTGTCCGTTTCGTCGCTGTTCTAAGTGTCTGTCTATATGTTTTGTCTATAGGGTTTGATCCTGCCGAATACTTGTCCAGTCTCTTGCTGCTGCTTCAATTTTTCTAGAGAAATGGCAATTTTAAATACCACCCGGAAATTCATCCATCGACTGCGTGACCTCGAAATTCGATGCGGCCACAGCACAAATGCAAACAGCAGGCTGAAGCGGCGAAGACAACAAGAAGGGACAGTGTCTCGGGCCGATGACGGGGAGGGCGGGCGGTGGTTAAGTCTGACCTGGTCAGAGATGGGGCCGTAGCCGCAGAAGGGTTCCATCCCCAAGGATGGGCGACGGACATCCCCAGGGTCTTTCAAGGCTGCGTGCCGCCGGCCAAGCGGCAGTGTTTGTGGGGGGGGGGGGAAACGACTGTGAGTGAAACGGAAGAGATTGCTTGAGGGACCCCGGACCAGGGGGTAGCGTCCGAGTGTGTACACGAGTCAAGCAACTTGACTTGCGACCGGCATCGCACTGACGATCAACGAGACAGGAGCAAGGGGAAGTTCCGGAAATTGTAACGACGGAAGATCTAGTCGCAGGACCCGGTGAGAGAATAACAAATGAGGAACGAGATGCGTACAGAATCCTGATATTGTTCTCCTCTAAAGATTGAAGCCGAGAGCGTTCAAATTTAATACGTTGGTAGTGACAACTACAGCCACAGAATGGGTATCGAGAAAAAGGTTGATGGTCGATGGTGGTCTGCCCGATGTGGGTTCCTTACTTCATTTTTGCCAGCTTCCACACCTTTAGTTTGAAGCCAAGGAACTCAGAGATGACCGCACTGAATGCGGACAGAACCAAAACGCGTACAATGTTGAAGAGTACCGGATTCATACTCAGCCCCGCAACCTTGTAGGGTGATTCAATGTCCTTAAGCAGCTTTGTGGAGACGTTGAGGACATTGTTACAGATGGTGATCTCGTCCTTCTTGTGGGGGGTGCGGGCGAGCCGCAACTGTAGGTTGATCTGTTCTGCCATTAGGGGCAGACTATTGGTGTACTTCTCGTTGATAGCGGAGCCAAGTGTGAGGAAACGGAGCATGTGAATTGACATGATGGTCGACGCCACGAACAATTGCCAATTGGCCAGGGATCTGAGAAACACACCCTCCTTCACACTCATGACTTGGAAGCTCATCGTGAAGAGTAGCAATAAGCCGTGCAAGAAGGCGTTGCTGATGACTAAGTCAATGGCTCGCTGTGGGCCCTTGCGCTTCAGAAAAGACCGCAGGCTAAGCCACATTTTGATGTTCCGCACTTTGCTCAGACGGAAGTATGGTAGACCGTACTGCGCTGCCTTGCGGCTGGAGGTAAGGGCCCTGAAGAACTTCGCGTCCAGGAAGCGATGCTTATATGCATGTTCGGCTACGGCTAGAGCAGTGAGGATCATGCTGACAACTACAGTGCAGGCCAGCATGCTGGTCACCACAATAAACATGCTCTCCCAGGTGTAGCCGAAGATAATGTGCCATGTAGTCACCACTTTCATGATGATATCGGAGACCAAATGGCGCAGGAATTGATGGTTCACTATCAATCCGCTGGGATCAATGATGTGAGCAAACCTCGTGAATATGTCATCGGGTTCCAGATTTCCACGCCACTGCATAATTCGGTCGTAGAGCGCTTGGTTGGGGCGCAGGATAGCGGCTGCAGTCTCATTGCTTGCAGTATACAACCGGAACAACGCTGGCGTCAGGCCCACTAGAAGCGCACCAGCAAGAGCAAAGGCCAGAGAATATTTTGAAATACTCTCTTTCATGACGTGTGCACGAATTACACGAGTCAAGCGCGGCAAATCAAACTCTTCCTTAATGAAACCGCCACTGGGTGCATCCCACACCAAGGCATTCACCTTCACACTGGCAATGTGTGTGGAAGGCATATGAGTGGCCAAACGAGCGTGGAATTCTGTCTCGAGAGGACTTTGAAAGGTCTTCAATGACCGGCGAGTCTTTCCTTGTGCAGTGGAGCTTATCATCGAGGTTATCGATCCCATACTGTCCGTCCGGGGCATAGCGTACAAGGTACCTGAGCCCGCGCGCTCTAAGTTGGAGACGGGAAAGTAAAGTCCATTCAACCGTCGCCCTGTCATTGGCCCCTTCTTGACACCACTCCTCTTGCCATTGCGCTTAGCTACGGCCAAGTGGTCCGTATCACTCAGAGCGGACCGATGCTCCCGCTCATCAACGGAGAGGCCCATGCTTCCCAAATCTCGCCGCATCGGTACATCGGTGTGCGAGCCGCCATCTGCATCCTCAGATTTCACCGGATCGAGTGCAATGCTTTCGCTTACGCTGAGTCGGTTGTGTGGGGAGCGGCTCCGGGCCGTACCATTCTCTGTGGCCGACATGCTCGTCTCATCAACCGTTTTGCGTTGGACACCATTATCTTGGGACGTGCCGAGCGTCGCTCCGTCCTTATCATTTACCATACCCACGCTCTCGATAAGTTCCTTCGTATCCCGCCGGAAGGGTTTACGCAGAAGCAGATTGGCGGTTGTCGATGCCGAGTGCGATTCAGTGTCCGCTGAAACAGTGGCCTCAACTTTAGTGTCCACAGTAGTAAAGTTGAGGCCACGTTTTCGGGGCGACCACTTCATCCTTATGCCAGTCCGCTTTCCGGTACCATTGATCTGCACTTGATTTCTATTATCTTCAAGGACCACGTTTTTCCGTCGCTTCTCAAGTGTCAGATCCATGTCGCTAGTATGCAGCCGGGACATTGTTGCAAGATTTGTCCCGCGTGTCGGAGAGCTGGTCCTGCCATTGACTTCGCGATGATTCTTCGGCTTGGTCCGTTGACTCTGCTGTGCACTTTCTGAAGCACTGTCTTCAGGCTCGTAGTCACTCTCGCTTTCGCTGTCACTGACACTTTCGCTTTCCAATGCATCTTGATTGTTGTTCTCCTCATTGTCATCGCCCTCCCCAGAGTCATAGCCATCCATGGCCCGGTTGGACATTGGTACCTCGTCACCGTTTACAAGCACGCTGCGTGTTCCCTTAATTGATGCATAGCAATATGCTGCAAAGCCAAGCAGAAGAAATGGGAACAAGACCTCTGATTCCTGTATAAACGCCAAAGGATCTCCGGGCAAGGCAAAATAAAACATTGTAGACACTAAATGACAAATGTACACAAAGCTGAGAAAACCAAAAATCTCAGGTGAAACTTCTCCACTCCAATAGGAAGGGAAGAACGGAAATAGGAGGAACCGCAGGAACAATCGCCATCTCGGTGCCGTGTCCTCTTTCCGATAGATTTGACCGAACGCAGAACCTTTGACAAAGTCGAGGTCAATGGCATCTTTTGGCGCTTTCTTCCTTGCTATTCGCCTGATTCTCTCATGCCCAGTGTTCTGGGCTTCTATTGTTTCGTAAACCTCCCGGTCATAGGTGGCGACCTTATCCCGAAGTGTGTTGAAATAGGCACCCACGAACGCCATAGTTGCACCAGTTTTAGTGTTCAAGAATTAGCGGTGTTGTTACTAGCTAAGTCCCTTTCATGGTTGAGTTGTCACTGGTGAGCTGCGCAAAATCAAAAAACACCAATCACTTCTTCCCAGTTAGAATTCACTACGGCACCACGTTAAACAGATTTGCCTCTATGGTGAGGACTGTCGACGAATGATTTCATTTGCGCGTTCAAATACCATAAGATGGCGGAACTGTTTCTGTATATTTCGTAAATACAGTGATGGAACAGAAACTAAGGACTGATAGATACAAGAAATCAGTCACGCAGAAAAAGAAAGTGAACATGAAATGAAATCAAACTCTTTGTCGCCTGCGGACAATCCGCCACGCCATTGCCGCCAAGAGCGCCGGTGGGATCAGGGGATCCATCGGTGCCCCCGCCCCGGAGGCGGGACCCACAGACAGACTCGACCGACGCCGCTCAGGTCCCAAGGGGGGTGAGGAACCAAGCGGCACATCTCTCTCGCCGACTGCTAGCAGTCACCGGCCCCCCCCCCTCCCCCTCGGGCGGGGCTTCAGACAGAGAACGCACTTTAACACCCGGCCCCCCCCCCAGGGCTCCCAAGGCAAAGAATGAAGAGCAGGCAGGGTACGGGCAATTCCTTGGGTAGTCCCCCCAGGGATGGGGGAGGGGGAGGAGAGGAATTCGAAGCCCCCTGTGGTTGTGTATGTAGGGACAGGGTTGAGTGTGTGTGTGTTATTGATGCACGGCCCACTTTTTTTCTGGTCCGGTTGTGAATGGTTCATTCGGTACTGAGAAGCCTGCGGTTGAGGGAGGGGGCAGTTGCGCAGCACTCCAAAAGAACAGCAAAACTCTCTCTGTCCCAGGGTCATCCGAACCGTCCCCCCCTTACCGACGGCGCCAAAAGCTCTGTCACCTCTCCCGCTCTTCGCTCGCACTGCTCTCCCCCCCCCTCCGGGCGCTCTCTCCCCGAGTCGCTCCACTACCGCAAGTGAACTGCGTGCGGACGGACTGACAAAGAGGGCAGGTATTACGTGTCTCCCGAGGTCCTACAACTACTGACACGCTGCATAGGTGTCGACGTAGTTGGTAAGGAGAGTCTCTATACGTAGGCCACCTCAGGGTTTAACTCAGCGGTCGTAAAAGAACCCGGGTGGTGACGGTCTGTTTCGTCTCTACAACACGCTTCCCCTGTTCCTTCGTCCCTTGCTTCCTCCTGCCACCCAACCCCAACTGCTGTTGTCACCCTCTCCTCCATTAACGCTCGGCCCTCAGGGAACACCCGTGTTTATATACTGAATAAACTGGAAACTTATCACCCGTTTGTGATAATTATCAGTGTTAGGGTACTCAGTTTACACCGCTATCGCCTGCTTTATGTGGCAAGCACCAACCCCTCCCGGGGTTGGTGTGTTGACCCGGAGAGGGCGTAGAAAACAGTCCGGGCAGGGGGGGGGCCAGGGGAGGTGGGGGGACCGGGTGGTTTGTGCGGGAGGAGAAGCTTTTCATTGGGCTTCCCCTGGTTTGGAGTGTTTTGTGGGTGGTCCATCGGCGGGTGTCCCGGTGCGTTCGTCCGTGACTTACAACACAGACACAGACACACGCACAATCGCACACACCCCACCTCTTCTTCCGCTTCCAGTGTCTGTCTACCGCACGGAAAACACGGGACGGGTCTGCAGGAGAAGGAAGCGTGGAGGGAGGGACGGCCCTGCGGAGGAAGAAAAGACATGGACACCACAAGGAAAAATATTCAGCATCATCAAGTCGGCCAGTCAAGATGGCCCCCTTATTGAGCAAAGACTTTCTCCCAACTGCGTTTTCTTACCTCCTTCCCCGGGTTGTCATTACTTGAATACTGAACACTTGCCCCTCCAAGGGACACTGCGATGGGGCAGAGTTGGGTTTGGGGGGGGGGTGGGCGGAGGAGCCCACCGCAGAGAGAAGAGGTGGGAAGGCTGGGAGGCGCGCCCGGTTCAGGACCTGTGGGTGCTGCTGAATGGTTGGACGGCCAGAACGCGGGGCCCCCTCAAAGGACAACTGGCCCAGCCCCTACTGGGGACCCACTCTCCGGTTTCCATCGGAGCCGGCAACATCGCCCCTCGCTGATTTGTTTTTGATTTTCATATTTTGCTGTTGGCAGCTGCTTACTTTCTCCTTACTGAGGTAAGGTGAGGTGGCAGGAGGAGGACAAACCAGAGGAAAAAGTTGGGACCCCCGCGGGGGGGGGGGGGCAAGTTTTGCTGGATCGGGAAGGAGTCTTAATTTTTTCCCTCGCAGTACACAAGGGGATTGAAATGAAATGGGACTGTAATTGTGGTTTCGTTGTATGTCGATGTCCAGTTGGTTCGCTCTTCTTTTTTTCTTTTTGGAATTACTTGCCGTCCTGGGGATTTCTTTCTTGGGAATTTGATCCTGAACGGACAAGGTGTTTGGCCAATGTATAGAAAGTAATTACATAGACAGTGAAGTCGTGTGGCTGTAGTATGAAAAAAGCAAAACAGAATACCTTAGGGGACGTCCGGGTCTCACGGTGAAAAAAATCACGCAACAAGGAAGCACCTGGAGTTTATGGGCTCTTCACTACAATTATGAACATGACATGAATGAATGAATACATGTTGAACTGAATGTAGATTTGTTATAGATTAGTGAAGTACCTGTGTGAAAGCGGGACTTTCCTCAGGTGACCACCAACACCATGGCATCGGCAGTGTTTTCAAATGATTTTGACGAAGGTCTGGACGACGACTTCGGAGACGCCGGTGCTGCTTATGCAAATTATTCTCTGCAACAGGATGATTTTGACATGGGAGAAGCATTATGGACACCGTCGGAGTGTGCAACATGGCTCAGATCACTGCTCGGAGAGGAACGCGTAAACGACATGCTGCCCTCAGAAGGGTCAGTTGTAACTCTGGAAGCCCTGCAGAGCAGTCTCCGAGACGGAGATTTAATGGTTGGCCTCATGAGCGCCATTCTAGAGATTCCAGAGACAGACATTCCGGAGTATGAGGAGACAGCGGTAGAGGAAGACGACGACGAGGAAGTGTTTCGAGCCAACCACCGCGGTTTCCTGAAATTGTGTCAGAGCAAATTGGGCATGGACACCGAGCATATGTACACAGTCGCTGGCATGCTCGATACTAGCGCAAGCCCAGAGGTTTTGCGAAGAATTTTGCGAACTTTACAGAACGTTAAGGACACGGCAATTTCGCTTGGGTACATAAAAGGGGCTCAGGCCAGCCGGGCCTACGCGGAGACGGCGGATACAGGGTCGTTGTACTCCTTAGAGGCCGCTGCCACGCTGCAGACAACGGAAACTTCGGGATCACATGATGACTCTGACGCCCGGAAGGTTGCCAAGGAGCTGATTGAGACGGAGAAAGTATTCTTAGAGGACATTCAGAGCGTAGTAGTGCACTACCTGAACTATCTGTACACTCTGCAGAAGCAGGGTGGAGCGATCAGCGGTAATTACCAGGGAGAGAAGTATAAGCTGGACATTAAGGACATTGTGATGCAATTTTTGAATTTGGAAGCCATTGTCGATTTGCACCAGCGCATCTACGCCCAACTATCGAACGCAAACGAGTCTCCGGCAAAGGTCGCACGGGTATTTGAGACCATGAGTGATGAGTTTATGATTTATCAGACTTACCTTAATGGGCATGAGGACAGCATTGCCAATCTGTCGAATTATCAAAAGCAACGCAACGGAATTGTAAAACAGATCTTTGACCAATGCAAGACAGAAGCAGGCCATGCATTGGATCTCGCGACGTACCTGTTGAAGCCCGTGCAGAGAGTGTTGAAGTACCCTTTGCTTTTGCGTGAAATGTTAAAAAAACTGGACCCGAACTCCCCCGACTACATGATTGTGGCCAATGCCCACGACGCGGTTCAGAGTGCGGCGCAGAAACTGAATGAGGGAAAACGGCGATACGAAGCCATCAAGCGTGCCCACGAACTCCAGGCACGATGCGATCCACGCGGGCTGGGTATTGTCTCTGGTCAAGCTAAAAATCGTGGAGGAGCTTTCGATACGGCTGGAATTTTGCTCAAGGAGCAGCGCAAGAAGATGATCATTTTCAAGAGTATCGGTAACCGTGCGATTGGTAAATTAAGCAAGAAAGAAAGGCCGTTCACGGGCCATTTACTTTGCTTTGAGGAGGCCATTGTGCTTTTGAAAGACATTAAGGCCAATCAATACGGGGCAACATACGATGTAGAGGCCTGCTGGCGATTTGAGGGGAAGCACGGAGACAAAGTTGTGCGGTGCAGTCCGGCCATCACCGAGGACAAGGAAAGCAACCACGGTGTCTCTATTATTCGCACACGACAGAAATCATCAAAGAGCGCGGTCAAGCAGACTGATGAGCTTGTGTTCTGGAACGAAAGTGTGAAGCAGCAGGAAGAGTGGTTGGGCGTGCTCAATTCGATCATGGACAAACTCATGTATGGAGGCGCTACCCCTCGTGTGGAACCGGACTCCAAAACAAATCTTCAAGCTGTCTCTGGTGCTAGCGTTGGGCGCAGCCAGAGCCTGGGGTCCAAGAATTTTAAGGCTCCTTTAGGGGGTGCGGGGGTTCTGGGACCTCCAGTGGCAGTCACACGTGCCAAGAGCCAGAAGTCAAACCATGGCCAGAGTATCTCTGAACGCAGCCCGTCAGCTAGTGCAGCGGAACGAAGGCCACCTGCCAGTCAGAACGGCGGCTACAGCAGTAACGGAACACGGAAGACAAAGCATGGCAGCCACGGCACAGTTACTCCAGAGCCGCACCTCCGCAGTGCGAGCGCGGAACTGGAAGGCCTGGCCCTCAGTCCACGGCCGGGACCTGCTGTGCCACAGCGCAGACCACGACCGTCCAGTCAAGTGCTTCCGAGCGGTATAGGTCTTGGTGACCGGCCCGCTGCGCCACCCCCTGTGCCACCGGCGCGCCGGCGCACCACTGAGAGTACCACCGGTGCAGAAACGCCATTGGTCCCATCCGATACCAACCCGTCTTCGATGAAACCAATCTCGAACGACCGCGACGCCCCACCCCGCCGCCCTGTGCACGCACCGCCTCCGACACCCCCTAGCTCTGCCAGTCCCGGCGCGCTACCCCGCGTTGGCCACGCACCGCCACCCGTACCAGCAAACAAACCGACAGGACTCGTCGGCCATCGCCGTCGGCAGTCATCGGGTAGCCGTGTGTCGGCTGCAGCGGCGAAGTTTGAGAATTTGGCTGCCGGCAACAGCCACGAAGAGCTGCACACACCGCAGTCTCCGGCGACTTCAGTGTCGTCCACAGGCAGTCGACCCCCGGCACCACCGCCGCGCAAGCCAAGTACTGGAGTGTCGCCGGATCTGCCGCCCAAGCGGCCGTCACGGGACTCCAGCCTGAGCTCCCAGGGCGGAAGACCTGATCTTATTCGCTCTCGCTCGCATTCCCACAGCCGTGGACCGCCACCACCTGTAGCACCGAAACCGAAGCACGTTGCCGAGGCGGGCAAGGCACTGCAACGGCGAATTAGTCAGAAGCATCTGCTACAAAACAGTCATGGCCATGCAGATAGTGCGGGTGCTGAGCATCATTGAGCTAGCATCATTGAGCTAAATGGTTGGATGGTACAGGCTCAGAGCCATGGCATGAAATACGGACTTGAATAGCTGTCCGCAGGCTACAAACTGAGATGAAATAAACAGGCAAACTATAAACATGGGGTTAAGTGGGCAAGACACCTGCTCCGTTCCTGACTTAGAATGGCAGTGGCATTCCTATCCATTAGAGACTAACGTGGTTGTGGGAGTTAGCTTGTAACCAGCCTATTCCAAACTGTCGATCTCTGGCTTTGAGCGCGTACACTGTGATATAGGTGGAGGTTAAGCCCGTTCTACCATGTTCCTCTTTCTCCACCCGCTCTGTTTTGTGTATGGACGGGCACGCGATCGGGAGACAAACGGGCGGGCGGGTGAATCGACATGATCCCTGGTGGTTGACATTCCAGCATCTACGTAGTACTTAATGGTAGATGTGCGATCGGTTACATACGCCTGTGTCGCTCGGTCGATCTGTTTCTGTGCTACCAGTTGCTTCCTCCCCCGTGTGAGGCGCGCTGACACAATTGCGGGCTGATGTGCAATTCAGCAAAACCCGAAAGACGCACACGCAGGCCAACGGACGAAAAGAATACAGACACAAAAACCCACTCCAAATCCTGTCAAGTGTTGTTTTTTCTTTCCCTTCGTTGCTTCGTCCTCTCTGTCCTTTCGTTTATTTGAGACTGTCATGGCAATTTTTTTCAACTCTCTCTCTCTCTCGCCCTCTCTCTCGCTTCAGTTCGGTACGACGTAAAACCTGCCCCGGTTCAAAGGGAATGAAGGCGCTGCGGTCCTGGCCTCTAGGCCTGATGACGCTGTCCCCGTGGCATTCGTGCTACCATCGCCACAGTGCGGGGAAAGTAGTCTCGAGAAAGACGAACGAAAATGTGAAGAAAGAAAGGCTAAATACCCAAAGAAAGATAGAAAAACTTCACTTCAGTCCACACGGCGGACGAAAAAGGAAGGATATGGATCCGCTTCACTCAGTTTGGGCAAAGGCAAACGTTGGTTACCGCAACCAACCGAGAAGATTGCGAAGGAAAGCAAGTGACGCTCTGCTCCATCAAGGACAAGCAAAGGAGAACCTCAATGTCAATGGTCACCAACACATTTCTGAACCCAAACCCCTGCGACGGGTGCAGTGAACTTGTGTGTTGTGATTTGCTGACCACCCTTACGCCCACCACCGCTTGGGATTGACGATAACTCCCCCCCTTCGTAAATTGTCACCACTGCTTTGAGAAAGCGATTCATGTGTGTGTCGCATGTCTTTCTGGGCGCGTGCTGCACTGCACTGCGTGCAGTACTGCTGTGTGTTTCCGTTGCCTCCCCGCTTGCGGCTTGTGCTACCTAAACACACTGACAGGAGCCCGCCATCGTAGAGAGTAACGTGTGTCAGCAGTCCGGTCAGCGCCGCCCTGGGTTGGAAGGGACCGCTGAGCGGTCGACCAAGAGGAAAACGGCATAAAGAGAAAGGGAAAAGAATAGGGAGAGCCCCCAGGGGGGAAGTGGCCCCCAGTGCGGAGCCAGCCACGGGAGGGAAGGGAGCGGAACCACAGTCCAAAATGCTTTGCAAAGAGTTGGCACCGCCGACGGACAGCAATCGTAACAGACAAGAGACGTGCGCTTCCTCATACAGGGATGAGAAACACGTAAAAGCGGAAGGAACGAGGTGGTTGGATGCATATGGCAATGTAATGAGCACGATCGGGATTGTTGTACGGGTGCGCAACGATGATAGAGAAACAGAGCGACAGAGTGCAGAGGGAGGGTTCGGGTTTGTTGGAAACTCCGGTTTTCGGCACCGCGACCAATTCGACTGCCAGAATTTCCTCTTCCTCTATCAGATTTCGATATGGTGCCTCACAGGACCATTGAAGAAGAGAGTGCGTCAAATAGAGTGAGACAGATGTGTGACCACCTATTTGAGTTTTGTAGGATCAAGAAAAATGAACATATTGTGAAAGTCCACAGCAACCGAAATCTGACCTTGCGGGTCAGTAAGACATAATATGAACTTTTCAGATCCGTACGTGATTGCCGGCTCTGCAAGTGCTGGTCTGGTGACGTATCTTGTCATCAGATCTATTTCCCGCCGGCAGAGGGGCCTAGCTGCGCTTGCCAAAGGAGCCAAGCGCCGTGCGGAACGCGACCTTGCCCGTGGACGAGCTCACAATGTGATCAACGAGGCCTACAAGGAGGTAGGCCTCACCCGTGATCGGGAAGTAGAACTGTGCTATATGACTGCTAGCAAAATGCTTGAGGCTATGGCATCTGGCAAGACCACGTCGCTGGAGCTGGTGACGGCGCATTGCCGACGCGCGCTGCAAGCCGGAGAAGAGCTTGGCACCAACGCTGGTGAGTACTTTGAAGAAGCGATTGCTGCGGCACGAGAAGCGGACAAAGAGCGCACAGCCGGCTGGAACTCGAAGGAGCGACCGTTGCTTGGACTGCCAATGTCAGTGAAGGATCAGTTCGAACAGAAAGGTGCGGACTGTGGTAGTGGTCTTGCGTGCCGTGCTGGGGACATCATTGAGAAGGACGGTTACCAAGTGGGTAGCCTGCGCAAGCGTGGAGCCATTCCCTTTGTGCGAACCAATGTACCGCAATTGCTGATGATGCCAGAGACCATAGGTACCTGTTGGGGCAAGTGCGTCTCGCCCTGGAACCGTAAGAGGTCGCCCGGTGGGTCATCTGGCGGCGAAGGGGCGTTGATTGCAGCTCGTGCTAGTCCCGTCGGTATCGGTACGGATTATGGCGGCAGTATCCGCATACCTGCCATGAATTCCGGCCTGTTCGGCTTCAAGCCTACTCCCCAGCGCCTGCCAAATCCTGGTCTCCAGGAGCCACACCGTGGCTTCATAAGTGGTAACGAAAGTATTCCGGACAGTTACGGACCCTTGGCTCGTGATGCGGAAGACTTGGAGCTCATCATGGGCAGTTGGCTGCGTGAGGGTGCTAATGATCCCGCCAGCGGGGGGGATGCATACGTTCCCATGATTCCTTGGGACTATGAAAAAGCCAAATCTACAGCAGAGGGTGACAGCAGGCGCGGAAAGCTTAGGATTGGGTATTACTTTACTGATGATTGGTTTGCCCAACACAAGGCCGGTCGCCGTGCCGTGCGGGAGGCGGCTGAGGCACTGAAGAAGGCTGGTCACGAGCTGATCGAAATGGATGGTCCCGTGACGTCAGTGACTGAGATTGCGAAACTTGGTTATAGCTTGAGGGCCGGCAATAATCTAAGATATGCTTACAAGGCTCTAGAGGGAGAACCCATGCACAGCAATTTCCGGGGTCTCGAGAAGTATGCTAACACTCCCGAGTTTCTCCGTCCCTTGTTGGTATCGATTCTGAGGGCCACTGGCTCGGTTCGCCAGTCGGTTCTCATGAGTGCTCTAGGTGATAAGAAGGCTTCGGACTTCTGGGACCTCGTTGCTGAGCGGAAGCGTATTCAGCAGACGTGGGCCAAGACTGTTGTGGATGACCTAAATCTTGATTGCCTGCTCGTTCCCGGTGTCCCCTGCCAAGTCTACAATATCGGATCAACGGCTAAACTGAGCCCTTCAATGTCATATACTATGACATTCAACATTCTCGCTTGGGCTGCTGGCTCTGTGCCAATCACGACAGTGCGGGACGACGAGCAGGTATACGAAGATCCTGATCACAATGATTCCATAACTTTAGCTGCAAAGGCGAATGCACGGGACTCCGCGGGTATGCCCGTCGGTGTACAGATCGCGGCTCCTCCGTACCAGGATGAGTTGGTCTTGCGGGTCATGAAAGATCTACGTGATCAGAGCCCCTTCACCGCGCTGCCACAGCAAGGTATCTGAGATGGCCGGGTTTAGAGGAATGTGTGCTCTATTAGCACGAGCGACTGGCATCAACATCGTTTTGAGGAGTGCTGCAATACGTCAGCTGACCCCGGCGCGACATTCTTATCGGTCTCTTGGCATCAACTTCCGTGGCTTCGCGAAGACTGTGCACCGCCGCAGCCGGCGAGCGAGGATAGATGCCTCCCTCCATTCTGAACACCGACATCTCTCCTCATGCAGCCGCTTCACAGTCCCACCTCATTCATGCAGCGCCACCAGCCCATGTGCACCAAGTGAAAAATTCCTGAAAACTTCCCACGTAAACGCGCGTCAGCAATTTTTGATTTTGTCATCACGGAGGAAGTTCTGGTGGTCGGTGCCGTAAAGTGTAGATTAAAACCCAACTCCTCCCCGATAGCTACTCTCTCGTTAAATTAAAATATCGTACTCTGCGCTTCAACAACATCAAAGATAGTTATGGCTGCAAAATTTTCGACACCAGGTATAAATTACTCTCAATGTGGCAGAATATCCCGAGGTTCATGAGGCATGATCACCCACCAGTGTGAACTCGATCGATTCACTTGCATGGGTTGGTAGCATGTATACCGAACGGTTTGGCAGATATTTTTATAGATTGAAGTTGATCAAACTCTGCTAAAGCGACACGTTATGGCCAAACCTTTCGATTCCGTTCTCGGTGCGATTGGCAACACGCCACTGGTTCGGCTTGATCGGTTGACCAAACATTATGGTTGCCAGGGCACCATTCTGGCCAAGCTGGATCACCTCAATCCGGGATTCTCCAAAAAGGACCGCGCTGCCCTTGGGGTTGTCGAAGCCGCTGAGCAGGATGGCACCCTGTGTCCCGGTCAAACAGTCGTTGAGCTAACCAGTGGAAACATGGGAACTGGCCTGGCCATTGTTTGTGGTATCAAGGGCTATCCTTTTGTTGCAGTGATGTCGAAAGGCAATTCACCAGAACGTGCGCGAATGATGGCAGCACTGGGAGCAGAGGTTGTCTTGGTGGATCAGCTACCTGACAGTCGCCCCGGTGAGGTATCCGGGGCTGATCTGGCTGAGGTTGACCGCGTCGCGACCCAGCTAACAAAAGACCGCAACGCGTTTCGGGCCGACCAATTTCGTCGGGCGGGAAATCCCGGCGCTCATGAACATACTACTGGGCCAGAGCTTTGGAAGCAATCTGGCGGAAGAATTGACGCGTTTTGTGATTTTGTCGGGTCAGGGGGCACCTTGGCAGGCACGTCAAAGTACCTGCGCTCACAAAGCCCGCATGTGAAATTCTACCCTATTGAGCCGGTTGGTGCCGCGGTACTCGCTGGCGAAGATGCTGTTCATCCTGACCACCCGATCCAAGGTGGTGGTTATGCCATGGCTGATCTAGATTTTCTGCGGGGCATGAACTGGGATGGCTATCTTCAGGTGGACGGTGCGCGAGCTCGACGGGTCGCCCGTGATTTGGCCCGGCTCGAGGGCATATTTGCCGGCTTCTCAGCAGGCGCCAACGTTGCCGGAGCAATCGAGCTTTTGAAAGGGGATCACAAGGGCCAAACTGTTGCGGTTATCATTTGTGATTCCGGTTTGAAGTATCTTTCAACCGATCTCTTTGAATGATGGGCGTCCATGGAACGCTGTCCCCCCCGAAGTGGGCCGTTAGTAAAAAACTGTTACACCTAACAAAATACTAATTTGAATTAGAACCAAAAAGAAAAATCTTCAAATCCGCACTGAACTCCTTTTGGTTCGCTTCAAACAGCCTTCCCTCATTTATAAAACCTCCGTTTGGGTGTTTTTTTTTTTTTTTTCTGGGTTTAAACCTGCCTGCCCTCTCTCTCTAAACCACCCCACCCCCCGGGGGTTCTCTCCTTCGCCTCCCCCTTTTTTTAATTGCGACGGCCGACCCACCGTGGATAGTTAATCGCCCGGGTAGCAAGGTTGTGCGAGTTAGTGTGTGTGTGTGTGTGTGTGGGGTGGTGGTGGTTTAGCTCTCTGCGACTTAGATTCTACGGCATTTCCCCAGGGTAATTAATTTTTTCTTCACAATTGTCTGTCGCCTGTTTTTCCCTCGGTCGGCGCAACCTGTGCAGTCGTGGAGGTCTACTCATATCACCTATCACCTGGGTAGATTTCCTATCAACCCCCTGAGGCGCTGTTAATAGGAAAGTATGCGCAGTCTCGAGAAACAGTTGCTTCCACGTCCAAATCCAGGGGGACGGGAGACGGTTAATAGTACGGGGTAATGGAATCATTCACTTCGATCCTGGACAGATTCCCCTGCAGCTCAGTAGAGTGGGGTCAGTGGGTACGCACGTTGAAGAGGGGGTGCGCTGAGCGGATGCCACTGAGTGTCTGGCGTATGTATATATGTACAATGAACTGTTAAAACCTGGTGTAGATCTCAGGCGTTCGTGCATCTGACTAGGAAGGTGACCGCTCTTTTTGGCAAGAAGCAAAAGGCCCACCGCGCAAAAAAAGAAAAGGGACAGTGAGGAAACCTGCCGAGAACGGTTACCACCTGTACCACTTTTACGAACTCCAGGACTTTGGTATTAGCGTGGCCGGCGTGTCGTCCATACTAAGTTCTGACTGTCCAAGGGGTTACATCGGACCGGTAGACTCTTGGAGCGCAGCGGTCGTGACCCCCCCCCGGGGGGGCCAAAAGAAAGGAAAGCAGGGAAAATTAACTGCGAAGGAAGAATTTCGCCGGATTGGTTTGTATGGCGGTCTTGCGGTGTTGGTGGCGCGTTTCAATTGTTTTAGTATTGGGTAGGCCAGAAGACGAAACACTTCGGTTCTCATTCATATCTGCTTAAAAAAAAAGCCAAAGAAATGCCCCGTACCATTGCGTAACTACGGGACCATGTCATCATCAGGAGGAGGAGATCTACAGCGAACTTGAAGGTGAAGGTAAATTCGCGCTCGACTCGGCCAAGGACGAGGGATTGTATGGATGATTGTATGGCAGTGGACAGGTTGGGGAAGAGGACACTCGAAGTGCAGCTGCAGCGAATCTGTGTCGCAGCACAGATGTCGCATCAGTGGATGCTCACAGACAGGTGGAAGGGGATATCGGTCGTCGGGTTGGTGCTCTAGCGAGCTCTTGAATGAGACGATATGTCAAATATCAATGAGAGAACTGGATTGGTACCTATTTAAAGGAATCAGGGCAAGAGATCATTCATAGGGCTGGTGGTGAGCTAGGTATAAACGACACAGAAGTCTGACCACATCAGACACGCCAAGGTAAAGAAACATGAATTTTGCAGATCCGTACGTGATTGTGGCCTCCATTGGAGCTGGACTGGTGACCTACTATGTCATCCGATCAATGTCCGCCAGGGCCAAAGCCCAGGCTATCGCATCCAAAGGCGCCAAACGCCGTGCGGAACGTGATGAGGCTCGCGGCAGAGCTCACAAGGTGATCAACGAGGTTTACAGAGAGGTCGGCCTGACCCGTGAGCGAGAAGAAGAATTGTGCTTTATGACTGCGACGCAGATGCTTGCGGCCATGGCGTCTGGCAAGACCACTTCGCTGGAACTGGTGACGGCGCACTGTCGTCGAGCACTGCAGGCTGGAGAGGAGCTTGGCACAAACGCCGGCGAGCATTTTGAAGAGGCGATCGCTGCGGCACGGGAGGCGGACAAAGAGCGTAAGGCCGGATGGAACTCGGATGAGCGTCCGCTGCTTGGACTACCCATGTCCGTGAAGGACCAATTCGAACAGAGAGGTGCGGACTGCGGCAGTGGTCTTGCATGTCGCGCCGGCGACATTGTCAAGGAAGACGGATACCAAGTGGGAAGCCTGCGGAAGCGTGGAGCCATTCCGTTTGTGCGTACCAATGTGCCACAAATGTTGATGATGCCAAATGCAATGGGCACCATTTGGGGCACGTGTATGAACCCTTGGAACCGCAAGCGATCGCCTGGTGGCTCCTCTGGTGGTGAGGGTGCGTTGATTTCATCGCGCGCTAGTCCGGTCGGCATTGGCACTGACATTGGTGGCAGTGTACGTATCCCTGCTCTGTGCTGTGGTCTTTTTGGCTTCAAGCCGACCCCCCAGCGCCTGCCGAATCCCGGTCTGCAGGAGCCTGCCCAAGGTCTCATCAGTGGCAATGAAAGTGTTCCGGACAGCTACGGGCCCTTGGCGCGTGATGCCGAAGACTTAGAGCTCATCATGGGCAACTGGCTGCGGGAAGGGGCTACTGATCCTGCCTGCGGAGGTGATTCGTATGTTCCCATGGTTCCCTGGGACTATGAAAAGGCTAAGCCCAGCACGAAAGGCGACAGCAGGCGCGGAAAGTTGAGGATTGGATACTACGTAAACGATGATTGGTTCGCTCAACACAAGGCTGGCCGCCGTGCGGTGCGAGAGGCAGTTGAGGCACTGAAGAAGGCCGGTCATGAGCTGATTGAGATGGATGGACCTGTGACGTCTGTGACTGAGATTGCTTCGCTGATCTACGGTTTATTATTCGCTGACAAGATGACCGGTGCGATGAGGGCTCTGGAAGGAGAAGAGTTGTGCAGTGGATACGCGGGACTTCGATTGGCTGCTGGTGTTCCCGAGTTTCTGCGGCCTGCCTTGGCTTCTCTTCTAAATGCCATTGGTTGGGGTCGTATGGCAATTTTGCTGAAGGCCCTTGGTGCTCGCAGCGCGTCGGACTTTTGGGTGGCAGTTGCAGAGCGAAAGCGCATCCAACGGCAGTGGGAGAAGACTGTCATGGTTGATCTGAAGCTTGACTGCGTGCTCGCACCTGGAATTGCCTCTCAGGTCTATCTGAACGACATCAGCGGCGACTTGGGTCCAACGGTGTCATACACCTTCGTGTACAACTTCCTCGCATGGCCTTGCGGTAACGTACCTATTACTCTTGTACGTGATAATGAGCAAGTCTACGAAGATCCTGATCACAATGACCCCATGACTTGGGCAGCG
Source organism: Corallochytrium limacisporum (assembly GCA_002811645.1). Taxonomy (NCBI): domain Eukaryota; genus Corallochytrium; species Corallochytrium limacisporum. Next base: position 168,442 of record PDIP01000046.1, read on the forward strand.
AAGGCCAATGCGAAGGACTCGGCAGGCATGCCCGTCGGTGTACAAATCGCTGCGCCACCCTACCAGGACGAGTTGGTCTTCCGGGTAATGAAAGATCTACGTAATCAAATTTCCTTCACTGCTCTCCCACAGCAAGGAATCTAAGAGGGCCATGAAGATGGCTGTAACATATCCGATAATGTCAGGGAGTGGTGAAGCATATTCATGTGGCTCTGACTTGACACCCAATGATGTCCAGAAAAGGAACCCTCTACTACACCGATACACCTAACATAGTCTTAAACATGGATTACTCTCATGTTTCCTTTGGAATTCGGAATATATTATCATCCCATTGGTCCTTTGCGTCCCGAATGTGCGCCTGGTGGGCGGACAAATGATGCGACAGGCTGATCAAGAAAAGGGAACAGATATTGAAGGAACGGTGGCTGTGCCTTAGCGCACGCAATGTCCAGAGGGCGGGGGTTTATCTCTCCCCTATCCTCTGACCGATCCCCCCCCCCCAAGCTGGTGACCCCCTACCCCCCGCGGGGAGCGGGCGCGGGGGTCCTGGTTCCGCACCCTTCACTCCTAGGGCACAACAATCCTATCGGGGGCCTAAATATTAGGGAAAGTTCACAGAACTGGTATGGTAAGCCCCTGCACCTTCGACCAAGAAAGGGGGTTTCGTGCAGTCCTTGGTCCCCCTACCCCACCCAGCTCAAGGACGGGCCCTGCAGCGGGCAAAGCAGAGAAGGAAAACAAGGAAAAAAAAAAGTTCTTAGCTGCCATGTAATCAGAAACGTTTCTGTTTCTTTTTTCAATCGCAAAAGGAAGGCGGCGAATTGATCATTTTTGTGGGTAAGTGTCCGGACCGATCAAAAGAAAGAAAAAGTGAAGGCTCAGCGCAGAGGACCTCGGGGTGGACATATTCAATTGTGTGCACCGAGTACGCCCGAGGGAAACAAGTGACGGGTGTAAACGTTCTCGAGTGTGTTTGTACGTCTGCCCGTCCACGGCTGCCTCCCTTATCGGTTGGTTGCTGCTGACACCGGATACGTTCGTTGGGTCCGGTTGCGCGGTGCAGTAGTGCTAGTGAGAGCCAGCAGGTGTGCCCGAGGAGCCGTACCCCGGGGGCTGGGAAGAAGGGAATTTCACGGGAACTGAGAGTGAAAAGACGGGCTCGCAAGCAAACGTCGAAAAAGAGGACGGGGCTGGAAGGCCTTTCGAAAGTTGTAGCAAGTAAGCACGCTTCGCTACCACGGACCAAGGAGCACACCAGCAAAGCCAGTGGGGTACCGGTGGTACCTTTCGAGACGAGATTACGCATGTGCCCGATAACAAAGAAGCAGCAGGCAAAAAAAGAAAGTCAACTAAACGGCGGTAGGGCTTCCGAGGTTATGGTACGGGGTCTCCGTTGGGCACGATGACTGCTAGAGCGGGACCAACGAATGCGCAGAACAGTCTCCCAATTTTACCACCACCCCGACATTAGAGCATCATGAGTGGGAGAGTAAAGCTCGTGGTGCCTGAGTAGGTCCTATCGCACCGGCTCTAATTACTTTGTGGACACTAAGATGTACAATGAAGTGATAACTATAAGCTACGACCAACATAAGTTGAGAATTTGTGTATCCAACAAGTGCTCGTCTGCTGTGAACTGTGAGAATCTGGGGCAACGCGCATCGCAGGAAAATGTTTGCGCACTCGTACCGTCCCAATGGTGGGCAACCGCACGCACCTGGTGCTTTCACCTCACATTCTCAAGCCCTTGCTTCCCCTGCGATCAGTGGTCACTATAAAGGCCTGCACTTTCGACCGAAGAGGGATGGGGAGGCGACCCAGGGCGGCAATTCGTATTCATTTTGACCCTGGGTGGAGGGGTCCCGTGCACCCCACTAGGCCCCCGGCGGAGGGGGAAGGGAAAGGCAGGAGGATACAAGTTGCTGACTGTCGGCGGGCCCTCTGCGCGGCGACTGATCCGTCCCCGATTGTTTGTCTAATGTGCCTAACGCTAAAACCTTAAGTAAGGCAGCGTTGCCCACAGAAAAAATTATGAGTTGAAGTCTATTTACAGCAATGAGCTTAGGAGATCACGGATGGAATTAATGGTCTCTGCCCCAGCTGCATGGAAGTGTGATCAAATCAACCGCACCAATAGGCAAAAGATGAATTTTGCAGATCCGTACGTGATTGTGGCCTCCATTGGAGCTGGACTGGTGACCTACTATGTCATCCGATCAATGTCCGCCAGGGCCAAAGCCCAGGCTATCGCATCCAAAGGCGCCAAACGCCGTGCGGAACGTGATGAGGCTCGCGGCAGAGCTCACAAGGTGATCAACGAGGTTTACAGAGAGGTCGGCCTGACCCGTGAGCGAGAAGAAGAATTGTGCTTTATGACTGCGACGCAGATGCTTGCGGCCATGGCGTCTGGCAAGACCACTTCGCTGGAACTGGTGACGGCGCACTGTCGTCGAGCACTGCAGGCTGGAGAGGAGCTTGGCACAAACGCCGGCGAGCATTTTGAAGAGGCGATCGCTGCGGCACGGGAGGCGGACAAAGAGCGTAAGGCCGGATGGAACTCGGATGAGCGTCCGCTGCTTGGACTACCCATGTCCGTGAAGGACCAATTCGAACAGAGAGGTGCGGACTGCGGCAGTGGTCTTGCATGTCGCGCCGGCGACATTGTCAAGGAAGACGGATACCAAGTGGGAAGCCTGCGGAAGCGTGGAGCCATTCCGTTTGTGCGTACCAATGTTCCGCAGGTGTTGTGCATGCCAGAGACCATGGGCAGCTGCTGGGGTTTGTGTGTCTCACCTTGGAACCGAAAGCGGTCGCCTGGTGGTTCCTCTGGTGGTGAGGGTGCGTTGATTTCATCGCGCGCTAGTCCGGTCGGCATTGGCACTGACATTGGTGGTAGTATACGCATCCCTTCCATGTGCTCTGGGTTGTTCGGCCTCAAGCCGACTCCCCAGCGTATGCCGAATCCCGGTCTGCAGGAGCCTCACCGTGGCCTCATCAGCGGCAACGACGGTATTCCGGACAGCTACGGGCCCATGGCGCGTGATGCCGAAGACTTGGAGCTCATCATGGGCAACTGGCTACGGGAAGGGGCTACTGATCCTGCCTGCGGAGGTGACGCGTATGTACCCATGATTCCCTGGGACTATGGAAAAGCCAAATCATCCGCGAAAGGCGATAGCAACCGTGGAAAACTAAGGATCGGATACTACTTCAGCGATGATTGGTTTGCTCAACACAAGGCTGGCCGCCGTGCCGTACGAGAGGCAGCTGAGGCGCTGAAGAAGGCCGGTCACGAGATGATTGAGATGGATGGACCCGTCACGCCTGTCACTGATATTGTGCGGCTGACCTACAGCATGTTTGCTGGTGATAATTTTCGCTGGGCGTATAAGGCCCTGGATGGAGAACCTTGGCATGACAGTTTCTTCGGTCTGCTTCTTAATGCCAATATGCCCGAATTCCTCCGTCCCATCGTGCGTGGGATGTTGAATGCGATCGGTTGGAGTCGCCTGGCAATGTTTACGAGCGCCCTTGGAGCCAAGACGGCCTCGGAGTATTGGGATGTTATTGCTGAGCGGAAGCGCATCCAGCGGACATGGGCCAAGACTGTTATGACTGACCTGAAACTTGACTGTCTGCTTGTACCCGGTATTGGTTGCCAAGTCTACGGTATCGGATCCAGCGCGGATCTGGCACCTGCATGCTCCTACACCTTTGTTTTCAACTTGCTTTCCTGGGCTGCTGGTACGATACCCATCACGACGGTGCGGGACGATGAGCAGGTCTACGAAGATTCTGCCCACAATGACCCAATCACATGGGCCGCCAAGGCTAACGCGAAGGCCTCTGCTGGTATGCCCGTCGGTGTGCAGATCGCTGCCCCTCCGTACCAGGAAGAGTTGGTCTTACGCGCAATGAAGGATCTACGCGACCATATTCCCTTCACAGCACTGCCACCGCAAGGAATCTGAAAGCGGAGATCAATTGTATGAACAGCAATAACAATGCGAACACACCAATTGTTCGATACAAAACATACTGGAGTTGTCACAATGTGATCACTCGTGAGCTGACCTGAGTAACGGCATTGACTTTGCCTTTGTCGGAAATACCTGTGAGCATCACAATATGGCTAAACCAAAAAAAGAAACGGCATTGACTTTGAATTTATAGGAAATACCTGTGACCGTCACAATATATGGCTAGACCAAAAAAAATGATAGTATTGTATTGTCCGAATTTATGGACAGGGCTCTCAACCCTGTATGATTTCAGTGGTGGAGTCAGGCCAATCCTTGTTACGGCCGGTGAAGCGGTTATTCCACTTGCGAGACGGGTTCTGTTCGATCATGGCTTGAAGCTCGGCTTTCATATCATCGCAACCCTGTTGTCCATCTTTGCATCCCTCAGCCACATTATACAGCAGCAAAGTCGCGGCGTAGGCATAGCCTTCTTGGTGTTTGCCCGGTTCCCCATACTGTGTCGAGCTTCCGGTACGGATCAAGCCGCCATCGGCAATGGCATCAATATAAATGGCACCGGGCAGTGAGTAAGTACCGGGGTCAGTGAAAGTATTGTAGAGGGCCTCTTGGGTGTAGAAATTGCGCAACTGCTCAATAAGCAGTAGGCTCTCCGGGCAGAACAACTTCCACAACTTTGGAACGTCAAATTGTTTAGAACACAGATGCCGCTCCAAAACTCTGGCCTTACCCTTAGGAAGGTAGTGTACATACAACTGGTTCTTCAGGGCATTGCCAGGGGGATCCTCAGCCATGGACAACAAGTAGAGCGTATCGTTTTCCTTATTTTGGGCACGGATTTTAGAGGCGTTCTCATAGATTCCATTCAGTTCAGAAACCATGCCTGGAATGTCGTCAAGATTGTGGTTCAGTACGGTATTGTCAACATGCGCGCAGGCATCATAGGCCCGGTCGTCGGAGTTCGTAAACTGTTCCCAGTTCGAGGCGTAAAATACAACCCGCGGACCGTCTGCGGTTAGCTCAGCGATTGAAGTAGTCTTAAGCGGCTGCGCGGCGGTATTGACTACCATATTGCCGAATACATCCAATATGTCATTCCACTGTTGCTGTTGTATCTCGGTGGTAGTACCCGGGTACTGATCTGTGCCATTTTTACACAAATTGCCGTGTTGGGACAACGTAATCAAAACCACTTCTTGCGGGTGGTCGTTCATCCACTCCTTAATTTCCGTGAAGTACGTGGAGGTGGGATTGTTGGTTTCCACCATATGTATACCATACCAATCCCATTCGTTAGGATTTTGATTATTGTCACCTGGACCGGTGGAATAGGTCATGCGGAAGTCGATATATCGCACGCCATTGTCTAGCTGCTGCGTCACGCTCAGGGCTTGGGTCTGAGATTGGTCACGTACCCAGTTTCCAAGGTTATCTAGAGGAAATTTACTTTGCAGCTCATGGATAAGATCCGAAAGTTCAGTGGGCATGTCATAGCCATCGTCAGACTCGTATGCGGACAAATCATAGGTTAGAGTGTCGTGCGAGCCAGGAATGGACAAGTCCAGCATACTAAGATTCCCAATGTACGGTTTCAGTTGCCCCATCCAATTCCCCAGGTCAAGGTCTCCCAGCACTGTAGTTGCGAGGAATGCAAACAATGCAATAATGCAGAAAGGCCTCATTTTAGTGAGGAGTGCGTTTGCTACGTTGTTCAAACCTGTATCGTGAATGTTCAGCTTCTCGCACTGGAGTCAGCGGGTGATTCTGGTGTTGATACTAAGATTCCCATTTGCGTTCTTAGTTCGGAGAGTTTGAGTAATTTAAATACCAGCAAGATCGATTAAATCCAACTATAGAAACTGGTGCAGAGTTGGAGGCCACAATGTCTCTTACCAGTTTGCTGCCGCGGCTGCGCTGGATTGCCGCTGGGAGAGTGCTTTCCCCCTTTTTCTCTCGTCCCCCTCTCACTTTGTCTGCACACTTTCCCCGGGGCCGATTGCACCGCTGTTTGCGCGGAACCGAAGTGTCACAGGAAACCAGTGGTGCGTGCGCAGCGGAGAAGAGTGTATCGCTTTGCTTCGCACACGGGGCCTAAGAGAAAAAAATGGCTTTTGGTGCAAGAGTGGGCACCTGCTACCATTACGAGCCCTCAACTGGGGAACCCGTAGTCCGAAGAAATTGGCCCGCAAGGGAGGGGGAGGACGCGCATGTGTGGCAGTGAGGTATTTTTTTTTTCGCTTTGGTCCTCAACACGGCGGCCCAGGCCCTGTGGTACCACTGCCGCCTGATTTGCTGATGTTGAAAAATCACTTGCAAGGGAGTGGTATGTTAACAGTTTCTGCTGTTGATCTCGCGGAGTACACGGTGCGTGGAAATTGATAGTGGGTTGGTACTCGATAATGAAAGCATCGGACACAATTCAAAGGCAGGTTCACCTATCCGTCAACCAATTACGATGAAATTGTAAGATTCAGCCCAGTCCAACGGACACGGTTTATATGGAAAAGGCGGTCCGCTATGTAGAATCGGTTGCGCTCGATATGTGATCGTGGTTCTCTGTGCCGCAATTGTCTTTCCAGTAGTACATCTCTAAGACTGTAATGACCGATAAAACACATCCAGAGCGTGCAGCATGGTCTGAAATAAGGACAACATGATTTAGAGCGCACCGACGAACAAACCACTTCGCCGTCGTGCTCAACTTATTCCGACGGTTTGTCAAATTGCAATACCTAAGTGACTACCCACCGCCATATTCGCAAATCAACAACGAAGGAGATTACCATCAAAGGGGGGTTATCAAAGTGTGTCAGCGTTCCGTGGCAGTGGCCCACAAATGAAGGATTCAGCACACAGTTCGATTTATAAGGAAAAGGCCGTCCGTTTTGTCGAATCCGTTACGCTTTGTATGTGGGGGTTCTCTGTGCCGCAATTGTCTTTCCAGTAGTAGTCCATCTCTAAGACTTTAATCAGGGGACCCACAAAATACACGCAGAGCGTGAAGCATGGTTTGAAATCAGGAAAACATGATGAAGAGCACACCAACCAGTAAACCTCTTCGCCGCCGCGCTCAATTTACTACGACGGCTCCTCAAATTGGAATACCTAAGTGACTACACACCGCCATATTCGCAAATCAACAACGAAAAAGATTGCCATCAAGGGGTTTATCGTTGTGCCAAAGCTACGTCAGCGTTTTGTGCCAGGGGCCCGCAAACCCGGAACCGCACACCACAAAAATCGGACAAAGTAGCGTAATTTACATGAGTTCGGGTGATTTGTCAGAAGCCCCAGCTCTCTCTCACAGTGTTTCAGTTTCCTATTGGCGGCTCGCGGCCCACCGGTTCTGCCATATAACCCCATGGTACCGTTTATATACTGCAACCAATTGTCTCGAGAGCGCGAGAATCCAACCACAAAGTCTGCACAGAAAACATTCGCGGGGTAATTCTACACATGTGCATGCAAGCCCTGTTCGCTTGTTTGGTCTTAGGTCCTATCTCATTTTGGAAGGCATCCTCCTTGGTTACGTAGGTAGTACCCTTCGGCAACATATCCCTAGCTTGTTTTCAGTTGATTGAAGAAAAATCCTTAAGATGCGGACACGAGCCAGTTCGTAGTGGCCGCACTATCGGCAGGGCGAACTGAGTATCTGAGACTTTTTGTTTGTGTTTACAAAAATAGAGAAGGGGAGGTGGGGGGATTGGGAAGTGGACAGCGAACAATAAAAATATACGGCAATTTTTGAAATCTGTGTGGTCTAGCTGTGCCACCCCCTAAACCCTTGTAAGGGTAAGCGCCCTCGGAGTCCCTGTGTACGTTGGGTATTGTTTTCGGCCCACTTCCAACACCCGGCCCGTCGCACCCCGGAAGGGTTCTAATTTAGCAGCGCAAGGTGGGTCCTTTCTTTCCCGTCAGGTCTGACTGCATAACTGGTTTGCACCGGCGGCGGTCCGAACGGCTCAGTGCACTCAAGTACCGAGACGAGCCTGCGGAATGGGGTCCGCTGGGCTCGCATGTTCCCATTTTCCCTACCAACCTCTCTAACCAGCCAGGACATCACAAGGATATGCCACAACGACCGGCCTGGGTCACATCCATAGACAGCGAAGTTTGGATGGGTTGTGGAACCTTTTTTCTTCACTGTCTAGGGTCTTTGGGTGTACGTGGAACGCGTCTGTAATATATGGTGAAGGCCTTCTTTCGGGTGAAAGGGGAGGGGAAGAGGGAATACGCCTGCTACTCTGCACAGAGAGAAAGCTGCGTGGAGTCCCTGCTTCCACAAATCCGCCCCCGAATGCCAGAGAATACCACCGTCCTTATCTTGTCGCATGGAATTGAATAAAATGAGTACAATAGTACCACTACTGAAAGAGATTTTCGTGCCCTGGGAGAGTTAGAGAAAGATATCCCTGGCGATCGAGATAGCACATCGTGCGCACTCCTGATCCTGGGGCAGATCCCATTTTTGCTTGGATCCACATTCCCCGTGTAGTTTTGGCGCGGAGGTCAAATCAGTTAGTTGCTCTCGAGGAAATGATTACTGATCAACACTGTTGGACAGCAGACAATACCATCCAAGCACATGCCGAGTATCTCACAAGAACGGTTCCATGCAGACAGAGAAAGGATACCACAGTACGCTCGTCTGTATCACACTCCCTTACCATTCATGCTTTGCCCCTTCCTGCAACTATTCTTACCTAAGGCGGGTCGATCATTTAGTATGGTTCTTGTCTACACGTTTCACGAGATTGCCAACTAAGGACACTCAGAAAAAGAGCCTCTAAGGTATATAGAGATTGTGCTATAACCTACCACACAGGGAAGACCTGAGATCACACCATGCTGATTCGCCAACAGCACAGCCAGGTACACAAGAGCACAAAATCCTGTGTGGGTGCGAGTGTGTAAATTTGTCAGCAGAATAGCAAAATGCCAAGCTACAAAATGATTTTTGGAGCCGCTGCGGTCCTTATTGGGATTCAGGATGTTTTGGCACAGGATACCGGGCCGGTAAATCCGATTCGTGTGGACCAGCGCTGTCTAGTGATTCAGCGGTCCAACAATTCAAACAGCAAATGGCTGCACTTCCCAACACCGGAAAGTTTCATTGCAGACATCGATGGCACTGGTATTCCCTACGATGTGTATGTATATACGGCTGATGGATCAGCCTACCTGTGGACACAGGACTTCACCGACGACAGAAGTGGTGAGCCCTTTGCCGGTGTACGGAATTGGGAGTACCTTCCCGAAGTGAACCTGACCACATATTTGGAAGTGGAAGCAAACCACGGCCGCTACAGCTGTATTTTTAAGACCCCAACAATCTTCTTTGTGGGTTGTGGTGACAACCAACGATGCACTGGGGAGGTGGACTTTGACGCTCATGCACGTCACCACGATGGCTTGCTGGCATATCGGGCCAAATACCAAGCTCGTTGGGTGCACATGGGATGCATCTGGCAAACTGGTGTAACTTGTGAAGAAGCAGCGACGGTGGAGCAGCTAAGAAGCGTTGTTATGACCGACTACGGCCATGATGAGGTGGCTCTGGGTATGATTGATAAGGACATGGAACCATGGGATTTCGCTACCTACGCAACTCCATTCATCACCCCAGCAGTTCTGGATCCCGATCTGGATGCAGAACCAATCCTGGTCAACACAGAAGGTCAGATCTTGGCTCACATGCTGAATCGGGAAGTATGGTTCAATAGCCAGATCGTGCGAGTACAGGAATTGTATCTGAACGGCGTCTTCCCTCCCTTCGTCCACGACAGCATTGTACTTTCCTGGGGTGTCTGGCTACAATGGGCGCTTGACGGCTGGATGGTCCAGGGTGTGCGCCGTGTTCACATTTTCCAGTTTGCTTGGTACTATGATGACTGGCCAAACCATTTGAAATACCAAGACAAGTTCAGTGATCAGAATATGCAGCGTTTGACTGACATGCTACAGTTCCGCCACGTAGATGGCGAGGACCGAAACTGCTACAATGTTCGTGAAGTATATTTTGAAGATGGTGTTCGCAAACGCGGAAACTTCTATGAACCCTGTGAAGACGTTGACATGGTGTACAATGCTGAGAATCAGCCCACTACCTACGACCCGGACCAGCTCAACCAGCCCATGTCCTTTGTGGATTTCCGCACATGCAATGTGACCGGGACCATGGTGTATGAAGACCCATCAGAGTCTGGTTATGTAAACCGCCAGCTGAAGTACGGCCTGGAGATCAGTGTCAACCCAAGCCCCACTAATGTGGCTCGCTGCAAGTTCGTTCCCGTCACCAATTTGGGTCGTTTTCTGCCAGACGTTGAGGGAACTTTGGCATTGTCTGAAAACAAAGATCTCTATACCACCAACTACGGTTTTGATAAAACCACATGGATGCCCGCTCCAGCATCAGGCACCACGCACACTCTCTACTCAGATCCTTCCAAGAGTCCCTGTTTGACCAGTGAGTGGAGTGAGGATTTCGTTGAGGGCGCCTGCCCTGATGTTTGTGACAATCTCCTCGTTCGAACGCGGATCCGGACCATTACCAATAAGGGTAACGGTGAGTGTCCAGAGCTTGAGAAAGAGGAGGAGTGTCCGGAACCCCCTCACTGCACAGACTTTGACCTCGATGATGTGCAAAACGATGAGGATAATTGTCCCAGTGTACCCAACCCTGAACAAGATGATTGGAACAACAATGGTGTTGGTGATGCCTGTGATGACGCTGACGACGACGGTGTAATGGACGATGAGGACAACTGTGTCAATGTGGCAAATGTGGACCAAGCTGACTACGATGATGATGGGGTGGGTGATGCATGCGATGATACTGACGAAGATGGCATCATGGACGACGAAGATAATTGTGTCAATGTGGCAAATGCAGATCAAGCTGACTACAACGATGACGGAGTGGGTGATGTTTGCGACGATACTGACGAGGACGGCGTCATGGACGATGAGGACAACTGTTTCAACGTGACAAATACAGACCAAGCCGACTACAACGATGATGGAGTCGGCGATGCCTGCGACGATTCTGACGAAGATGGCATCATGGACGACGAAGATAATTGTGTCAATGTGGCAAATGCAGATCAAGCTGACTACAACGATGACGGAGTGGGTGATGTTTGCGACGATACTGACGAGGACGGCGTCATGGACGATGAGGACAACTGTTTCAACGTGACAAATACAGACCAAGCCGACTACAACGATGATGGAGTCGGCGATGCCTGCGACGATTCTGACGAAGATGGCATCATGGACGACGAAGATAATTGTGTCAATGTGGCAAATGCAGATCAAGCTGACTACAACGATGACGGAGTGGGTGATGTTTGCGACGATACTGACGAGGATGGCGTCATGGACGATGAGGACAACTGTGTCAATGTGGCAAATGTGAACCAAACTGACTACGATGATGATGGAGTGGGTGATGCCTGCGACGATTCTGACGATGATGGAGTCATGGATAACGAGGACAATTGTTCTGACGTATTCAACCCGGATCAGGCTGACTACGACGAGGATGGATTGGGTGATGTCTGCGATGAAACTGACGGACATGGCCCAGAGGATGGGGTGGGTTTCGAGACTGAGGATGAAGTATCTACGGGGTCGCCCGAGACCCCTACAATTTTTCCCACCAACAATAATCAGAATCTTGGTGGTGACACCCGCGGGACTCCGTCAATCGACGGTGAAGACACCTCAGATGGCGGAGCCGGTGACCTCCAGGGTACTGGAGACAATGGAGGCAGCGGAAGCGGTGAGAATCAGGCAATTCTCATCGGCAGTATTGTCGGTGGTGTGGCAATTCTGTGTTTAATTGTTTTGAGTATCACAATCTGTAAACGAACTGGGCCGTCTGATGTCGAGTCCAACACTGACTCAAACCTTGAATCAAATGTGGTCTAGGGCAAAAGACAAAATGAGGAAACAATTAAAGAAACCCATAGACCGAACTGCATACAAACACTCAAAGGTCGATGGGAGCAAATTCCTCTACATGATATGGAGCTGAGCCTTCACCCTTTTAACCCAACGAACAGGACAGTCCAGCCCAACAGAATATTTTCCTTGTAAGCCGTTCTGCTGTTTTTTGTTTCGAGGGCATTCAATTCTGTGCTCGATAGAATCGTACAGACGAGGAGTAGAATACTGCGATAGCGCACTTGCAGTCCGATCGGATCGTACTGACGTCGGTTAGGACAATACGCGAGCGAAAAACAATACCACCCTCTGTCTCATAATATTAGGCCGACTCTACAAACATTGATTTCATTCGAATCCAGACCGCAGTGGCGGGAAATTTTTTGCGCGTTCAAACTCAGCGTAGCCGACTCTATCCGTGATCCAATT
>PDIP01000047.1:0-61633 GCA_002811645.1 Corallochytrium limacisporum
GGGGGGGGAGGGACGGCAGTGTTTGAGGGAAGAGGGAAGCGGAAGGGGGGACGGACTTCGGAAGGAAGGGTTTCTTAAGTCCTTCTCTCTCTCTCTCTCTCTCTCTCTCTCTCTCTTCTCTCTCTGCCAGGACCTTCGCATAAAGTACACACTCCCTTTTTTTTTTCTTTTTACTACGTCCTTTCTTTTCTTGTACTTCTGCTTCTCTTGCCTTTTCGGTTCTCCTCTTTCTTTCGCGAACAACACAGCACAAGAGTCAACCCCCCTTGGAAATTGGCTTCGTTGGGGAAGGAGAGACCCAAGGCGGCGGGGGAGGGGGCCTCCCCCGGAACGCGGGGCCAGGTCGGGGCCTATTTTGATCCCCACGCAGAACAATACCACCATTTTGGAAAACTTTGGGCGGCGGAGAGCCTGGGCAGTCTCTGGCTCGGGGGGCCCTTTTGGCCTTCGTTTTCCCCTTTTCCCGCCCCGGTTTTTTTTGGTCGTTTGTTTAGGACCCGGCGCAGGGGGGGTGTATGTGTGTGCATTTTGGAAACACTGCCTGCCCTTTCTCTCCAGCGCAATTGATGAGGGGCCGCGACAACGCGTTCGGACACTAACAGTGAGGGTTTTAATTATTGTTTGCTCTAGCGGATTGGTACGTTAGAAGTATACCGGCACGGATCACGTTTCTGTAAGGGATGCGCAGGATATGTTTGTTCCACTGACAACGTACATCTCATCTAGTCAAGCTCAGCTACGAAAAGTTCCATCCGTCTGTCTGGGGTCAACGCCTGTGGATCGCTTGTGGACAGATCGGTACAGCACAATAGTTTTAAAGAAACCATGCATTCCATCAGGCTGGTACAGGGCCTGGCCCGTATAAATGGCCCGAAAAGCAGCTGTGCGTTTGCAAGGTCGCCATGTGTCAGAGTGGCTGGCATCTCTATGGGGAGCGTGGTCCTTCGCAAGGGTAAGATTGACCGCGTGTACCGCGGTTCAGGGTTCGAGCTCTCGGACGCCAGGCTATTCCCACAGATCCTCCCAGAATTTCTACACGCTGAGAATATTGTTAACAAAGCACCGGCCCCAATTCAGAGGTTTTTGGAAGTTAGTAGAATGGACAAGCCGATCGGCACATGGTTACTCTACTTGCCGTGTGTATGGAGCATTGCGGCGGCGACTCCAGTTTATTCCATTCCCGACTTTGGGCTAATGGCACTGTTTGGAGCAGGTGCTTTCATCATGCGTGGAGCAGGATGTACCATCAATGATCTCTGGGATCAAGATCTCGACAAAAAAGTCGCACGAACAGCAGATCGGCCTTTGGCTAGCGGGAAAATCGGCACTCTGGCAGGCGTGGGATGGCTGGCCGCTCAGCTCTCTGCCGGCCTCGGTGTGCTTACCCAGCTCAACTGGGCATCCATCAAGCTCGGTGCCTCATCACTTGGTTTGGTTGGCATATACCCCTTGGCCAAGCGCTTCACCAACATGCCCCAGCTGGTCCTTGGCCTGACCTTCAACTGGGGTGCATTGCTCGGTTACACAGCTGCCACCGGCATGGTGGACCTTGCTGTCACGGGACCTTTGTACCTAGCCGGTGTGGCCTGGACCATGCACTATGATACCATCTACGCCCACCAAGACAAGGAGGACGATGCCAAGATCGGCGTCAAGTCGACTGCACTGTTCTTCGGCGAGTACACGAAACCGTACCTGGCCGCGTTCTCCGGGATCACAACGGCCGGCCTGCTGGCCAGTGGCGCCGCAGCCGGCGTGGGATTGCCATACTACCTCGGTGTGACCGCGGGTGCCGGTCATCTGGCTTGGCAGATCCTCACAGTTGACCTGAACAGCCAGAGTGACTGCCTCTCCAAGTTCAAGAGCAACCGCGACTACGGGCTCCTCATTGGCCTTAGCTGGATGGTGGGTCGTTTCTTTGGTATGTAAACACGCACCAGACCAATAATCATATACTGAATAGAGTAGAATACTCCTTCCCATTCATACTTAATGCCCTAATCGGCGCGATATTTAATATCCGGAATTTTGATATCATACGTTCCATAGCCAAACAACCTCACCGCCTGGGAGTCTGTTTTTTATCTCTCTGTCTCTCTCTCTCTCCCTACGAACTGAAACAAAAAAGAAAAAGAAAAGAAAACAAGAGAAACAAAAATTGCCACACACACACACCTCTCTCTCCTCCTTCCTCGCCCAACCCCCCCCCTGGCGGGCCGTTGATTCTGTAATGCCTGCGCTTCAGAGAGAGAAGGAAAGAAAGGACCAGAGAGACAGAGAGAAGCGAGGAAAAAATTGATCAAGCGACAATTCAACCCCTCCCTCCCCCAAGTCTTGTCGGTGGGTGATTTTCTTTTTGGTTTTCATTGTTGACTTGACAATAAAAACAGAAGCGAAAGGAAACAAGAAAAAAAAATCAAGAAAAAAAAAACAGGAAAGGAAGAAGAAACCCCGACCCATCTCTCGCTCTCTCCGCCACAACCTTCTCCTTGGAGATCACAAAGGAGGGGGAAACCCCTTCTCTCTCTCTCTCTCTTTAGGACTTCTCTTTTGTTTTATTTTTGTGCAATGAAAAAGTTAAACAATTTTTTCTCTTTTTCTTTCTTGCTTGCGTCGTCGGAAGGGGAGGGTGGTGTTCCATTACTCCTCTCTTCCATTTCCTATGCAAAAATTATGGCAAATAGTGCGAGAGTGAGAGAGATGCACACTCAGCCCCCCACCTCTCTTTCTCTCGACTTTTCCCAAAGGGCAAAGAAAAAGCCACCTTCCTTCCCCTCCCCCCTCCTCCACCTCCCAAGAAAACACACAGAGTAAGCCGAAAAGGTTCTGAAACTACCACTCTTTCTTCCTTAATTATGGCCCGGAAAAGAAATTAATTTGAGCCATAAACACGCCCCCCCCCTCTGGAGGGGGGCTTCAGAAACCGCTCGGTTCCCTATACCCAACAGGCCCCTTTCCACTCTACTAGAAATGACGGGAAAAACGAGGTTTTTTTTTGTTGGAGAAAAAATTTCACCGCGCCGCAACACCAACGGAAATCAGGTACTAAATGTACTACATAACTCAAAGCCACAGGTCTAAGCTAGGGCCAGGAGAAGGAGGGGAAGGGGGACACTTCAACGGAAGACCAGCTACCGTCATCCAAAAAAAATATCATACATTTGGTTGTACCTGGCCACCATCTCTGGCAATTTTCCATAGTCTAAGTACCAGACTAACCCACCAGCTCCTGTGCACTTCCGTGAGGGACTTTTAGTGAGAGGCACGTGTCCGGTATTTCCTGTCTTTTCTTTTGCTTTCTTTTCTCTGTTTTTTGGGTCGTGGCCCACTCACCACCCTCCCTGTTCTCCCGACTGGAGCCGGATCGATAAAAAAAAGGGGGGGCCCACTTCCCCAGTGCCCCCCCCCTGTACTATAATCAATGAATGGGTAAGATTTACGCCCCGTCTTGCGGACAGCCGAATCGCCCGGGGGTGGTGTCGGTTATCGCTCAGGGCGTTCGTACGCCATGCCGCGGGGTGCTGGAAGGCGGTGAGACCCTGTGGCCAATGCGAGCAAAGGGGAGGTTCCCGAATTCAGTACTGAATGTACTGAATTGCGCAGAGGTGAGACCGCGAAGTGGTGCAGTTGAAGCGCTGGTCGTTTGGAAATTGCAGAGACACGGGACGCCGGGGTTGAATTGTCGCTGACACTCTTTTCCTTTGTTGACACGACTCGGACCGTTTTTGCTCTTGTCCGCATTAAATTGTATCAGCAAACGTTCATGCAATGAATTGTTGAATCAACATGGTACAAGAATGAAGTAATAACAGTGGCTCTGAAAGGAATCAATGGGTTTGCACACTATAGTAGGAACCTGTCACCAGGGTTAATTGCGAAAGCAATCTTAGGCTTGATCAAGTAGCAGCATAGAATATCTTGAGGCAAGAATCTCCTTATTATTTTTATACAGTTTAGCTTGCATTATCGACAAAAAAATAGTAAAGAACCCCCAAGAACCATGACCAAGCGTGCACGTGAAGACAACTGTGTACCCCAGGAGGTGCCGCAAACCACCACTCCATGCCGGCCACCTTTGCTGAAGCGACACTCGTCCCAGACTCTGGCACGAGAGACCCTGCAGAAGATCCGTACTCAGGAACAGTCAGTTACGTTCAAAACGGATGTCTTCAAGGGCTCTTGGACTGATCAGGCACCTGTGCACATGCAGGAGGTGGGAGGCGTACCCGTCCACAAGTTCATCGGCAGCATGGGAGGGTATTGAGAACGTTAGTAAAAATAATATTATCAAACAATTTTATCCTTAGAAAACATGAATTTGCCTGTATTCAAGAATATAGCTCTTTACCGAATCTTCGTTACACTGGATTCTCTGGACATGGAAGTCAAGTTCATGGTCGTACAGCATTTCCCCTTCCCTTGCTCCACAATATAGGTCCCTTTCCCCTCAGCGTGCCCATTGCTATATAAACATAACCAATATTCTGAGCTCAATCTTCTAATTGCAATTTGCTATGAATATCAATACTAGTCTCCATCTGCCTTCGCCAGTACATTTACTACCACCCCCCGCACACGAACTCATTTTCAACTTTTCGCGCAATAGCCAAACGGCCCGAAGTGTCCTCCTCCCTTCCGCCATACTTTCACTACTACGCAGCCCAGCCCTAACCGCTGGTGGTCGCCCCCCTGCCCCGACCGTGTCGTGTCAACCCCCCCTTACCCCGGTTTTTCTCTTTTTTTTTTCCTCTTTTCGGTTTTTCTTTTTCCGGCGTTTTTTTTTTGGCACCGTTTGTACTAAAAAATAAAAAGCACACAGCCCTTCGCTCTCTGCCCGGGCCTAGCTTTTCCTTGTGCCTTGCAGGCCCCCCCCCCATTCCAAATGCTAGGGAAACGGGAAAAAGGGGTCAGGGGAAAAGGAAGGAGTGGGAGAGGAGGGGGGGGGACCCCGGGGCGGGGAGGAAAAGAGTAGGCACGCACTATTGATTTATTTGGTCGGATGCCCAATGGCGAGACAAGCGGTGGAGGTGGACAAGGGGGTTAGGGGTGTTTTTGAACCTTCGGGGGTCGGTCGACACCCGCCTCCGGTTCAAATGAAAACCCCCCCCCCCCCCCGGGGGGAACCTCCCGGACTGGGGAGTCGGGGTCCATTTGTAGATCCTGCCCATGACTCGTGGAATGTGTGATCCTAGTCAGTGCCCAGGAACAGCGCTACACTGCGGAGCTGCCAGAGACCCTCGGCAGAGGTGGTTGTCGAGGCGACGTTGGGACTAACTGGCACACGAAGGGACGCCAGCTGGCCACCAGTGCGGGACAGGTCAGCATATAGTGGAACACTGAACGAGCTTGCAGTGGGTGGTAGCTGGCTCGAGGGCAGCCAGGCAACGCGTAGATTGGGGACCACGGCAAGTGCAGGGTCCGAGGAGTCGAGATCCTGAAGTTTGACATTCCCTGCACTCATTCCCAGCTTCGCGCCTTCCAAGAAGCACGAACTGATGATCAGGACGAAGCCATGCTGCATCTGCGCATCGATCGTGGCCGTGGCAGCCCAGTCAGACGTCAACTCGCGATCATTTACGGCGCAATCGAGAGCCATGGCGCAGTCCTGGCGCAGAGCGTTCAGGAAGGTAGCTGGACGGACCATGGGCGCCAGAGGCAGGGGCACATTCAGGAATGTACGCAAGTTGACAGACCCAGGTGCAAACCTAGCTGCATCATTGCCGCCAGTAAACAGCCGCCGGTTGAGATCGACAGCTGCACAGCAGCGGGAAATGGCATCCGTGACCAAGGATATGGGATCAGCAGGACCATGTTCGAAAGCTTTTTCCCATGCATGAGGGATGCGACGTTGCAAACTGATGGTAGCTAGGCGCTCCAGGTCCGGAGTAGGCGCCACAGCGCCCTTCAGCATCTCATCCAGTGAAGTCAGCGTCTTAGCAATCACAGATACCCTTCCCATCACGGTCTCCAACTGTTTTCACGAACCATGCCAAAGAGGAGAATCCTACAGCAAGGTCATCCTCATGGGTCGCCGATCCACATTGTTACTAACTAAGGGGTCAGCTTAATACGAGGGGACAAAGAGGTAGAGATAAACCGATTGGGGCGGGTCTTCCTGTGGGGGGGGGGTCCGTAGGCCTGGAATTTCGACATAAGTTGGGTGGCTTTTTGATCTTCGCTCCTTTGTCTCTTTCGCCGGGTCACATAGACTGCGTACGCATCTGAGACGTCTTTCAGTTCTGTGAAGAGAAACTTCTCTCCCCGTCTTGGTATCTATGATCTGCTTGCCGTTCAAGACCTGATCCTCGAACATAATAACCACCGCCTTAGGATTGAACCTGTCGCAACGGTTTGGTGGAAATAGAGGGCACTCCAGGGGACCAGGTCTTTAAGTCATGAATGGGTTGTTACACACCCGGCTTTCCAGCCGATTCGTTCGCCCGGGAGTGGCGGTCTCCATGGGTTGGTCTTCTTTAATTTGTGGAAGTCTCCGACGAAACTACGCCACCGACGAGGCTGAAATTGCGGAACGAAAGAGATCAGTGGAAGGTAGCCTGGACGCCTTTGTAGGCAAAGTATGGTCACGGGTTGTCGAAGCTGGCGGAGGCACTGCAAGTATGCGTCAGCCAGTGGTATCATTTGACAGTCCGCGTGAATTTTTGTCGCATATATCAGACGACATGCAAACCATTTTGAATGGCCGAAGAATTAGGTACTCTAGTCACGAATTGAGGGAAAGCGAAATCGAGAAGGAGGGTCTTCGGTCAACATTGGCATCGTTCGCAAAATACGATTCACAAGCCAATATAGTGCGTTTGATGAGTACCAACATCAGTGACCTTGCGGCACGCCTGAAGAAACAAAGTGTTCCGTATGTTCAGATGATCCTGATCCACGAACTTGCGCACGCAGTACAACACCAAAGCTCCACACAGAGTGCCAACTTTTCTTCGGGACCAGCAGATCGCTTCATTGCTAGGGAATGTCTGTGTGAAGGACATGCTCTCATTGTGCAGGATGCAGTTGCGAAGGAGATTGGTATTGACGAAGACATACTGGCAAACTTTGAGATGGACATGGGTTTCACGTCTCCGCTAGGACATGACAGGGCGTCTCACGATGAGGTCGAACGAGAACTTTTAGAAGTGACTCAGCTGAGCCATCTGAGGAGGAGCATTTACTATTATGGAAAAGCTTATGCCCTTGCTGTAGGTGCCAAGGCGACTTTGGAAGCCATCAAGAACCCACAGTTGGCTACGTGGGAGATTGTGAAGCGGGGCACCGATAACAACATCATCGAAGCCCCGATTATGGCCCCACGGGGGCCCGTGTTCTCTCAAGAGTTCCAGTCGGCGTTGGACCTGGTCACTGATGCAGACCTTCTCGACCTTGCAAAGCTGAGCACCGGGACACTGATGCCTCTTATTCCAGCAGCAGCTGTCCCTGGTGGAAACGGCTCGGGTCTCGTAGCCATTCGTCAGAATGTAGACCATGGTTATATCTGCGGATCAGCGGCGCTTGAACGCTATGACAGCATGACAAGGGCGGTATTCTTGGAGAGCATACAAAACTACCAGAAGACCATTGCACAAATCAGTGATATACCAATTCCACAACAGCTTAGTATTTCTCTGATTCGCTTGTGGAACAAGGATGAGAACAACGTGGAGTCCTTCATAGGCCTAAAAGAACGGGCTGTGACCAAACTAACAGATGAGCTCAGCCACAACGCAGCGTTTGTGACACAGGATCTGTCACTGCCCATCTCTGATGGAATGGCCAGGATTCAACTGAGCATTGAGAGTAGCGGCCATGAATCTCCGTACGAATTCCCGAGATCGATGATTGTGGATGCGACCTACGTTGTGCCTTTGAAGAGACTAGGCGTAGCTATTGAAATTTCACACCAGTACCGCTTTAATTCGAAGGTTGATTCGGATGCAGACTATTCGTATCTGCGGGACAATCAGGAGTCTGTGGTAGATGCCTTCGCCAGGGAATACTTGCTGCACGAAGTGCGAAACAGTTCCAACCGCGCTGAACAGCTCATGCCCATTATTCAGAAGATAGGTGGCGTAATTAGCTAGTGGATCACTAGCTGAAGTTAGTACATTATTTATGTTCTCATAACTTTCCTGCCGGCAGATGCGTAGGCTTCTGCCGGATGGTATCCACAATGTGTTCTGAGACCGCGTCGACATTTTCAAGAGGGAAGAAATGGCTTCCCTCTACTGAGAAATGCTTGACCAATCGAATTCTCGTCGCGATCGCGTCCACAATGTTATGGGGATGGGTATTGGAGTGGGTACCGCTGAGGAATACCACTGGCGCACCTACTTCGTCCAATTTCTTGTACGTCTCATGACCATTGCCCCCCAGGTAGAAGCTGGCTTCCGTCTCCGGCAGACACTTTAATGTCACTCCTTTGTTGCCCTCAAGAGGCTTCAAGCCACCTGCTGCATATGCAAGCATCACTTCCGGATGAATGCGTCGAAAGAGCTTCTTTTGGCTCATCAATTCGGCAAACTTTTCCTTACTTTCAAAGTTAGCACGCCGTGCACGTGCAGTGTTTGCATGTTCCACACCGCTATCATCCACGGGAAATGTAATGGGATCTGCAGCAACGATAGCACGGAACGTGCCTGGTCTATAAATCTCTGTCTGGAGTGCAAGACATCCGCCCATGCTGTGTCCGTAAGCAAAGAAAGACTTACCCACCGTACCATGCATTCGGCCTTGCAGAAAGTCTCCAACATAAGTAAGATCCTTTGCGCATATGGCCCAGCCAGATGAGTTATCGAATCCCATGCTGGGGCTATCCCCGTGACCTCTGATGTCCACCGTCACTGCATCGAGCTCTGGCATCTTCTGCTGCAGAGATCGAATGATGGGGTCGTTGATCTTACGGCAAAAGCCCGTGGGATGTATCATGAGCAATGTGGGTCCTTCACTCCGCTTCCCATTCTGTGGCGCATGGTAATCAACTGTAACATATCGGCCCGTATGATCATCGACGTTGACCTCTTGTGTCCAAGTGGGTTTCAGCAATGAGTCATCAGCAGATTTGAACCCAGTCACTTCCAGCAGGGACATTGACTGACGCATCTCTTCTGAATTGTGCATGGTCGCATATGCTCGCGACACCTGGGTGTATGCTCCGAGGTTATTTTTCCAAGAATGCGCTGCACGCAGTAAAGACCTAATAATCATCGGACAATTCATGAACGTAACGACTTTGCTAGGTGCCGAATGATGAACTTCCACCGGCCTGCAACTACAGCTGCTTCGTACGAATACACTATGACTACAGCGATCAGTTACACTACATACCTGCTTTTCATTATCGTCTTGAATTCAAGACTAACGCAAGACGTACTACACCATGCCGGAATACAGCACCATTTGTGCCCGCTCAAGCCTCATCACGCACCCTCCAAATGACGTGTCGTGACCAGCTCAACCCCTTCATCGCCCGTGGTCAGCTGAGGCGGGAAAAACCCTCAGCCAACACATACGACATTGGATGATAGTGTGCGATTTATAGAGAGAGCGAACCGGGTGAATTGATAGAATTCTGGAGGGGCTGGGGTTGGCAGGAAGGGCGTCCCGTGGAAAGGGGGGGGGGTGGGTTTTGGCTGGAGAGGGGAAAATTAGCCTAAAATTAGCTATT
Source organism: Corallochytrium limacisporum (assembly GCA_002811645.1). Classification (NCBI taxonomy): domain Eukaryota; genus Corallochytrium; species Corallochytrium limacisporum. The sequence continues at coordinate 9,671 of PDIP01000047.1, forward strand.
GACCTCCGCCACGGCAAGCGTACTCCGGCACCGCAGTTTTGATCGAGATGTCATTCTGTGGGTTTTCTCGATATCCTGATAGCACGGGATACCCGAAGTCACCTTTTCTTTGGGTGGGGTTCGGACAGGTAAGGACGGGCCATACTGTCTGGACGCGGGGAACACCGGTTGGTACGCAGCGGGGAGGAAAGCGAGATCCGAAAAGCAGCCGAAGGGGTGATCAATAGTATACATAGATGATGTCTATTTTCTTAGAGGTCACTACGTGTGCACTGCGAGCATTGACTGTGCCTATTGTACTCATGATATGGTGGCTACGGGTTCACTGCTAGGTGTTCGTCCCGTGGCCTTCTCGAGGTCCGCCAGGACCTGATCAATGTCAATGTCTTCTGGTCCACTGGGTTCCTTCTGATCGATGTGGGTAATATCTTTGATGCCACGCAGGGGCGCTACCACGACGGCACCTTGCTTGGGCAACCAATCAGCGATCAGGCCGGCCTCAGCCGCGTTCCCGTACGCTTTTTTGGATTCGGCCTGCAGCCTCATGCTCTCAGCTTCTGCAAAACCTTGGGCCTGCAGTATCTTGGCGTCTGCGTCACCTTCAATACGGGTCACTTCGGCGTTCGACTTTGCGTATGTAATATCTTTCGTACGCTGACCTTCACTGATGATCTCAGACTTGTATCGATTGGCCTCGGCAGGCTTCTTGACGTTGGCTTCAAGTTCACGATCTTTTCTTGCCAATTCGTGCTCTTGAATCTCTACCCTCTTCCTTCCTTCAACAACCTGTACCTCTGTCTCTTCTTGTTTGATGACCTGATTGAGCTGCGCTGAACGCAGCTGATACGCAAGCTCGCTGTTCGCATTTGCTGTGTTGACCTCCTGGTCATAAGAACTTTGCTTTACCTGGTAGTTCCTCTCGTTTTCAGCAATCGAGTTGTCGACTCTGTACCTTACATCGCTGAGTGCCTGCTTAGCGTTCTCTTCTCTGATGCTCGCAGCGGCATCCTCGTCGGCCACGGCAATGCGGGCGTCACGCCTGACGCTCTCAGTGCGACTAACACCCAGAGAATCCAGGAAATCAACGTCATCTGATACATCCGTCAGAGTAAAACTGACAATTTCAATCGCCATCTTGCCAATGTCCGGCGCTGCTACCTCCCTAACCTGCATATTGAGCTTCTCTCGATCGACCAAGACCTCCTCTACGGACATACTTGCAATGATTGCTCGCAAATGACCTTGCATACTTTCCATACACGCATCTCTAATATCATTGATTGTCATACCCAAAAACTGTTCGGCAGCAATCTCCATCAATTGTGGGTCATTATTGAATTTACATTGTGCTACAGCCTTGACAGAAATTTGCACACCTTGAGCAGTTTCCACACCTGTCAGATCAGGGTAGACTGTGAATGTTTCAAGGCTTATACGCTGGATATCGGTCACTGCCGCGCATGCCCAGCCCCAGCCGCCAATGATAATCCGGCGACCTTTATGGCCCATGCAGCCACCGGTAAGCACCAGAGCCTCATTGGGGCCAACTGTGTGAACCTGTCCCATGGTTCTACGATTGTCGAACACTTGCTTGATCCCCAGTGTCTGTTCACATTTCGGGAGGTTTGGGTCTTCGAACAGCTACACGCCTGCCACGGTGTCCAATGACAACTTCCAGAATCTACACATTTGAAATAGATGATCATGAATGGCTTGCCCTCACATGAAACTGTGCTCGCCGGGGCAGGCACAAGACACACACTGCTGCGAGCCGCGTTCGGACGCACAATCAGTATGAACCGGCCGGTTCATGTAAGTGCCAGTGACAAGTCCCCCCCCACGGTGCGAATAAACGCCCAATCCTCCCCTGGGATCAACACTGCGAGCATCGTGGCCCGGAGCATCCGCGACCCGTAAGCTGGCAGCTTCACAGTAGTCGAGTCTAATGGATACAGAGGGGAGCTTAGAGTACATGCCGTACACCAGAAAGTCTCGCGTAAAGAGTAAGCCAGCAGTGCCTGAAGTGGCTATGGACAGTTCCACTTTGACACGGTTGTCTTTGGACGGACAAACCAATCGCTCGCAATGCCTCCCGAACTGTCCCGGGGATACTCTCATGTCTGTCTGCTGCAGTACGTAACTTTCTTCCCCGCCTTAGCGACAGGAATACTTGTTTTCTCAAAATTACTTTCACTGTTACACTATACCTGCCGGGACGCGGACACTTTTTCTGTTAATATTTCCATTTGGATGGGGATCGGTGGCCGATACGAACACCACCAAAACCAACTCCTCCTTTCGACCCAAAGCTACCAGCCGCGCGCTCTCTCACTGGGCGCCCTCAGCCTCATCGGACCCGGGCCGGACTCCACCGCTTATCTCCCTGGCTGCAAAATAAACGCTGCCAGAGCCCGGGTTACTTTGCCGCCTGCATTCCAGGCAGAAATTTCCCATAGTCTTACTATGCAATTTTCTTCTCTCCAGACCTCGGCCCACGAGCACTGTTTTAGGAATTGGGAATCCATAAAAAAAAAAGAGGTGGTTGAGAAAATAAACGGTGAGGGAGGAAAAGGGGGATGGCACTGGATTGGCCCGGCGATGTTCGCGACGCAAGAGTAAGGTAGTAGTAGTAGTAGTACTTGCAACCGTTCCTCGGCCAGGCAGCGCCTGTACAGAACAAACGCATTGCATGCGCGGCCGCCGTGTTTTGTCTTTGTCCCCTCTGCCTCATGCAGGTTGTATGTTGTCGTATCGATTTGCATATCGAGCCGACATGGTGCTGGGGGCAAGGATTCCGGGCCGGAGATATCATTTGACTCACGGACTGTGTGTGTGCGCTCCTCTTTGTGTTTTTCGTTGATCGTCCACGGTCTTGGCTGTTCTGGTTCAGGGCCTGTTGAGATGGAGAGGTCCCGAGGATAGCCATCGCAAGTCTGTCCTCATTTCCGGCAGCTAATTGCTGATCACGCAAGGCGAGACACACACTGGCGCAGTGTGTTGTTGCGACAACACTGCGGCGAGTTTTTCTGCTTCGAATGGCCTGCTCGTATGTGGGGGGACGCTTTCGGTATTTCCTGACTGGCTTTTGGCGTTGGCTTTTTTGGCAGTTGTACCTCCCCTTCCCCGCCACGCGCTTGTTCCCGCCGAATTCAGTACTGCCAGAACCGCGCCAACAATCGCACAGAAAAATCCCACAACGAAAGCGGCTTCGTACCCGTGGTTTCCAGGATTTGCTGCTTGCTTAGACTTCTGCTCCCTTTCACTGCAAGGAAACAAGTTTGGTGTTTGTGGTCATGCTAGAGTCCCGGGCGGAGCGGATCCGCGCGATGCTCAAAATTATCTAATATAGAATATCTACCACGTCTTGCACCCGGAAATTATCAGGACCCTTACCCCCGCCCTGCCGTGTACCGGGTCCTCCCGAAAACATCCCCCCGCCCAAAGGGGGGCCAGGGGGGGGGTTTGCGCCGTGAGTGGGTACGGACGGAACTATGCAACACCGCGCGTTGACATCACAGACACAAATCGACCGAAACTGATTTCGAAACGGGAAGGGTGTGAAGAGTCGAATACGAACTTTCGTTTCAGCTCGAAACGAGCACCAGACATATAGCAGATGGGGTGTGACTTTCTCTTCGATGACGCAGTAGTGTGCTTCAAATTTGGACAGGTCATATGCAGGTACTTCCAAAAGCGACCTTGCACGAAAACGAAATCAAAAAATTAGCGTTACGGTTTCGGTTCGGAATCTAATCGGTTCGTGTTTAGAGTCTCGTGAAGAAGAGAACCATGGGTCAGATTCACACTGTGGGACCAAATGAGTCTCTGGTCGTTTCTGGTGGATGCTGCACTGGACGTACGACTCGCTTCGTAAGCGGCGGTTGGGCGTTTGCAGCATGGTGTGTTACCAATGTAGAGCGTTTAAGTCTAGAGGTCATGACCCTACATCCCCGCTGCGAGGAAGTTGAAACTGCACAGGGTGTTGCTCTGACAGTCACTGCAGTAGCTCAGGTCAAGTTCCTTACCGATCCTAAGCTTTTGCAGAGCGCCGCAGAACAGTTTCTTGGGAAGACTGTAACTGAGATTGAAGACGTCGCCAACCAGACCCTAGAGGGCCATTTGCGTGCCATTCTGGGTACGATGGGGGTGGAAGAAGTGTATCAGGACCGAGAAAAATTTGGTAGCCTTGTTATGGAAGTGGCTGCTCCTGATGTGGGCAAGATGGGACTTGAAATTCTTAGCTTCAACATCTCTGACATTTTCGACAACCTGAACTACCTCGACAGCCTGGGTGTCAAGCGCATCCAGGAAGTTAAGAGAGACGCTGACATTGGCGTGGCCGAAAGCGACCGTGATGCCGCCATAAAGGAACAGGAAGCCCTTCGTGAGCGTGAGTTTGTGCAGTACGACACGTCGACAAACGTTGCGGAGGCTAACAGAAACTACCAGCTCAAGCAGAGCGCATACGACGAAGAAGTCAACACAAAGAAGGCAGATGCCGACATGGCATATGACCTCCAAGCTGCTCGTATGAACCAACGGATTCGTGACGAGGAAATTGAGGTCGAGGTCGTGCAGCGCCGTAAGGCCATTGAGGTCGAAGTCCAGGAAATTCTGCGCAAGGAGCGTGAGCTGGAGGCCAACATCCGAAAGCCTGCCGATGCCGAGACAGTACGGATCGAGTCCCTGGCTGAGGGTAACCGAAACAAGGAGGTCACTGAGGCCACTGCTGCCGCGGAGGCCATTCGCCTTCAGGGCGCTGCCCGGGGTGAGGCCCTCAAGGTCGTTGGTGAAGCTGAAGCTGAGCGCATGCGGGCTACGGCCGAATCCTACAGCCGCTATGGTGACGCTGCCCTCACCGATATGATGTTGACAGTTATGCCCAAGCTGGCAGCCGAAATTGCTGCTCCTCTAGGCCGTGTCGATGACGTCGTGGTCATTGGCAGCGGAGATGGCCAGAGCTCAAAGATGGCCCGCGAAGTTACCAACCTGGTGGGTACCATCCCACCTGCCGTGCAGGCTCTAACCGGTGTTGACATTTTGAAGGCCCTCACCACTGTTAATGGTCGCCCATAGAAAATCTACTAAAACAACCGTATGTTTCCTTCCATGTCCAAAGTTCATGCTCGTGTGCGTCCAAGGTATGAAGATAGTGTACAGAATGTATATTCTAATCATATGCTATTACAATTACAACAGCCTTGAAAAAGGTATGCAGAAGAGATCTAGACGTAGATTCCTTCATCATTTTCTGTTCCTTCGTTTCCTGATCCTTCCTGTGCTGCTGCTGACTCCGGCTCAGTGCGCGAGGTAGGCACATCTGTGTCCATCGCTGAGGATGCACTAGGCCCAGCCGCCGGTGCAGTGTGTTCCGACGGAGGCTGGGACACTGATGAGGTACGTCCGAGAATGTCAGATACCATCTTCTTTCTGATCTCCATGTCCTTCATAATCTTTGCATTTTCTGCCACTGCTTCTTTAAATTCTGGGTCATTCGGATCAGCTTCCATAAGCTCTCTGTTGCTCCGCTCCAGATGCTGCAGTTGGTTCTTCAAGTGTGCGAATTCCTGCAGCAGCCATTCCCGTGACTGATGTGCAAGTTGTTCATTTGGAACATGATGTGGTTGAGCCTGCGATCCACATGTTGGCCGTGCATTCTTGAACGAAGTAAAAAAGATACCTGGGCCCAGCTGCACTTCCTGGCCGGGATGGGCGACAGCCTCGTCGACCTTTTCCTGCAGATTGTTGCTCATTCTGTCGAAGGTTTCTTCGCCTTTCTTCGGGATATGTTTTTGTTGTCAAATTGTTCATCGCAAAAGGGTTCTTTGTCATACATACGTGCTTCCTCCCGTAAATCGTTCATCAACGTGAACACGCTATCAGCAGTGCCGAGGACACAACAAAAACCGAGTCGTGACCGCTGGAGACATTCCCCAAGAATTTCAACCGCCCGCAGCCTCCGGGAGGTGTCTGAATGATCGGGACCAAAGAGGGTCTTCTCAGCGGTGGGGGGAACCTTGGGTATTGCGAGTAGTGAGCAGGGAGTCTGATAAAGTGACGGTGGCGATCTAAATCGTACACTGACCGACTGCAGTAGTAGAGTGCGTATCTCAGAACAAGACACCGCTTGATCTCCTCGGGCTACAGCAGTCAGTGCAAAGGACTGCACAAAGCGGTATTGCTATTTAATACTTAGGTAATGTAATGCGGTTGACTGCAGGCTGAAAGTTACGAGACAATCTTGGAGAGAGAAGCACTGGTTGGCATTCATGGTTAAGTGAGAAAGAAGAATTCTTGCAAGGGTCCTAGAGCTTCCGGATCCCTTACCATACACATTCAAGCAGCTCAAGAACATAGCAGAGGGTGCTGCACGAGATGGGAAACCTTGAACTCGACGCTGGTAAGCCCCTGCCTAGCCACCATAGAGAGCTCTTCAAATGTGCCATCATTGAGGCATGCCATGCTGAGCCCTCGGATTCAGCCTACTGTGTAGGTTGTGTTATTACCAGCCCAGATGGTACCATCTTGGCAACAGGGTTCTCGCGGGAATTGCCTGGAAACACACATGCAGAAGAGGTCGCACTCTCAAGATGTAACCCCAAGGATCTAGAAGGTTGCACAATTATCACTACCATGGAGCCCTGCTCCCTTCGCCTTAGCGGAAAGACGCCTTGTGTGGAGCGCATTCTTGCCACTAGTGCACGACAGGTTATTGTCGGCGTTCGTGAACCGAGCCACTTTGTTGAAGACTGTGATGGCTGCGAACAATTGCGTAACGCGGGTATTGACGTCTACGAGATGAACCGCGAACTGGACGGCGACTTGTACAAGATGTGCCAACGTCTAAACAACCATCTCACCGACTCCCCGGTGTCACCAACCCCAGAAGAGAATTCCTTCGAGGGAACGTCCTCCAGAGAACGTATCATGAATATGTTACGGAATTCTTCAGCCCTCTGCGGTAAGAAGAGCAACTGAAAGCAGGCCTCAAGTCCTTGAAGGAAATCCTATCAAATGCTTTGCACAATTACCTTGACAACTCTTATAGTGTTACAATATATTCACCATGATTATTTGGCTTGACTAGTAGTTTGTTCCATTCGCATTCTCCTTCAAAGGTGCTTTGCCCTTGCCCTTGTTCTTGGACGCCGGCATCTTGGCCTTGTCGGGCTGTTTGCCCTTGCCATGGTGCCCGTGGCCATTGCCATTGGGATGCTCTGATCCATTTGCGGGGACATGATGGTAGTTCCCATTGGTGCTGCCATTGACTGGCCCAGGACCGTTTCCAGTGGATGCTGGTGGGTGAACACCCTTTGGCACAGTGTCCAGGGGTGGTTTCTTGTGCTCGCCCTTGCCTTTCTTGTCTTCCTCAACAATTTTGGGCAGTGCGGTCTCGTTCTGCTTCTTCGGCTTACTTGACTGTTGCTGCTGCTGGTCCGTGCGCAAGAACTGCTTCTGCAAGTCACGGTAGCGCTGCATGTCCGCCTCGCTCACACTCGGTTTGATGTTAGCAACGGCGTACTCCAAGTCCTCTTGGCGTAAGATTATCTTTGGTTGCTTCGGTGCCTTGTCCTCCGGACCACCACTTTCGGCATACTTTGCCTTTGCGGCTTCAAACTCAGTGATCGTACGACGCAGGGCCTGCATCATGGCACTGCTGCAGAGGGCATAGTAGTCGGCGCCAGTGAGACCCTTGGGACACCGGCGTACAATGGACAGAAGGTCGACGTCCACATCAACGTTCAGCTTCCGGGTTTGAGCCTCGACAATCTTTAGTGCGGCACGTTCATCCTCGCTGACGCCCAAGTACAGCAGACGATCAAAACGGCCTGGACGAAGCAGAGCGGGATCGATCAGATCTGGTCGATTGGTAGCACCAATTACAAACACTTTTTCGCCGGAGTCCATACCGTCGATTTCCGCCAGCAGCTGGGACACGATACGATCCATTACACCGCCAGAATCGCCGCTCTTGCCACGGGCCGGAGCCAGTGAGTCCAACTCATCGAAGAAAATGACACAAGGGGCAGCGTTCCTACCACGCTCAAAGATTTGTCGAATGTTCTTCTCAGACTGTCCAATGTACATGTTGATCAGCTCAGGACCCTTGACACTTAGGAAGTTTAGATTGCATTCCGTAGCCACAGCCTTTGCCACCAGTGTCTTACCAGTACCGGGGGGTCCGTAGAGCAAGACACCACTGCGACTAAGACCACCGGCAAAGAGCTCGGGCCTCTGCAATGGCAACTCAACCAAGTCCAGAATTTCTTCCTTGACCTTTTCCATGCCGCCAATGTCTTCCCAGAACACGTTCGGCTTCTTGAGCACACCAATGCTCTCCTTCTTGGAACCCTTCCATCGGTCTACACCATAGTCGACATCTTCGGAGGTCAGGCAAAGACCTGGTCCTGTGAGGAAATGACCAAACTGCCGGCCAATCGCTGCGGAAGCAATCTCATCGTCACTACTGTACTCGGCCATGAGCGCGTCCGCAGCGTGGCGGAAGGCATGCTCCACTACCATGGTCAGCTCCAGGGGCAAAATGCCCACGGTCAGCTCGGCAAGTTTCCGGATGGTAAGCTCTTGGCTGAGCTGGAGATTCACAGGATGACGGTCAAGCAGCTTGCGGAGCATAACTTCCCGTTCTTCAAGCTTTGGTGGTTTCAATTCAATCTCATGACTGAAAAGAGCCCGGCAGTCGATTGAAAGATCTTCCACATCACGAACTGTGGCAATTACAGTCATGGGGTGTTCGCTCTTGTGATCCATCAGGCGACGAAGCGTGGAGGCAACATGAACAGCTGCACGGTCCCCACTACCAGACGGATCATCTCCAGCAGGTGCCAACACATCAACGTTGCGCATGAAGAAGACTACAGGAGCACAGCGACGAGCAGCTGCGAACTGGCTCTCCAAAACCTCGTCCAATCCGGCCCCACTCAGACCCGAAAAGGCGGAGCAATTGATCTCTAAGAAATCCACGCCGTTGGCAGCAGCTGCAGCACTCGCAATTGCTCGTTTCCCTGAGCTCATTGGTCCGATGAGAATAGCCGAGACCGAATTTGCACGACTACCTGAAAAAGAGTGAGCGTGGAAGTTCATACCAATGACCTTCTCTAGCTGAATCATGTTGTGGAAGGGAATGCTTTCCGAATGGTCATGCATATCCAAGGGGCCAGAAGATTTCTCGCCATCACGTTGCGCAAGCACTTCTGAAATCAGCTTGAGATGAGCATCTTTGGCAACCTTTCTGTACACCGAGTGAAGCGGTAGTAGGAAGTCACCCAACGGCTCATAAAGCTCCAATGGGAGCCGTTTTGGCTGTGAGATGCCCTCCTGCACAATTCGTGTAGTGTCAGCCCTGACCAACAAAAACCCGTCAGTGGCATCTGAAGAACCACTGATTTCATTCACAGTGAACCAGACCAAATCTGGTGTCACAGTTGCAGTCCGTGGATCCTTCGTGAAATCAATCATCGTTTGTCCGTCCCCAGATGATCCCACTAGTGGAATGGCAATCACATCTCCTTTCTTTAGCAATCTTGTTGCAGATGCAAAGTACTGCCGCAAGGCAGTCGAAATTCCACTGGCCCGAAGGTATGTTGAAGTAACCACTTGACGAAGCACAAGTCTGTCAGCCACTGCAACGGGAGATCCCCCGTTTCGGGATGCATTCAAAGCATGGAGTTTCCCGGTCCAGCTCAGTGGCTCGCTTGGTCTAGAAATCTGCTGTAAGACATCCCGAGACACAACGGCGGACGTGTCATTCATTGGCGCATCCCAAACACGAACTTGGACAAGCCGTTTAACATGACGCTTCTCATCCATCGGCGCTCCTAGATGAAGGTAGGCGTAGCCTCCTGTTACCAAATCGTTGGCAGCCATGGCACGCCATCCAAGCCAGATTGTTCCCGTAGTAATAGTGGAAATTGTGGCGTACCCTTCCTCATATAGTGGGGCTGGCATAATATGGTACTCCGCGTGTGCACCTCCCGGCTCGTCACATGCGGATCCACTCTTCGATGAACTGTTGGAATTTGGAGAGATCTGGTCGTTGCCAGAGCTCCCTTTTCTCTTCAGATACCGTGACCCTTGTCCACGAAGACTAGGTGGACGCAAATTCTGCAACAAAAAGGTAGACTCTCCGTGATCCCCGTAGTAGTGGTCTTCGAGCGAGTTGGATTTGGCAAGGGTTCCCGCTTCGGACATTGGTTTCATATTCAGCTTTCGAAATGCTCCCAGTAACAGCGGTTGTGTAGGCAGCTCAACAGTCCGCTCTACCGGTGCATTTGTCGCCTTGTGACCATCAGTGTTTTGGTTGGAGGGCTTTACCGACGGCAGTACAACAAACTCTGTACCATCTGAGTCCACCACTGCTTGCGTGCAAGGATGCGTTTCCAATACTTTCACTTTCCCCGGCATACTTGGGGCCTGTAGAATTTCTCCAGTGCGAGCTATGGAATCTCCAGCACTGAAAAGATCATACAAGTCTTGCGACTGCTCTGAGAGAGCCTTGTACGAGTCGTGGTCTTGGGCCTCCAAAACAACGACGGTAGCTACTGGCAGAGTGTGCAACGCTGCCATGCTTAGCACATCGCCCCGCTGGAAACCATGGCGCTCCGCAAAATTTGCAGATAAACTGCAGATTCCCTTTGTACAACTAGAACTATTTGACTTTGCAGTGACCACTAATCTATGTTGAGGTCCCTTTAACGGCCGCAAGAGCACTGGCCCGACATGAGGCCGCCAACAGGTCAGACTGACATATGCCGGCTCAGTCCCCGCTAACTTACCAAAGACCGCTTTGTAGTCGGTCTCTGATAAGTGTAAAACGGTTCGATCTGGGTCATCGTTGTCGATGACCAAGGAGAACGAACCTGGCATGGCCACGTCTAAGTGCCACCAATTTAGCTTCTATCTATTCTTCCTTTCTCAAAGAGAACATGGTTTATTTCTATGTCACGCAAATAAAATACCGTGTGTTTTGTCTCTGGTCATACCTCGAAAAACAATACGCACCGATCCAGTAGCCATGCAAGGCTCCGCTGAAATACCTCAAGTCGGTGGAAGGATCCTACGCGTCTGCACTCACGTAGCGGAGGAAAATGGAGTGGGCGGCGAGAACCCCCACCCCCCGGGGGCTCCCTCACTCCGTTGTTCGGGCGCTCCCTGCCACTCTTCTACTTCTCCCTTGCAGTCCCAACTGGGGCCTCCACAAAGGCTTATTATTGCCCACACCACCCTTCTTCCGCAGGCTCATTTTCGGGATAGCATACTGCGGCTGGGCCCCTTTGCGACGAGGAGGAGGAAGGAAGAAGGCGAGGGGTTGTTGCGCATGGAGACACGCCCCAGACCTACCCAAAAAATTGATATTATGATGCGGACAAAACTTTGTCCACTATTTTAGTATATATTTTGCGTTATTATGATTTGAATGAGGAGTCATTCTACCAGACCTTTTCCAACCGGTGTCGACTCCCCGTCGATCTGCGCAACCGATGCAACTGGGAGTCTCCCCCGGGGGGGGGGCAGGCAGGGCAGCGAGCCGTCAGTAGCGAATTAGAACTGGGACCGCTGTTGCTAAAAATATCTTCCCCTCCTTCGCCCCGGTTTCCTCTCTTCCCCCCCCCCCCGGGGGGGTCCCCGGGGCCTCGGGCCGTACTTCTTTTTTTTCTTTTCTTTTCAGCTTCCCACTCCAGCTCGGCTCGGACCCTTGAGAAGGGGGCGGGGTATATAATTTGGGTCCTGGTAGGCATCATTCCCTTCCCCTCTCCCCTCTCCACCTCTCGCCGAGAGGAATTTGATATACCTACTCCAAGGCGCCCAAAATATACGTTACCCAGGACGAGGTTTGAAAGCGAGAATGAGCCAATATAAATGTAAGGAACCGTGATATACTGAGTGGCCTACATTTACTATGCGCAACGGTGACGGTAAGGCCGGACGAGCGCGACAGTTTCTGCGTAATTCGTCGGACTAGTTTCACCCCACCCTTCCTTCCACACACACTCTCTCTCACTGGTCGATGTGTTCGCTGTGATTTGTTCAACCAGAACCGTCAGCACCTGTGCAAAGTAGGAACCATGCAATAAATCACTTAGGTAGGAGGGCCGGAAGAGCGGTGGTCCGTGCACCGATGCGTGGACGGGAAGTCACTCTGTTGCAATGGGACAACTGCAAGAGCTTGTATACACCGTCAAGGTAGATCAAAGGCCAGAGTCCGCACCTGGTGGTCTCAGTTTCTGCTGAAGTGGATTGAAACTTGATAAGTGTGAGTTGTTGAGCTAGAAAGCAGATACTTTACTTGCAAACAGTATGTATCCTTGATCGACAGTTTCTTTGAGTAGATCGGATCAAGTAGAATCAATAATGTCGGAGACTAATGGACATGTTGTGGAGGTTGATTTTGGCTCTTTGAACCCGCGGGTGGAGGCCATGAAGCCTTCTGCCACGGGAGCACTCTTCTCCGTGGTTGCGGACATGGAGCGTCAAGGAACTAAGGTCCTTCGTCTGAATGTCGGTGAACCAGACTTTTCTGCGCCTCCAGAAGTGATTGCGGGAGGAATGAAGACCCTCACTGATGGGGATACGTTCTACACCGAGAATCAGGGATCAATGGCACTGCGTCAGAGTATCTGCAAGAAATTGGAGCGTGACAACGGACTGAAATACACTCCGCAACAGGTTGTTGTAAGCAACGGCGCGAAACAGAGCATCCAGCAGGTGATCATGGCCCTTGTACGCCCTGGAGATGAGGTTATTGTACCTGCCCCTTTCTGGGTGTCGTATCCTGAGATGGTCCGGTACGCGGGTGGTATTCCCGTCATGGTTAATACCGAACCGGAGAATGGCTTCTGCCTGACTGCGGAACAACTCAAGCAGGCCCTTACGGAAAAGACTCGGATCCTTATTTTATGCAGTCCAAGCAATCCAACAGGTGGCATTTACTCTGAGACTCTACTGAAGGAGCTTGCTAGCGTGCTACGGGAGTGCGCACCAGCTGACTGCGCCGTTTTGACGGATGAAATCTATGAGTACATCAACTTCGGCGACGTGCCCCATTGTAGTATGGCTGCGCTGTCATCGGATATGTACGCAAGAACGTTTACGGTCAATGGCTTCAGCAAGGGATACGCAATGACGGGATTTCGCCTCGGATATGTAGCTGCTCCAACTACAAAACTGGCTGGTATTCTGTCCCGTATCCAGGGCCAGACCACCGGCTGTCCTTCCTCTGTGTCCCAGCGAGCAGGCATCTCTGGCCTGGAAGAGCTGAAACCTGAGTACTTTGAGAAGATCGCAAACGTCTACAAGGAACGTCGCGACTGCTGCATGAAGATCCTGCGGAAGACCAACCTGAAGTTGCATGTACCACCGGGCGCATTCTACCTGTTCCCGCTGGTAGACCACCTCTACGGCAAGACATACTCTCACAACGGGGAGATTAAGACCATCAAGAACAGCTATGACATGGCCGGATACCTCCTCGCAGTGGGCAAGGTGGCACTTATGCCAGGTGCTCCATTCGGTGATGATCGCGGCATCCGTATTGCATACGCAAACAGCATCGAGAACCTCACGGAAGCAATGGAGGCCATTGTTTCGGCAATCAATGCCTTAGAATAGGTTGGACATGTTTCGTGTTTCAATATATTTGTATTTTAGTGCACAATTTGTATGACAATTAGAACGTTTATGCGGCACGACTGAAGAGAACAATGCTCTCCGTCAAGTCACGCGATGCCTCCTTGTCGAACAGACTAAGCTTGAGGATGCCATCGGCAGTGACATCGACACCTACCGTGACATCACCTTTAACCTCGCCGAGAGATGCAGTTAGCAGGTCAGTCTGTTTGCTCTGAGCGGCATCCTCGGCGACCAGTGCCACAGTGACGCCCTTACCGTTGCCGGCCTTGCACTCCAGAGTGGCGTGGCACGGAACGTTGGTATTTTCGCGGAAGACGGTCACATCACAACCGTCACCTTTCATCTTGATTGAGATGGGCAGGCCCTCTACCTCCCTTTGCGCCTCACGGGCCCAGACCTTACGGGCTGAGTGTCCGCGCAGGAAATAAGCCTGCAGAGCCGAGCCTAGGGCAGCCAAATCGTCCAAAGATGTGTACTGGTTGATGGAGTCCTCAAGTTGTCCCTTGGGGAACATGCCAGCAATGGCATTGCGGAGCTTGGCAATATTTCCACACCCACCGCACACGATGACCTCATCAACCGCATCGGCAGATACATTGGCCTCGGCCAAAGACTTTGTCACCGTGTCCTTCACGGCAGCAATGGCACCGTCCAGCAGCATTTCGAAGCGGCCCTTGTGCATCTTACCCTGAAAATCAACACCTTCGTGCAGGGAGTCCACGCTAACAGCCGCGTTTTCTGTTCCAGAACTGATGGTCTTCTTTACTTCCTCGCAGGCAGCCACCAGCTTCTTTTGTGACCGTTTCGATTCCATTAGATCCATGCGGGTCTTGCGCTTGAATTCCTCAGCAAAGTGTTTCATCAGAGCTTGGTCGATGGTACCACCTGACGCAGAATCACTGCGCTGTTCGCTGACCTTAGTATACAGGCCGTGACGAGCCATATAGATGGAGCTACTGTGGGCAGTGCCGCCGATATCGACAACAGCAACAACATATCCCGCCGCTGGCTCGCTGTGTTCCTCGCTCTTCTCGCCCTTGCGATCGTGTTTCTCCCGCTCTCCGACACCCATAGCCATAATGGAGGCCATCGGGCTGTTAATGATTCGCAAGCAAGCCATGCCAGCCTCCTTGCACGCACTACGAACCAGGTTCAGAACCACTGGATGGCTCTCATGATCGAATCCTGCAGGGATACTGACCACGCAGGACCTCACAGAAGAATGTGTGTAGCTTTCGGCAGTGACGCGAAGATTGTCAAAAAGAGAAGTGAGCAATTTGCGTGCAGGAATGGTTCCGTCACGCTCATCTTCACTCTCTGTGGCCAGATCAGGCAAAGCAACAAGAGGACCAATGGGGCTTTCATCAGCCTCCGTGTCGGCCTTAGCAGGTTCCATGACGGAGTAGGAAGCGAGTCCAAGTTTCCGCAGCGTAGTGAGCCTCTGTTCACGCTGCTCAGCTTCTGCAGCAGCAATCATGTCAATGATACCCATCGCGACACTTCCCGGGAATCGAATGAGACGGCTCTTGGCGCTAGCACCCACATCGAAGTGCTGAGTACCATCCTCATCGTTTACGACGGAAACAGCAGCGCTTGTGGCTCGGTGACCGTCCGCATTCGCAACCACAGAGGCAGCTGTGTTTAGGACAGTCTTTGCGTTGGTCCAGCCACCTTGCAGACCCGAAGAGTCAGCGTCGATGACTGCAACTCGGCAAGACGACGAACCAATGTCAATGCCGATGCACCAGCGAGAGTCAGCAGTGTCATCGTACAGGTCCAGAGAGGCCTTGACAGGGGTTTCCTCCTTCTTTTGTGGAGTTTCCTTGACCGGAGTACTGGGTGCGGATTCACCGCGGCCAGCAGCTGCTGCAGCTGCAGCTGCCTGAGCCTTGGCCTTCTTGCCGCCCTTCCTATTTCCCTTAGGAGCCATAGCGATTCAGTATACGATCTGGAACACTATGTTTAAGTTCCAATATATTAACAATAAAATTTAATATTTCAGAGCACGATCCACTTATACGTTACGCACACAACTTGCCGACTTTAGAACAGTCTTGTTAAACACCGCACGCTGGCCTGCCAGAGAGTGTACGTGAGACTCGCCCCCTCCCAATCTCGTTCGCGTGGGGGGGGGGGGGGGGGGGGGAGGGGTGGTTGGGGGAAACCAGGGTCGAGCATTTTCGCGGTTCCAACAGAGAGTCCTCGGTAGAGTGGCTTCCGGATTTTCGGGTCCACGGTCCCCCCACCCTCTTCTTTCGCGCCCAAGATCTCACCGAACTCCCAAGCGCTGTTACATCCTTCGGCGCTCGCCCAAGTTTTCTTCCTACAGGCGTCGGTTTTGTGGCTGCACTGGGACGCGAAACGGAAAACAAGGAAGTATGGAAGGCCGGAGTTTCCCCATATATTGAGTACGGACAAAGTCGCCCAGAGCCAGGGCCCGTCTCCCCACCGTGTCCCACCATGCGGGTCAATGGCCTTGATTCGACACAGTATTTTAATATTTTCACACACACAAAATTTTAAACACACAATTGAACAAGTTTGATTTTCGTTTTCGCCAATAAAGGGGTCAGCAATTTGTGAGATATTTTCTTACCCGGTTGGGTCCGAGCTTATATACATTGTGTATGAACACCGCTGCCATAGGTACCTGCATAGTAAACATACCAAAGGCCTACCCATTTGTCTTTGCTGCATACATTGTGCACCACAGGCATGTGCCGTGGCAGAGACTCTGCGGACCCCAGCGCTTGACTATACTTATGTGACAGATAGTGGAACGGCTGGTATACCTTTGGTTAGGTGGCTAGCAGGGACACGCAGTGGCCAATGACAGTTTGGGAACACGTCTTATACAGAAAATTGTATTGCACTATGCACGTAGGTTATTGATAGGTATAAGTAAGTTATGATCTAGTCAACCTCTAATGTGATTACTAAATCTTTACTCCGGGAATAATAACTAGGTAGTCAATATGCCGCCTAAGGTTCAGAAGTCCAAGGAAGCCAAGGCCAAGGCCGCCGCGGCCGGTGGTAAGGCCAAGAAGAAGAAGTGGAATAAGGGTAAGGTCCGCGATAAGCTGGAGAACGCCGTTATGTTTGACAAGGCCACTTACGCTAAGTTCGAGAAGGAGGTGCCCTCTTACAAGCTGATCACCCCCGCCATCGTTTCCGAGCGCATGAAGGTTCGCGGTTCTCTTGCTCGCGCTGCTCTGAAGGAGCTCGAAGAGAAGGGTGTTATCAAGCCTGTTGTCAAGAGCCACGCTCAGCTCATTTACACCCGCGCTGTCGGTGGTGATGAGGAGGCCGAGGCCTAAATCGGGTTTTCTATTCACATTATGCTCCGGCATCTACATTTTTCAATTAGCTTTTTCATTTCCGTACATGTATCAAAAATCAGTGCATAGAATCTTAAGAATTATTTAATTCGAAAACCATGGGCCTGCTGTGTTTATTTTTTTGTCCGTATGCCACAAATGCGACATGACATAGGGACAGAGTAGCTATTGTCGTTCAATCATGTCTGTGTAGATGCTGCTTGCCATTGCCTCCGACTCTACTTGTGAGTGTGCTAATCCTTCTTCAGGTACAAGCTGCGGAATCTTCATCTTTACATTACTATCTGTGTACGAGAATATTCTACATGTGGCGATATTGAGAATTCCTACAAAGTTTTATATCTTGCTCATGCTCTAGGTCGGATTCGGTTTGGGTGGCTTCGCCTTAACCTTGTCGAACCTTTCTTCCAATTGGTTCACAATATTCTCTACTTCTTGAACAGCGATCTCAAGGTTCGTTACACTCTCCTGGAGTTCGTGGTAGGGCTTCAAGCGCGTAAAGACCTTGTCCAATTCCTTTTCACAGGTGATGGCTCTGCGCGCGATTGTGTCCGTTTGTACTCGCATCTCTCTGAAGTCTTTGGCAAGATTGACATTGACGGCTTTAAGAAGTTCATAGTCAATGAGGGCTCCCTGGACCTCTGCCCGCAGATAGTCCTCGATCGCAGCAAACATCTCTTCTCCAGCTACCTGTACATCTCCCGTGGGCCCTTCACTGCCGGATGCCTGCGATTCCGTGGGCTCACTGCCTGCTCCTTCGGTCTTTGCTTGGTCGTCTGTCATGACTATACAATTCCAACAAGACTTACTATCAGGCTGCGTCAAACTCAGGGCGTGATCATACACTGTAACGAAGTTTCCAAACAGTTGATCACCTGTGGCTGACCTATATCGGCAAGCAAACTCGATATTTCCAACCAATAGAAACTGTGGCAGAGTTAACGATTACAAGTGTAATTGCAATACTACACCGTAAATATATCTGAATAACTACATCAGTATCATGCACTACGCTGTTGGTCCCTTTGAAACTTAAATAGCTCACTGCCTCGCGTTGCGCCAAAGGGGTACTTTTACTATGCACCGCGGGCAGCCCGTACGGGCGAGGTTCGGAAGGGGAAAGGCCCGATGTGGGGAGGGCAAAGACAAAACATAGGAAAGACGGCAGGGTTCGGCTGATGACTGATAATACTAGTTTCTTTAACAAAGGTAGTAGATTCTGAAGTATGATGATGACCCAAGCAGCCATGTCATCCAACAATGGTACCAGGTGGGAAGTAGGATACACCGAACTCCGTACTCTTGAAGTGGAGATGGCGCGGCCCCAGCAAACTGTCCACAGTGCTGCTTTGAATGTCCCTCGAGCTAGGTCGCTGAGCTGTGATCGCTTCCATGGCTTTGCCAACTCCAAAGCGAACAATGAGCTCGCCATGTATAGCTTTTGAAATGCCAGACTTCAGTGGTCGCTCATCAACGGTGAGGTCGGCCATGGAGTGCAGCTCGTCTGCTAAGGCAGAGTCCTTGATGAGAACCACAGTATATCCATTCCGCTGTTCTGCACACGCCTGCGCGTGCAAAACCAAGTGTTGAATAGCTCCTTGGTCAGGTGTAAGATATTGCAGCACTGTGAGATCATCGATGAAGACACAAAGTCGTTCGCACACCCCTTCATCACTCGCTTCATCCAATTGGGAAATGCACCTTTGCAGGTCTGCTAAGCAGTCATCAATTGTCCAAGGTTTGGGTGTGAGATCTCCGGACGAGGTGCACACGTCACGATACGGGGACACAACTCGAAAGCGTCCTTTTCCTTCCAGATCCCGAAGGTTCAAACCATATTTGGCAGCGATTACTCGATAGTGAGCGTCACTGTTTAGCAGCGATATCAATACCACGTTACATTTGTCCTTCAATGCTTGACAGAGCGAGCTGGCAATCATGAAGCTAGCTTCTCCGCCATTTAATTCACGGACAAGCATTAACTCTCCACCCTTTAGCAAAGGTGAGTTGCCTGCTAACCCGAGGGCCTCGTCTAGTCTGCTGAACATCAGCCTATATATCTATGTCAACCCGGCCAGTTTGAAGAGCACAGCCTCTTCGGTGTTGGTACACAATCTACACATAGTCTTGATTGTCCTATTAAACTACCATCTCTACCTCTGAATTCCACCTAAAGACAAGAATCTCCGACACCCATGTCATCAAATGCGAGTGCAAGCCACCGGCCACGAGTCTCTCAGGGCGGGGTGCATTGCTGCTGGTCCTCTTTTCACATCCGGAGCCTGCGCTAAAGTCCACTCCAAGGTTTCATGCCTTTGTGTTTTGGCCACCGCTCCATCCTTTGGCCGGTTTGCTGATGATGACGAATCTCTTGAACCGGTGGGTCTATAGACAATGTACTGTCACCTGGGCTCGAGAGAAAATTGTGAGCGGCCGGTACGGTCCTTTCGAAACACCTCCGTTTTCAAAATTGCTGCTTGCGGCAAGCCTGGAAGGACAAGCCAACCTACCCGCACAAGAGGTCATTGACCCAAACGAAAAGTCTCTAAACAAAAGAAGGAAAACTTCGCAGCACATTCAGTAGTGCAGCGACTTGACCTTCCTTTTCGGTTCCGTTCAGCACCATCTCCGTATTCTGCAGCCCCCCCCCCTTCTCCTCGGCGTCTCATCAGAAAGAGTGCGCAACGCGCCGCCGCGGACCCTCCTCACCCACCGCACCAGGCAAAAGGGGGATATAGGGGGGGGGAGACACCAAGCCCCGAACGAACGCGACAGTGCCGTGCCCAAAATGAAGAAAGAAAAGGTGGCAAAGGAAAATCGAGGGGTGCAGAATTGGCTTCGTACAATTTTCAAACTCTCGCTCCTCCTTCCCCCCTTCTCTTTCCCCGCGCCCCCTCCTGCGGAAGAAGACAGGGGGCCCCCCTTTTTCTCCCCCTCCCCAGCCCCAGGTCGATCCTCTCGTTTCCTGACTTTTCCCAATACCTTTTCCGCCCCCCATTTCGGTCGCCTTATCTTCAGTATGGAAAATGACGTTCAAACCCTTACCCGCCCCGTCCCCCTTCCCGGGTGCGGTATTTAATTCCGGTCGATTCCATACTTTGCTTCCAACACATATGTTTTGTACGCGTCGGTGGGGCATGGCGCACTCACCCTATCTCCCTGTCGCTCCTCGGTTTTTATTTCCTGTGCGTGGCGTTCGGAAACACTGAATTGGCAGAAGGAAAAACCCAGCAGCGGCGGTGGTTTGTGGTAGAGTCTTAAAACCGGGTTTCCCCGTTCGCTCTCCATCAACGCCGACCGTGGAGGAGCGGGCCCCCGGGGGGAGGGATGTGGGGGGAGGGCAGCGTACGTGAAGAAAAAAGGGTAAGTGATGGAACGTCCGACCACTGTTGGCAGTTAATAATAGGGATAGATAGGGAGTTGGAGTTGAGTCCTTTAATATCATCGAAGAGAGGGGGGGGACCTAGGGGCGGGTGGATTCCGAGGGGGTTGCAACTGCTACCCGACGGTCACAACACAGTTGGCGAATTCCACTGGCTTTCGATCATTGCACTGAATCGTGGCACAGCTCGAGGGAGTGATCAATGTACGGCCGAGACTACACCTGATCGAGACCGAACGGTTAATAGAGTGAGATTGCTTCCAGCTCTTACAAAGGAAAGAAATGAACTACGAACAATGCCCCGCCAACCGTTTGAAGGTTCTTCAGAGGATCGAATGGTTTGCATTGTAATAACGCCTCAATGTGCTGACATCAGCAATTTATTAGCAACGAACGTGTCCTCACTATCGGGACGCGTGAGCATGGGCAAGTGACTGTAGTATTTGCGCATCAGAATACACTTCAAGATGTAATGGGTTCCAAGTCAGTCGAAACAGAGATACTCGTCGCAGATCTATATCTCGAGAAAGCAAGAGTTGAGCACAATGAGCGCGAGTCAACTCATCTTACCGGTAGAAACCCGGGCGAACACAGGACACATTTGTGGATTTTGCCGAGACGTTGTGGCTGAGCTACAAGGTATGGGTACCAGCCCCGTGGAGCACCCTCCTCCGCCGAATCCGGCTGCGTCAGATCACATGCCGGTGTCTGCACACGGCCTTAGCGATAGTGTCAGTCAGTCGACCCGCAGCAGAGAATCCAGCATGTCCTCTGCACGGAAACGCACTCTGAGTATGAATAGTGAAGCGTCTACTGTAGAGGAGCAGGGCCCTGCGAAATTACAGGAAGCTTGCCTATATCACCTGGCACGGATCGTTGGCGAATCGGCGATGCCTATGGAGGCTATGGACTACATGGAAACAGAAGACCGCGAAGAGATGGACTCTCTGGTGCAAAGGAGCTTGGGTGGAAAGCTTCGGGAGATTTTCGTCAACGCGGAAATTGCGCAGGCCATCTTTGATCATTTGAGTGAGTCGGGTATGCTTAATGCATCAATTATTACGCACGCATTTATTCCAGAGAACTGCTCACTGCATCGTGTGCAGATGATGGCCACGGGACTGAATCATGCAGCTCTGCGCACCATCTGTTCCCATCCACTGACGACTCTCTGTTTGCCATTGCCGTCTCCTGGTTTCCCCAAGTTCGATGGTGCGTTCGCTTTGCAGGCCATGGTCGAGACGCGCGTGACTCTCCGCCACTTGTGCCTTGCCGGCTGCAGGCATATTCCTACCGACGCATTCGAATCCATTCAAGGGTTGAGCAATTTAGTTTACCTAGACCTCAGTGGAACTCAGGTGGATGTTCGACAAATCCACAATCTGCCACATTTGCAGCACCTAAATCTGAATGCTGTTACAATTAATGAGAGCAGCCACCTCTTTGGCCTTGCACATAGGTGGACCAGACCACAGCTGAAAACCCTCAGTCTGGCAAATACCTGGATCCACACCCAGATGTGGAAGTCTATTGAAGAATTCACCGGTTTAGAAATGCTCGATGTGACGGGGTCCGATGTGACCGTCTCCTTGATGTCCACCGTGATTTCTCGCGCGTTGCCAAACCTCAGATGGCTGGCCCTCAATGGCATCGGCATCGAAGATGAGCATTTCCAGGCCATTGCCAACGGATGCCCCAAACTGCAGTTCGCGGGCTTGTGTCTAACGAGCATGAAGAGACCTTTTGTACGTGATGGTCTTGTTGTTGCTGGCCACAATTCCCTGCAGGAAATAAGAGCGGCCTTGGAAGTCTATCCCGCCGCTGCAGATTTCTGCTTTAATGCTCTGCGGCATCTGTTCTTCATGTACCGGAGCCAGCCTCCAGAGACGGATCAAGGTGATGCGATGCGTGTTCTTCAGGCCATGCGCATTCACTTCCACAACACCACAGTAATGGTGGCTGCTAGTGCAAGCATGTTCCACTTGACGCGTCAAGGTATGGATGGCCAGGATCCGGAGGTTCGGAGGGCTGTGCTGGAGCTGCTCGTGGAAGGAATGCAGTATCATGCAGGAAACCTGCAGTTCCAGAAGAATGCATGCCTCACATTGTACAACTTTATGATTTCTGGAGAGCTTGAATACTGCTACGAGCAACTTGCAAAGTTACTTATGGTAGCGGCTTTCAAGTTTAGTGATGTGGCAATCATTCGCATCAGCTTGAACTTGGTAAACTCTCTGGTGTGTCTCGGAGGACATCACAAACTAGTCATTGGACGAAGTGGCGTGATAGTTGATGTTCTGTGGTTGATCAATGACCGTATGCGCACGCCTGGTCTAGCTAGCGTCCTGGAGACCGCATGGAGTATGTTGTGGAACATCACCGATGAAACACCAGAGAATTGTCATCTCTTCTTCAATGCCAATGGTATGGATAGCTTAATGGCTTGTATCCAGTCCTATCCCAGCGCAGAAACCATGATCCGCAATATGCTTGGCCTCTTAGGAAACATTGCCGAGGTCCCTGAACTGCGCCTGCGCCTCCTCACGAGTCCAGTCATGCCCAATCTTCGTGAGTATCTGGAATCTGCATTCGATGGAATCGAAGTGTCCTACAATGCGTGCGGCATTCTGGCCAATCTCATGATGTTAAGTGATGATGAATGGCGCGACAATGGCTACTCCAAATCCGATGTGGCTGTTGATATGTACAAAGCCATTCGCCGCTGGCCCATTCTGCAGCACCGCAGTATCAACTACCGCTCCCTACTACCCATTCTGACCTTATGCCGCAGCGAGCAGCTGGCGGTGGCAACTTGGGCGCACTGGGCCATTGCCAACCTGTGCAGTGTGTACCCTTTCAAGTATTGTGAGATCTTTTTGCGTGAGGCTGGGCGCGGTGATGGCACCATTGAGGGTGCATTTGCAGAATGGGTTGACCCATCTAGTCCTGGCAATCACGCCATGAACATGGCTGCAATGTCAGTGTCAGATACATTGGCTGCTGTGCAGAACGCGCGGGAGATAGAGAGTAGTACAACCTCGTCGAACGGATCAGGCTCGAATCGCCGGTCTTCGCAGCGGAGTACCTATCCGTTCGCAGGGCCTGAACAACTTGAAGGCAACGAGCAGTCGAATAACATGGCCAAGAAGATCCTCGAGGAGGACATGGGCAGCAGTATGCCGGACGAGACACAGCAAGATCGGATGAAGCATATGGCGAGACTGTGCTTAGCGCTGCGCAAGATTGTGGCTCATATGTGTTCATCTTATTTAAATGGAGAGCTTCAATGGCAAGAGGATCCCATGCCTTTGCTTTAAATGTTTTAGATATTGAACAAATCCTCTCTATTGTGCCTTGTTTCGGGCGGCTTTACTCGTTGTCGTTGGATTTCAGGATTGAGCTGCGGAAGATTTCGGACATAATCTTGGGTAGGTCTTGAGTGTTCATGCACACAAAGGCGCGGCCAGTGGGCAACGAACGGCGCAGTTTCTCAGCCTGGTCACCAATAGTACCAATGAAGATGACTACAGCGTTCACCTTAGATTCCGAGTCCATGATTTTGGTAAGCTGTTGAGGGTGGATGCCGTAGCGGTCTAGGTTGGCATCTGAGATAAGGCACACAAAGGATTCATCTGCCTCTTTCTGTGCCATCTCGTTGATGGATTGTTTTAGAGCCTCAACTGTATGATCACCGCTCATGCAGAACTGGGAATGTGCCTGCATCTCTAAGAGGACGTCCATCCTATCTTTCTTGTTCTTGGGCTCCTTTCCTTCAGGCACGAGGGGGATACTCGGGCTGTCGCCGCTGTGCCCAACAATCTCGTATTTGAATCGGTCACCAGTATCTTGTAGAGACTCCATGACCATCAAAGCCGTTTCCATTGCACGGGACAATCGGTTATCCATACCGTTGAAGCGGTACATGGAGCCAGAGCAGTCCATGACCAGGCGCATACGCTTCGGATGTTTCATGGTTACGCCGAACTCGGGCTGCTCATACCCACGCCGCTTGTAGATGCTGGACTCTCCGGTCAGACCTTCGATCAAGCGGTTATCATCAAGGTCACCATCACTCTGGTTCTTGAGCCACACGCGATCCTGACCCTTGGCTTGCAGGGCCTGTACGATGGCACGCAGCTCCTTAGTTTGCTTCTTGATGCCTTCAGCAAATTGTTCGTACTGGCGATTGTCAAAATCGCTCATCTTGATCTCCTTAAGCCGATCGGCCAAGGCCTTTTCGCCCATGGCGCGGGCTGCGCGGGCCACCTCTTCAGGCACCTGCGCCTTCTCTTCATCAGAGAGCTGGTATACATCGTGACCAAGATCCAGACGATAAGGACCACCCTTGCCACCGAGACCGGCAGTGTCACGACCTCCCGTGCCACCCGCCCATTGGTTGCCCCCAACGTGCGGCTTATTCTCCTTATCGACCTTGCCGTGTTTCGGGTCTTTCACATCCAGGCCAGAGTTACGATCGTGCTCTATGCGCAGCTTGCCATTCTCCTGCATCATCTTTTCCGGGTTGCCCATCATTTGCTGCCACTGCTCCAGGCTTAGCTGGAGGTTGGGCACGTAAGTTTGCCAGCAGCGGATATGACCATCGATATCAACAGTGGCAAGGTTGCCGCTGGCTAATCCAAGCATGTGGATCACAGGCACCTCACGGGCGAGTGCACGGGCGTAATAAGGCCGGTCTACAGGGGGACCACGCGGGACGGCAATGGTCTTGGTAGTAATGCGCACTAGATCGTTGACTTCCATGGCGCAGACATACGCATGTTTCTGGGACACCACATCTTCGACTTCAGCGCTGACGCGATGGACAACCTGGTTCGTCTTGGACATGAACAGGGAGGAGTGCGGGTCCATCTCGATGCGGCCTGAACGGGGAATGGAGTGCAGTTCCACTTTCTCATTACTGAAGAGACGCTGCGGCATGCCCTGTGCAATGTAGGCGTAGGAATCCGCAGTGGCAAAGGTTTGCACATCAGGGACATTGACTGTGGCTTGCATATCGATCTCACCATTCGGAAGACGGGAAAGTTGCAGAGCCGTGGTGCTCATCTGTCCAGAGCTCAGGGCGGAGTACATCTCCTCGTTGGGGAAACCTTCCAAGAGCTGCAAAACCTCAGGAACACTTGTCAGGCTTTCGTCATCACGGCGGCGATGGAACAACCAGTGTTGATTCTCAGTGTCCCGAATCACCATGTGACCCTGATCAAGGCAGTCAATGCGTTCAGCAGCAAACGGGAGGGTCATGGAGTATGTGGCACCCTCGGTGAGGTCGACTACTGCCAATTCCTTACTGAACTGGCTATAGATCATGAGGGATCCAGATCCGGGGACAGGTTTGGCTGTGAACACCGGTTCGTCCGAATTGTGGCGACCAAAGGCAGCGTTAAAGTGGGAAGCAGCCTCATTGAAGACCCCCTGGCTCACCGAACAACGGCGCATTGTGCCGGCACTGGTGTCCAGGAGAAGAAGGGAGTTTTCTTCCGCGTCGTGGATGCAAATGTGGTTGCTCATAATCCCGTCCGGGGCCACCAACCTGAGTGACGGAATGAAGAACGGCGAAGAATGAGGGAAGAAGTCTTGTAGAGAGTAGGTGGTGAGTTCGCGATGCTTGTCATTTATCTGCCACAAGGTGACAGGCTGGCCGCCGAGCACATAGAAGGCATCTGTAGCCGACGATGACGCCGCGCTGAGTGGCAGATTGGTGTTGTCGAAGGGTAGGGACCAGCGGTACATTTCTTCAGCAAAACCGACACCACGGCAGTCTTGGCGGTCAATCTCAGAGGAGGTTTGGCTGACCAAGACCGGCTGGCTCATCTCCAAAGGCTTCTTGATGGCCGGTACCTTAAAGCTACGGGCCATGGGGCTCAGAGAGACAGTGCCCACTCGAATAGTTGCGGGAAGGTTACGCCTGTGATGAGGAAAAACAATCGGCACAAAGCGAGCAGAGTCGAGTTAGTAAAATCTACCGCGAAAGACCAGAGTGGCTTGATCGCCAATTACATCGACTACACTTAAACTTGACTATATCACAGAGGTGAACAATCATGTACACAACTGGAAGACAATACCATGACAAAGATGACAGTGATGGAGGTCTCGAGAGAACTGATGCCATAAGTGATCGGGAATGCTTGCTTTGCGTCAATGAGGGATTGTCAGTCTGCGGATGTGCTCGATGATAAGTGAACATGTCCCTGTTCCCGATAACTGTGGCAACCCCGTTCTCATCTTTACACCCACCTGTCAATGAATCCTTGTCATCGGCTGTCCTCCTGCTGCAGTCCTTACGACGTTCACATCCTGTGACCTTCGCTCTATTCATGAAATTCATATGATAAGCAGCACCGCAAACTTTTTCCGTCCCGTGCATCCCCGAAGGCATCAGAGGTCTCCGTCCAGTTGAATGCTGTGTAGCGATTTTGCAAAGGAACAATAAATACTTACTCAGGTGCCAGACTAATGTCGTTGGCAGTGGCAACCAAAGGAATGCCATGTTTTACCAGTGTCGAAATGAATACTTCACGGACGTCCTTGTCGTATGCATCAAAGTCAAATACATTGCGCATGACGACGCCGACGTTCTCGTCGGGAAACTCTTGCAAATGCCGGACGACATTCACCAGCTCACGAGTACTGTAAGGATACTGTAGGCTTCCCTCGTCCACCATCTTGCGAAGGTCGTCGAATGCCAGGCTGAGTTTCTCTAGGATGTGAGTAGGCACGTTGGGACCATACTTCTTCAGCATGCTTATCTCAGACGCCAGATCTGGGTTGTCAACAGCGTGGCAACTAAAGATGTCACCCATGGCCGCAAAGAAATCGTTACCCAGGAAGGGGAAACCAGGGCGGTTTGCCAAAATGAACATGCGGAACTCAGGATGAATGCGAATAACGCCGTGCTCTGGCTCGGTTTGATCTGTGTTGTGGAATGCATGACTTGCATAGATCTTGCGACCATCACTCAGCAGCATTTCTCCAGACTCGACCAGAGTCTTCAAAATGCAGGTCACGTTCGTGGGGGCTTTATCAGCTTCGTCCACGACCAGAATGTGTCCATACGTCACAGCGCGGACCAGTGCACTGTCCTCATATGTCAGAACACCATCCTTGACGCTGGGTTGAAGAGTCAGAGTTTGCACTGTGGTGTCACGATGAAGCTGAAGGTACTCACGGGGCTGGTTGAGAACCTGAAGGAAACGATCAACCAGCTTGTTCTTACCGACTCCCTGGTTTCCAATCAGCAGCAGGTGATCGCCAAGGTTGAAGTCCTGAAGCATTTCCTCGAGGACACGCATATGCTGGTCATTTTCGTAAAACAGGATATCTGGGACAAGGGCAGGGGCAGTATTCTGCCGGATCTCCCCAACAGTGCGACCAATCTTAGCATACTTCTTGCCATCCCGGTCCACGTATTCAATGCTTGAAGAATGTCCTGCGTTGCCGCCCACAAATGCAGCTGCTTTCTCAGATCCTTTCTTAGTCGGAGCTGGAGTGATGTGCTGTTCCTCCAGAAGCTTCTCCAAAGACTCGCGGGCCATAGAGGGTAGGAAACGGCTCAAGCAAGCACGATGAATCGACGTGTACAACAGGCCCGCACCCTGGTCCTGGTATGACGCCAGGGCCTTGGATATGCGGATCAGCTGGCGAGTGGACAGAGACTGGCTGATGGAAGACAATGAAGGGTCCTGTGTCTGACGGATTTCCTGGACAAAGTTCAAAAGCTTGTCGAGTTGCTTTTGAGGCACGTTCGGCACAGCTCCTTGTAGCACGACCTGTTCCTCAGAGATACTCAATGTGCGCATCTGGTGGTACATGAACATACTTAGAATCTCGCTACTCAACCAGCTTGTGCCACTACTCGATGGCGGCTCACTCAAAGCGACAATGCGGAACGACGGGTGAATCCTCATAATTCCACGCTCGTTCATTCCCATATCATTCAGACCATATCGGTCTTTGATAGCTTCGTAGCGGTCCGGTCCCATCAGACGCTTACCCTCGAACAGAACAAGTTCCCGATCTTGTACCAGTCGCTGCAAAACGGTGAAGGTACCGTGGTTGATACGGTGAATCCCGTCTAGAACACACAGAGAACCTTCCAGTGCAGACATGACCAAGGGACTGTATCGCCAATAGGTGTCTCCATTGGGCTTTGTCGCACGCTGTTGTAGCAAATCACGAGCAGTCATGTCATTGTAGAGCATGACTGGTTCCACATTGTATCCCAAAGTTCCGGCGAAATGGTTGACCATTGCACTCTTACCACAACCGCGAGGCCCGATCACAGCAAAGTCGCCAACGGCATGGGTCATGATCATGTCTGCCATCATGCGCTGGTGGAAAGCGGTCTCAATGAATGGTTCTGCTGCAGGAGGGAAAGTAGAGTTAGGTCCACCTGGAACAGTGATCCCAATGTCTTCGCCGCCCTTTTTGTTCTTGAAGACAACCTTAGCAGCGCGTTCCTCATTGCCAAGGCGCTGTACATCACCAATAAGATAAGATCCTTCGTTACGAGTGCTCAGACCCAGGGACTGGGCTGCACCCTCTACAATATCCCGGTCCTGCTGTCCAACAGTAGATTCAATGGGATACGAGAACCGTGCCAGTTGCAACGGGTCAACGGCCGGGAACTTCTTGGCAACTGTCGCCAGCAGGTCCATATTGTCCATCGGGAATTCGCTCATGCGTACCATTTGGCTCGTATCAGCAGCCTGGATGGCGCTGGCGAACTTCAGAGCACTCTCAACTGCCTCTGCACTCTTTGTACCCTGACCTCCAGCGACATTGTGGCACATCTCCAAAAGTTCACCATAAGGTGGGGTCGTAATGTCGCGTGCCTGGAAGCGTGAGCGAAGTGGAGGATCAAGGGGGTTGCCACGGAAGCGGGGTACGGGCAGGCCCAAAGCAATGACACGGAAACGCTCACTCACACGAACCAGCTTCATGGCTTCGAGTTCCTTGGGATCGTGATCTTCCAAAAGTTTGTCGAAACGTTCTGGAGCCACTAGGAAGCGACCGTCTTCGAGTCGCATCTCGCGGTTCTCCAGCAGGTTGTTGAGAATGGGCAGCACATTGCGCTCAGCCTTTTCAATGCCTTCAAGGATGAGTACACGACCTTCCAGAGCAGCCTTCACTGCTGCCTGGTCCATATAGTAGGCAGTTGAGGAAATAATCTCACGGCGCTGCTTAATATCAGCCTCTGTGGTATCTCTGCATAAGCTGATATACTCGACTTCACGTTGCGTCAGCTCACAGAATTTCAGAGCCAAACGTCGTCGGCGAGGGCCCGGAGGACCCACAAGGAAAATATCCTGGCCCAGTAGATCTTTCTGCATCATCCATCGGAGGTGCATCAAATCGGTCTGCTTTTCAGAGCCGCTGGCAGCCTCATTTTCAAGGTAACTAATAGGCGCCAGTTCAGGGTATTTTGGTTCACGAATCTCCAGGGTTACATCACCAATGGACACAGTGCGGGGTGGCTGTCCGTTGCCACCTGAACCACCGTTGGAACCACCGTTGGAACCACCGCCAGCTGCGGACATGCCGCCTGATGACGATGACAGCATTGCTGATCCCCCAATGACTCCACTACCTGCACCGACACCCGAAGACACATAGGCACGAGTAAGGTTCCCAGTGCTCATCAGCGGTCGCACCATTGCATTTTGGAGGCGTCGAACCACCCCAGCTGATGCTTGAGCTAGCATATCTGGATTGTCAGTCGTGGCCTGAACCGGCTCGTCGAGAGCGGTTTGCAGGCTTTGATCTGGCTGTACAGAAATTTTTGAAGGTTTGCTACCGCGTCCTAATCACTATCTGTTCAGATTAGTGCATTGAGTTGGGTTCGAGATCTATACCCGGTGGCCTCTTCTAAATTAGGAACACCAATCGCACGGTGCTGAACCATTGCTATAAATAGTGTTGCTGAGATTAAGTACCTCAAGTAGGACCCATTTGAGTAGCGGTGGTAATGTCCTACTTCGTGCACACTCCTGTGCTCGCTTTAGGACTGAGCAAGCCGGCAAGAATCTATTTCTGCTACGCTCTGGATCAGTGGAGATGTCCAGTTTCTTCTTGACCACGACACACTTTCGGACTCAACTGATAGTCAGGTGATATGGTCTGCGAAGATCTCAAACCGGCAAGACTGCGTCCGCAGAACAGTTCGACAGCCCCCGGCGAGCACCACCCACCGGCAGGTCCACACCCCCCCCCCAAGGCAGGGTCATGAGTCGTCCTAATTTCCTTCCCTCCCTTGGTGACTCTTCGGTCACCAGCCGCTCGGTACTCTCAGTACTGAGCCGGTGGGGAAGTAGCTATTTTTAGCTGGAACCTACGGTGAGATTGGTACCACGGTACTAAATGTATGGAAACCTATCCAGTCCCAAACTGATATAGAAAGACTACTGGCCATGTGACAAACAAAATCAATAATTAGTTTTTAAAATCAAGTCATTACTTATTTTTTATATCTCAGCGGCGCTACTGCTCCCTGGGTCATCGTCCTGAGTGCTGTGGTCACTGGCATTGTCCTCGCTCATCCTGGAAGATTTCTCTGCCTCGGTCTCGTTTGCGGGTGATGAAAGTTCTTCTCTGTTTTCCTTATCGGCCATTTTGTCATCGTCACCTTCTGAATCTGTTATCTCAACGGGCTCCAGAGCTAGTTCTTCATCGTCAGAATCGTCGCCGACGGGTTCGTCTCCTGCGACTGGAGCGCCCATTGTCCGAGAGATTGGTTTGAGAAGATCACGCATGTGGCCACGAGTAAGTAGAGCTACAGCCACCAAAGAATGGCCGCACAGAAGGCCGCCTACGGCATCTTGTTCAGTGTCATTCATAATCTTGAACGCGTGGTCGTTGATTTTCTGCATCAATTCTCTGTCAGGAGGATCATCCACTGCCACAGAGATCGGTAGACTACCTTCCATGCCCCCAAGCTTCTTTGCGTCCCCGTTCCAGTCGCGTAGTGCCCGGACATACTTGCCGACCTCACGACGTCGGAAATTCGTGGACACAGAGGTCACAAACTCGCTCGCTTCGCGCGCGTTGCTTTTTCCTGTGGGGACGTCCTTACGGGGTGTTTGTGCTGGAGTAACGATCTGTACTTCTCCATCTTCGTCTTCGATGATCTGTGTATCCAATTGGGATCTGCGCTGTCGTTGTTTCTTTGAAGGGTCACTAGTGGCACTGTATGTGCCGCCAACCGCTTGAATCTTTCGCTTTCGCGGCATGTGTATTCGGTTTTCTCATGTCATGCTTGATCCAGATCAATAGTATTTCATGACATTGCGTTTCATCTTAAACCACCTTGATGTCAGCTAAGCCTGGCACTGCGCCATAAGAAATACATCTTCGTCGGAATAGCCATGGTTCGGCTGTTCGCTGTCCCCGTTTTCTTCGCGGGCCCTCCACACACCCCCGCACCCTTCCCCGGGTGGGGGGGTCCTTCAACAGGGAAAGCTGTGCGAAGGGCGATGGCTGGGTACGGAGAACTCGGAGTCGAAATTGGTCTTTACGCAGGTTTGGAGAACTCCCCCCGTCCCTCTTCCCGGCCTGGTTTGCGCGCGAGAACTCGGGCCAGTGGGCATGGACCGGGAGAGTGGCTCGGGGAGCGCTTTGCGGCCCAGGGATACGGAAACATAGGCCGGGTTCCGAGTGGGCCTGACGACGAGGGAGGTGAGAACAGGCCAAAGCCGCGCAGAAGACATTCAAAAAGGTACTTGAAACTTGATAAATTTCGTCTTAGACATCCTCCTAAACTGTCAATGCAAAAAAGTTGAGAGACAGGTGACAAACTGAAGATGCCATAAGGAGATGCCTCACTCCACTGGAATCGAGGAGATTATGTCTCTTGGAAGTACTGGTGAAATTTCTGGGAGCATGAAGCGGTCTGCACCCAACTCCACTACGAAATCGTCAACGAACGGTGAGCCTAGTGCGAAGAGTTCGGAGTCAACGGTTAAGCGACGGAGAACGAAACTTCCGAAACCCATTACACCCTCCATGGAGAGTAGCATTGCTCTGCATCTGAAGGCAAAGACACCCGGTGCGACAGAGAAGAGTCTAGAGATTGGAGACCTTTGGCTGCAGGCAGCTGTGGGAGCTCAGAAAGTTTGGGGTGATGCTGAACAGACTATGTGCTACCTCAGGTCACTGGAGGAGCTCATAATGAGGTACGCCGTGTGGGCCGACAATAATCCGAAGACCACCGAGGTGTTGGAGCAGCTCACTGTAGCACACCCACCCCGAGGAACCGGCCAAGGGGAATCGTCGGCGGATGCAGAGGGCTCCACCTTGAACAATCAGAACGGTTCCACCCCAACCAGAGAGCCTGCATCGCCGAAGGATAAAGAAAGAACGGGAACGTTGACGGAGAAGAATTCATAATAGTACACTATTACACAATTTATTTTCAGACACGCTCAGACGTACATCTCCCGTGAGTAATCGTAGCTAATCGTGGGTACAATAGCCTGCATGAACTTGAGAAAGATCATGAGGTATTGATACACTTCGACTTTATGACCGTTGCTTTCCGCCATCGCAACAATCTTTTGCATGACCTCCGCATGTTTGCAGGGATGGATGCTCACCATGGGAGTCTGATAGAAAGGATGGGTTTCCAGGGTCACCGTCTTATCCATGTGGTCTGGGCTGATGTCCTCGTACATTTCCTCTGGCTTTAGAGGCCGACCATCCTCCGCATAACCGGCTAGCCAAAATCTGGGCACGCGATAGTAATTGTCGTAGGTAACACTGAGGTCATACCTCCGCGTTGCCAGCACGCTGTCCGGTGCCTGGCTCTGTGTACCCTGTGCCGCAGGTAGTTCGTCAGGGTCGTCTTCTACAAGCACCTGCCCGGCAACGTCGTCCAAGTCGGGCACGTCACTGTCATCCTCATCTTCATCCTCGTCCGCCGCGGCAGAATCCTGCAAAGTTGCTTTCATCGTAAGGTCCTCCGTCAGGTCTGTCACCTGTCGGTCAGCGGTATTGTCACGCTGTGGTTCCAGCCAGCCACCCTCACCATCGTCATCCTCAACAAAGTGATCCGCGTGTTCCATGGCACTCTGCATGTCCTTACACCTCTGTGCGCACGGCACACCCTTCATGGTTATGTGCTGCTTTTCGTTGGGCATGTAGTCCTTGGGTGCATTGCCACCGTTCTCCCACTGCCACGTTGGATATTGGAAGTTGAGGAAATCTCCAGCCAAGACAAATTCTTCTGGCGTGATCATTCCCGTTTTTGCGAAAGTGCTCTCCTTCATTACTGGCATCATCCGTTCACCGATTCCCAGCAGGAACCGTTGAACGGAATTCTTCGCGTCCAGGTACGCTTTCTCTGTCATTCTGTTAGTTAATGTGCGAGGAATAACTCTGTACGATATCTTTCCCCGTGGTTCTAGCCCAGTTCCTTCATCCCGGGGTCGTTCATTGACGTGCGAAGTGTTTCTCGCAGATCCGCTTCCACACGAATAGTACGGTCCACCACTTGGATACATTCACATTCTGCATTATATATACCATTCTGGCTCAGGATATCGCGTGCGCAGCTCATGTAGCCGAAGCCATATTGTCGTGCACGGGCAAGCATCCCAGGAACAGTCTCTGTCTCTCTCTCGCTCTCTCTCTCTGTGTATCTGTCTGTCTGTCTCTCTCTCTTCCTCTCTGTGGCGCACTCTCCTCTCTACGTCACTTGGACTGGCGGCGGGCACAGTACCAGTATCGTCAGCCTCCGGAGTCTGCACCAGGTCCACGGGCCAAGACCCAGAGGAGCGCAGTCAATTTACTCTTCAATACGATGACATCCCCCACGTATCAATGACGGGAAGTCGTGGCGAGAGCGCAAAGCAAGCGCCAAAACCCCAAAGCCAACAATCTCTCCCCTCCCAAAGCGCGGGGCCCGAGGAAACTGCCAACAAACGCACGCACCAACAAAAACACACACACACACACCCCGAACCCGCTCCGTTTTCACCGCCGTTCGCAACAGAAAGACTGCGGTACCACCCCCCCCCGGGGGGGGGGCCGTCGCAGAGACGGACACCGGCCAGGGCAGCACGCAGGGCGTCAGGACACTCAGTGAAAACGCCGTCGTTATCAGCCCGACGGGTGAAAAACCCAATCGGTCAGCCCTCCCCCAGTCTCGATCTGTTCGATACCTCGAGGCCGGGAGCGAAGTTTCATTTCCCTTACTTTTGATATTGATATTCCGCTGACCAAAATGATACTCTCACCAATCTTATCGTGATATAACATGGTGCTCAGCTCAGGTCGGCAAAAAGTTTGGGAACAGTGGCACGGGAAGTCAATACTTTCAGTACTGCGGCGGCATTTCCAAAGGAGGGAGCGGGATCGGGGAGTGACGTTCTCCGCCGCTCGCTCTCTGGGGTCTGGCCCTTGCTCCCAGCCCCGAGTCCCCCGCTCTGCGCCCCCCCCCCCCCCGGGGAGCCTTCTCTGGCGGTGGCCCGTTGCCGTCGGCTTCTGTTGTTGTTTCTTGCAGTTCATTCAGTACGAGAGGAAGGACAACGAACCCATCCGGCCGGCCCCGGGGGGGGGGGGGGGGGGGGGAGGAGGCGGAGGAATTACGACCGCTCTCCGCGCAGATTAAGAGAAGAAGAGAGAGAAGGAACGGCGCTCTCCCCGAAAGGGCCGTGCGTCCGTTCCCTGCCCGCTGAGGAACTTCCAGAAGCAAAAAAAACAAAACACCAAAGTAGGCCAAAGCTGGGACACAAACTCTCATATTTTCAGTATAGCAGGGGAGTACGGTTGCCAAGAATTCGAGCACGTCAGCATGGCAGGCACGGTTGAACATCCGGCAGGCCATTTGCGGGGCAGGCAGCGCCCGGAGAGGGCTGAGGGTTCGGTCAGCACTCCTGTTGGAAGTTCTCGATCCCATACATTTTTCATGGAAATCCTCGTCGCTGGGCCGCCCGGTCCGGGTCCGTACTCGTACAGCGGTGGAGCGAACACACACACACACACACACACACACACACACCCACAGAGCCCGCTGCTCCTCGTCCTCCTCGCCTCCGCAGGGACGCCGCCGCGTTTCTTTAGGCTCTTGGCTTCCCCCTTTGTCGGGAACCCCCTCCCTCCCTCCCTCCTTCCCTCCCTCCGGGGGGTGGGACGGGCTTTGCATTTTTGCTTTCTGCGGATGGCCCCGATTTAGGCGTGTGTACGGTCAGGGAGCAGAGAGGAAGGAAGGGAAACCTCGGGCACAGGAGGATCTCGGGTACATGTGTCTGATCAGCAAGTTTGTGCCAAGGGGGAGGCAAACTGCCAAGGCCATGGTTGTTTGAGACGTGTTCTGGATTTCCGTGCAAAGACCTCAGTCAACCCAGTAGCACGGCCTTGGAGCGACAGTGGTTCTGGCTTTTTCTTTGAGAAACCGGCTATCAAGTGGTATTTGGAGAGCGGTAACAATCCGAGGTAGTAGTTATGCGGAGATCCCATTACTCTGTAGTATATACATACATGGCTTCAAGGAAGCCTCTTGAAAGATTGAAAAGACCAAGGTCACCGGGATAGACCATTGGACAGAATTTTGAACGGAACACGGCGCCTCCAGGGATTGCAACGGAACGTTCAGATTGTTTAGGCGTGGAACCCTCTAAAGAACTGGCTGTCATAGCCAACAGCCGTCCATTAATTATTCGTGGGATATCATTCCTTGTTCCACTTACAGTATAGATCCGGCCGACATGGTACCAGCACAGCCCATGGCCCATGAAGCCATGTCACTTTTCGACAATGGGCAAAACAAATATATTTATGCGAAGACAAGCTCACGGGAGGGCAATGCGACTTGGCTTAAGGAGATTGAGCCTGATCTGCGGTCATTGTTCGAAGACAACAAGACGGGAATGAGTCGTGCCACTTACATGAATGTGTACACAATTATTTACTCCCTCTGTACAAATAACGCCAGTCAGAAGCAACCGCAGGATAGCAATCAGGGTGCCATTTTTGGTGGTGAGGAAGTTTATCGTAGTTTGAGTGAATTCTTGAAGGAACACTTGCAAGGAATTGAAAAGCAAGCCGCGAGTTTGCAGGATGAAGGACTCCTACGTTATTTTAATACGGAATGGAACCGGTATTTGAGTGCGGCCAAGTGTGCCAACCACTTGTTTAACTACCTCAATCGACACTGGATCAAGCGTAAGAAGGATGAGCTGGAGCCTGTGTACTTCATTAATACTCTCTGTCTGGTGTTGTGGCGTGAAGAGGTGTTTCGACCATTAGCTGATCGCATTTCCCGGGCACTGCGCATGTTAATCAAGAACGAACGGGATGGTGAGACCATCGACACTAGTCTTGTGTCCCAGGCCGTGCAGTGCCTGGTTATGATTGGAGCCAACGACGACGGTGGCTCCGCCTCTCGCAATGACGAGCGTCCGTTGAGCATTTACAGAGTTATTTTCGAACAGGAACTACTTGAGGAAACACGAAAGTATTATGAAGCTGAACGGGACGACTTTATCGACAGCAATCCGGTCACAGAGTACATGAAGAAGGTGGAGGCTCGCCTGGAAGAGGAACAGCGTAGGGTACAGATTCTTCTCCATCCCTCGACAGAAGAGAAGCTGTTGAAGGCATGCAAGGACGTGCTTATCAGCGAGCGCATTGAAAAGTTCTACGATGAATTTAAGGTCCTTTTGGAGAATGACATGAACACAGATTTGGCCCGCATGTACAGTTTGCTCTTCCGGGTACCCAATGGTCTGAATAAGTGCCAGGAATCATTCCAGGAACACATTATTCGTCAGGGCAACTTGGCCATCAATGCCAATCTGGAGAATGCGTCTACGGATGAGAAGAAGTACATCAACATTTTGTTGACCACGCACCGGAAATACAGCGAACTGGTGCAAAGTGCATTCAACGGCGATTCTTCGTTTGTGGCATCCTTGGACAAGGCATGCAGGGATTTCTTCAACCGCAATGAAGTCACAAAGAAGGATGCCACGGGCTATAACACACACAAGTCACCAGAAATGCTGGCCAAGTACTGCGACGGATTGTTGCGCAAGTCAAGCAAGACAAACGAGGAAGGTGATCTTGAAGATGCACTTAACGACCTCATGGTGATTTTCCAGTACATGGTTGACAAAGATGTCTTCAACAAATTCTACTCGAAGCATTTGTCTGCCCGCTTGATCAACAAGATGAGCGCTAGCGATGATGCTGAGGAGTCTATGATTTCCAAACTCAAGGTGGCCTGTGGTTACGAGTATGTAAAAAAGCTGCAGCGTATGTTCCAGGACGTCGGTACGTCGCGTGATCTGAATACTGAATTCAATGGTCATCTCCAACGCCTCGAAGTGAAGCTGGACTCCGCGTTCGAGGTACAGGTGCTGGCAGCCGGTTCATGGCCCATTGGCAAGCAGCACACAGAATTTATCCCCCCTCCTGATCTTCGCCGGGCCCTGGAACGGTTTGAAGCCTTCTACAACAAGAAGCACAGTGGTCGCAAATTGGAATGGCAATATCACCGCAGCAAGGCTGACATTGTGGCCCGTTTCAACGGCATGAAGTACACCATTACCGGGTGGTCTTATCAGACGGCCATCCTGCTCATGTTCAACGAGCGGGACGAAATCACCTTTGACGAGATCCACCAGGCCACCAAGATTCAGAAGCCTTACCTGGAGAAAGTGATCGAAATGCTTTTCAGGACCAAGCTCCTGAAGGGTCCTGAGAAACTGCAGGATGACTCCAAGATTATTCTCAACAAGGACTTTAAGAGCAAGCGCATTCGCATCAATATTGCCATGGCCCTGCGTCACGAGAGCAAGGCAGAGAGTGAAGAGACTCACAGGACCATTGACCAGGATCGCATGCACACCGTGCAGGCCGCCATTGTACGTGTAATGAAGACCCGCAAGACCATGAAGCATCAGCAACTGATTCAGGAGGTGATTGCCCAGGTGAGCCATCACTTTAAGCCCAACATTTCGGTCATCAAGAAACAGATTGATGCCCTACTGGAGAAAGAGTATATTTGTCGTGATGAGGACTCTCCCGGTGTTTACAACTACGTGGCGTGAACGTCACGCCCGCGTTCAGTGCAAAGTAGATTCGAAATAGAGAACCCAAATAGAGACACTGCCACAATGGTCACATTTTCTGGATCAAACGTATTTTATGTCTTCGAGTTTTGTAAAGGAATAGTAGATTTGGACTCTAATGATGCACAAACAGTTCACCAAGTGTTTCAAAGACGGGACACAATTTACGGATTCTGTTTTTCTTCTTTACGATGCCTCTTCGGTCTTGACTTCTCCACCATTCGCGTTGGCGTTAGGGGCTGACGATTCCGAAGTGGCCATCGCGTTGGCAAACGGATGATTGTTGTTGTTGATCTGGTTCAGAATGTCATCCAGGTCAAGGTGTGTGTAGTCATTTTCCTCAACATTGCGGGGCGCCGACTTTTCATTCTCCCCGGGGGCGACTGAAGCGGGAGTACCAAAGGTCATGTCCCCAAGGTCCGCAGTGATTTGGTTGACAGCATTGGGGATGACCGTCGTGATACCCGTCCGCACGTAGGAGTTCTTCTCCTGCTCCTTGTTGTCCCCGTCTGTGCTGTAGTAGGGTCCGAAAGCCTCGTCCTTGTCCCGGTTGGGATACAGAGTCCGGAGCTGGGGCAAATCGTGAACGCGGTCAGCGAGACCACGGATCGCAAGATCCTTGGAGAACCATGGCTGCAAGTGCCAAACCTGCTTCTGACCGTCCTCGTTCTGGCTCACCCAGGCCACACTCATGCCACCAATTTCAGAGTCACTGAAACGCAAAATGAACGTACCAGGTTGGCACTGCAAGAGCAGGTCTTGTGCGTGCTGCTTGCCGATGAAGCCCACAATGAGTCCAGCCTTCCATGTTGCAACCAGATGGCGCTTAACGACCTCTTCAATGCCGTAGAACCATTCCCAGAAGGTGAAGTTGCGGTTCTGCAGAGGCTCCTTGTTGAACTTATGCCACGTGCAAATGTAATCGGACCCCACTCCAACCTTTTGACCCAAGTAATTCAGACCGTCAGGTTCAATTTCTCCGCCATTTATGCGCGCAAAATGTTTCGACAAGGCGGCGGCCAAATCGTTCCATGCGACGCTGTCGGGAACCTTCCAGGGCACCCGGGGATCGACGCTGAAGTGGTTGTCCCAAAGAACGGTGGCCTCAGCATTCGGCAGCTGATTACCGTGCACAATCACAACGATGGGCAGGGACAGCGCGTAGAGCGTCAGCGTGATGTCGTTGGGGATGGAGATCGACATGCAGAAACACATGGCGAACTTTTCTTCCGTCACAGTCTCGTCGCTCTTCAAATCACCACGTCGAATCTTTCGGAGACTCATGTTCTTGAAGTACGCGCGCAGAATCTGGTCGCTCTCGCTGTAGTCCATGACCGATGTGTTGTTGAGAATGTCACCACAGTTGGGCAGGTTCTCGCCATAGTGGCCCGTACCGGCACCAGTGGCAATGCGGTCTCCTGCCCGACTCCGCTTGCTGCGGGGACCGTTGGCGGCAACGGCAGCGGCAATGTTCCTGGTGGATGCGCTGGCCAGATCACTGGTCCGCAGTGAAGCAGGAAGCTGCACATCCAGGTTGCTGCCGTCAAAGCCCTCGGGCATGTGTCCGATTTCGGAAAAGATGGCGGCGGCCTGATATTCATTGACCACCGTAGCGGTGACCTCTGGAGGGTTGACGGGAACGTTCAGTACCTGACTGATGAGGAATCGACAGGACGACTGGAACTTGGTCTGCGTCTTCAGTACCTGAGGAGGCTGCTGATCGATCAGGAAAGCCCGCTGAATCAGCTCAATGAGAACGTCCAGAATAAGCTTGCGCATGACCAGGATGCGATCCTCGCTCTGGGACATGGGCAGTTGCTGCATCAGCATCTGCACGTGCCGGGTCTGGTTCTTCGTGCTGAACACAATCTCTGCGAGCTTTTCGAACCAGGTCTGGTATGTGGCAAGCACCTCGTTGCTCTGTTCCTGAGTCAGAGTACCCAGGCGCACCTTTTCACGGAACTGAATGGTCTTGTTCACCACAACGTGGCGCTGCAGACGCGTAATCAGCTGAATGTTCTCCTCCAGTTTGCCGAGCAGAGTGTGACGGAACTGCAGACAGTTCTTGGCCTTCTGGCTCACACTCTTCTCAAGCTGCTGGTAGTTCTGCTGCAACTGCTTGTAGTTGGCCTCCTTTTCGGACATTTGCTGCAGAATCTGCTGGTACTTGGCAGCCTCCTGGTATTGGAAGATAACATCTTCCTGCAATTGGCGGAGCTGCTTAATGTCATTGTCTGCATCCCGAGCTCTGCCCTTTGTGGCCTCAATCTCGTACATAATCTTCTCGTGGTCTGCGGTCAAGACGTGCTGTGCGCTAGTCACGGTTGGAGCACCCTTCTCGAGAATCTCCTTCTCGCGCTTCAGGGCATTCGACACGACCTGGACAAAGCCCATGGGGTCATTTTCGCACATCTGACGGTAGCTGGTCGCAATTTCTTCCAGCCGCAGACGCAGCAGAAAGCTATCTCCCGGCTGGCTGGAAATTTGCTGCAGGTACTTGTGCACCTCCTCGAAGAGCTCGCGAACCTTGGTTGCGGCCTGTTGCTGGCCGTCGTCACTGCCGGCCTTGATGGACTCCCAGTTCTGTTTCTCAAACCATTCCGCAAAGTAGTGCCTCAACTCGATGGGGAATGAGTAACCGTACAGTTCACGCACTGCCGGCATCTGGTGCACCTTCGACCAGGTTTCTCCCTGGGTCGCCATTGTGTCGGTTGAGATTGGCAACTCGACTATTTATTCCTGACTTAAAGTTTCTTTCTTGGTTTATGCGTAGCGCGCTTCCGATATTCCAATGATTCGATTTGATGTGGTTCAACCTCAGACTGTCCCGTACATATTTTAACCAATGGTGATCGCCCTGAGGAAACCTTTCTGGCTGGTTGTGAGCCGGTTGTATATCGTAGAGCGAAACTTTGTGGACTATAGTACTTGATTACTGACCAAGTTCACATACCTTTCCCAATTTAGAAACACGATTCTGGCAGTCTCCGAAAAACTGCCAGGTATGTGTTTACTTTTGGAAAAAACTTTTCCTGTGTCCCTGTACCAGAAGCCCACATTGCTACCAACGGCTGCTTTGTCGTCGCTGTTTCCAAAGGTTTCCAAAGGTTTCTCTTTCCGGAAAACTCCCGTGCGTGCGTCTGTTGTGTGTGTGTGTGTGCAGTGGTGTGTGTGTGTGCGTCCACCGCCGAGCGAGAGTGCCTTCAAGTCACAAGGTCCGCTCGTACTGCCTGTGTCTGAGGCCTGTGCCTGGAGGGAGTGGCTCCCGCTTACCTACACAAACACACCGCCGTCCAAAAATAATGTAAAAAAAAATATCTGTTTCTGAGTGCGGCGGCAGCAGCAGCAGTTCCTTCACGGAGCGCGGACGGGCGGCCGCGCCGCTGGTCGGAGCGGGGCAGGGGGGGACCCACACACACACACTCACACAGAGCGGAGGGGACCGAGAAGGGAAACGAAAATAGAAAGTATACGAAAAAGAAGAGAGTGGCCCCGCCTCCCCGGGGGGGGATTCCGATGGCCCTGAACCGCAAGACGGAGAGAGAGAGAGTGAGCGCAGAGGAGAGAGGGAGGGTGGGGTGGGGTGGGTGGGCGCCAGGCGCCAACCTCGGGGATAGTGCCTGACTGCGAGTCTGCGCTTGAGAAGAGTTTTTTTTCTTTTTTGAAAACCGGGGATCAAAAAAAAACAAACGAGGAACAAAAGAAAAGAAAGGAAGAAGGAGTGCGAGGGTGAGAGACAGTGAGAACAAAATACGAGCAGCCAAACCACCCGCACTCCGTCCCACCTTCACCTTTCGCTCCCCTCTCCCCTCCGGGAAAAAGGGAGGGGCGGCGGCAGAGGGCAGCGTAGGGAAGGACGCATTGCGAAATAAAAATAAAAAGAAATAAAGAAAGGAAAGGAAGAAACAATGGACAACCCAGGCAGAGCGAGTGGAGCGGCGGGGAAGGAAGTGAGCACCAAGGAAAAGAGAAAGGGCACTAATAAAAAAACACAGAGCGTGCGAGGGAGCGCGAGTGGAGTGAGAGAAACGGGACACAATGAGAGCGAACGAAATGCCACCACCACCACCACCAAAAAAAAAAAATTGAAAATTGATAGAAATGGGGTCGGCGAAGGAGGGGTTTAAGCTGGCCTGTGGTTGGCGGTTGACCTGTCCCTGATAAGCTAGGCAGAAGAACTTGAAAAAAAAAACACCCGAGAGAAAGAGGCAAGACAAGACACAGAGAGAGAGAGAACGAGAGAGAGAGGTACGGAGAGGGTGTAGAGCGTGGAAGCGTGGCGCAAGCGGGAGACTGGGACTTAACCGCTACCTTCCAACCGCATCAATGGACATACCACCGCGCCGATAGCAAGCCACCCGACTTGAATTGTGAGAAGAGATTGCGCGCGAGATGACTCCGGGTTCGCCGTTGCAGCCCCTTTCTTCCCGGGGGAACAGCAGCGAATACTTGGAGAGAGAGACACACACAGAGACACAGACAGAGAGACAGAGAGAGAGAGAGAGAGAGAGAGAGAGAGAGACAGGGAGGAAGGAGAAGGAGAGGGGGGGTGCGGGGTGGGGGACTTCGCCTGTTGTTGTTTGCCGCCTGGGAGGAACTACAGAAAAGCCGCAAAAAGATACTCTCACCACACCCAAGCACCTGATTCACATATTTCTATACTTAAACAACGTACAGTTTATTGTACCGTTGGGCTCCTCTCTGCGATAATTTTTTCGTCTTCGGTTCTTCCCAGTGTTTTCACAAAAGGAAGGAAAACAACCGAAAGGCAAAGAAAAGAAACACTTTCAGGACATACACAATAATAGGTCCCGCCAACGGGGACGAGGGTTTCCTTGACTCAGCATAGAGAATCTATGGTGTCAAATGGTAGTCAAACAGCTACCAACTCTCTCGCACACGAACAATGCAACACTTCGCCCTCTCGCGGGGCCGGAGACGACGGGAAGAAGGGGGTGGGAGACAAGGATGTCAACTTCATTAGGACCCCAACGACACGTTCCCCCCTAGCTTGCCGCTACTGCGACTACTGCGTACGTGCGTGTGCGTGTGTATGTTATTCTTTTGCTTCCTTTGATATGCTTGGAGCAAGAGTTGGTCGTGACGGCCACCACCAGCCCCTCCCCCCCCCTCTCTTCCCCAATCCCCTCCCTCGGTCCCCCCCCTGCGCGTAGACCCAACCATCCCTGGCCCCCTCCTCCCCGCCATCCCCTCCCGTGAAAAAAAAAAGGGAAAAATTATTGGGTTTGAGTTGCACCTTAAAAACTCCCCGTTCACGACATGGACTGCTGCTAGGTGGAACCGGAAGTTAAAGAATGGGACAAAAAGTCCATGGGAGCACGCCCATG
Source organism: Corallochytrium limacisporum (assembly GCA_002811645.1). NCBI lineage: Eukaryota > Corallochytrium > Corallochytrium limacisporum. The sequence continues at coordinate 53,472 of PDIP01000047.1, forward strand.
CGTGGAGTTTATTGATGCATGCTGGTGGCGATGTGGTCGAGTGTGTGAGTAATAGGAGCTCTATTATACACGTATTTCGGTGATGGTAGAAACCATGACCTAACCGGTTGCGTTACTGTCACCCATGCATCATCGTGCTATAACAGTAATATTATGGACACGGGTAGGCTTAGGGAGTTTCTACTTATCTACTCTCCGTGGGCTATGTGTGTGACGATTTGTTTGACGATCCAAACCTCTTTCACCATGGTTGTCCATTTATCCCTTGCTGTGCGTGCTGCCAATACTGCCAATGAATGCCATGCTAATCTGCTCCATCTCATCAATCATTCATCCACGAGCAACTCAAAACAATCCACCACTTACTTCGCAGGGTTAGAAGTCATGTGGAAACATTCACAGCATTGGGATGACTGTTAATCGACCGTGCCCCGGACCCGAATTCTAGTTCCAGCTTGGTCAAGCTCGGGTCCTGCTCCGCGCACATTGGAGCAATTCTCCTCCTTCGTCGTTGCGTTTCCATTTACTTTGTTGAGTGTATTCACTATTATACAAAAATTTGTGCAGCGCCGAACCATTCTGGGTGTGTCAACCTCCGAGCTGATGACAGATCAAATTTCGTAATCTTCAACTTGCTTATATTGTGTATGGATTTCGCATTAGCGAGGGACAGGAATGGAAGTTTCGTCTAAGAAATTTCCTTCTATATCTAGAATGCTACAGGTATATATCTAATGTGACAATACCGCAACAGGTACGCTCGGGTCCTAGCACATAAAGTACTAGAACTACCATTGTTATTGCTGTGTTGTTCTAACGTAGCTGAGCGGTTTCAGGTCCCGCCCCAGAGATTGGAATGAGGTACAGGGAAGAAAAAGTTTTTTCATCATCAACCACGGTTCCTATTCTCTATGTATTTTGACCACAACTGGGCGCCCAGAAAAAATGGAAACAAGACGGTGGCGTGAAAAGGGAAGAATCGAAAAGAGTCAGAGGTTGAAGCAGAGTCAGGACGGACATTAATGACAGTGCTGAGTTCGCGCATGCCGATGACCAATCATGAATGTATTGAAGGTTGTTGTCCGTCCTGGTGAACTTCGATGCCGCCTGTGCTTGCCAGGGCCTGTCCGCGGACGCAGAGTGGGTCATAAAAGCCATTAGTGGGTCCATAGCTTGTGGCGGGCAAAAGACGAACATTCACCATACCAATAGCGGATTCGTGATCTATCCCGGGGTAAACCGGACAGAGATTCCTTATCCGGCTGTTCCGTTTTATCAAGACTGTTCGATTGACTTTCACATGTGCTGCACTTTGAAGAAAGAGGTCCGAAAACTTCCGAAAGCTTACTATTTATCACGTCCACAATCACATCACATCGCAAACAGACAGACCTGCACTCGTATCGGTACCTCACTTCCGTCGCTTGAAACAGACGCATCAGTTGGTATTAGATCTGTTTCTGTTCACCGGCAGCAAAACCCAAACTAGTACATTACCTATGCCGAAAGATTTGCTTGCGCAGCAAAATTTGCATCCCAGGTCCCCCTTTAACACCCCTCCCACCAAGGGGGCCTCCCCACCGGGCCAGATGAGAAAGTCACCGTTGAACCACGATTGGGACCGAGGTGGGCTATTTTCTTTTTCCTATGGGGAGGGGGTACTGGGCACACCCGCGGCCCGCGTGGGTGTTCTCGTCTGATACAAATAGAGCGGAGAAATAAGACCCAAACCAGGAAAAATCAAAAATCCTATGTACACGCATTTGCAGTGCGGGATAAGATTGGGTAAAGGGACGAGAGGCGGGGGGAAAAGAGCCCAAAGGGACCATGAAAAGACACACGGAGGAATGGCCACTGCCGCAGGGAGAGCAGGGCGAAAAAAAAACACGTCTCTCACAGGGTGCACCCCTTGTGATACTCGAGACTGCCACTGGCCAGTGAATTGCAAGAGGACGGAAGGGGGGGGGACTTCGGAGTCTACGAACGGGTGATCCGTCAGAGCGGGCAGTCCCAAAAAAGCGTACAGACGGGAGAGTAATTCAAAGGCCGACGACAAAAGAGAAAAACTGCAACTCTTGGTCTAGTGTGGCTGGGTACTTTGACTATACACTCCGATGCTTCTTTCCCACTGCCGGTCAAGGGGGTTGAGGGGGTGTCCCAGGTGCGAAACTTTACCATCCACGCGTCAACATAACAATGGGAGGCAATAAACAGCAAGATCGCTAGCATCAACAGTGTATTCTCCAGAATTCCCGATGATGATAAACCAGTGAGCAAACTGAACCGAGTACAGAAAGAAATAAGGGCAATACTGACACACAAGAGAAATACCATGGTCCAAACCCACAGCTGGGCCCCACTCGGACCCCACATAGGAGGTCCGCGACACATCCACAGGCAGAAAGGCTGTTGGCTTGGTGCACCAGATCGGTCCCAGTTGTCCAAGCGTCGCGCTGTCGTGGAGAGAACACACCCATGTAACTGAGGACAGCTCGCGTTATGGTATGCATTATGTATTAATATATCAAAATGGTGTATCGCTCACACCTATCTATAAGAGACTTGGATATTATCTGCCGCAGACAGTGCCCAGGCGCTTCGGCCACCCTCCTGTGTAAAGCTGTCGCCAGGAGGGAGGCCATAGCCCAGCCTTTTCTATAATATATGTACTTCCATTTTTAAACTGTACTGATCATAATCGACCAATTCGGTGCGCCCTCTTCCACCTACATATGCCTGCCTTTCCGTCGGTCTGAAGCTTGTGGCGCTCGCCGGGACCAAACCCTTGGGAAAGAGAGGGCAACGGGCCCGGGGGGACTTATAATAGACTCCCGATATAAATTCATTTAAATTACGAATTATGGGCTGGGTTGGGTTTTCAGTTTTAAAGGGTCGTGGCTGTTTTTGTTTAAACCGCCGAGCAAAGTGCTTCGTGGTTTGGACGCTCGGGAAAACCTTGGCTTCGAGTGATTAGCACTACACCTTAGTGATTTCTGGGCGGCAGAGATGTGTTAAGCTATTTCTTGGCGTCTTTACTTGTCGAAATTTATATTACAGATGACAATGATATGACAATGACGAAGGCCATCGGATTGGTTCGACTGCAAAAAGGGGACGTGTGTTTTCATAGCGACAAAGATGACGGATCAACCGGAGGCCCCGTTCAACAAATGGGACAATGCAGCTCTTCGCAACAACATTGGTGATAAAATTAGTCAGTTGATGAAAGGTATGGGATACACCGAGAATACCACAGCAGAAGACATCCGCTTGACCCTCCACGCTGTGGCCACAGTAATTGCCGTTATCAGCGGCGTATACGGGCTCTACGTGCCTCTCAATGAGAGCTACTTTCAACAGTTAGCACTTTTTCTACTTTACGGTGCCCTCTTCCTGGGTGGCTACGCCACAACCTATCGTTTGCCGGATGGATGCACCTTTGTGGGACGAAACAAGCAGGGTGAGGATGTTTACGTTGTCTCCAAGCTGCCCGCCATGACTGGGCGCTTGACACTGGGCATGCGGATAGGTACCACAAAGAAACAGATTAATCTGGATGAGTTTAGTGTTGGTGAGATCGTCCACGTCGATGGATTTGTTTCTGATGATGCCTTAAAGAAGAAACTGCAGAAGCTCGAATCAAACTGCAAGAAGGCTTAGATATAATTGCATGAGTTATAAGAATACGGAATCTTTAGTATTGTGTTAGTTTTACATGGCGTCGAAGTGCAACAAGTGTGCGCGTTCCTTCCTCTCCCTTTCATCTTCTTGTTTCTCTCGCACGTGCAATATGACAATGACTATACCAACCAGCAGACAAATGACCAGCAGGGCAAGAATAATGAAGGGCAAAAAGTCGGCAGGAGTGATGAAGAGCTCAATTCTCCAGGCATCTGAGTTGCTAGCCGGGCGTGGATCCACCACCACGTGACTGTTCGGAATAATTGAGCGCAGGAGGACCGTGTTGGACTTATAGTCACCGCCAGCATCTGTCGGACTGGTCAGCATACCAATTCCGACGTAGAACTCTTCAACGTAGTTCGGGTTGAACCCTAGACCTGCTAGATGGTTCGCCGCCGCCATTGGGGTGGCATCAAAGGAAGCACCAATGGCCAGGGCGTGACCCCTCTTCTTTCCTTTGTAGTCAGCAATGGTAAATCGCACTGTGGCACCGTAAGAAGGGTTCAGTGCAGTCCGGACGACAACCAGTTGGCTGTCCTCTTGATAGGCCTGCAGGACGTTGACATCCAGGAAGTACGCATCTCCCCTCACCGCGTTTTTCAACAGCATCATCTGGCCAGAACCATTGGCATCCTCTGCGCCCACCAGGAGGTCGATCTGGCCGTCAGTATCTAAGTCTATGGGTGCAACTAAGGTCAGTGTACCGGTCACACTCTTAGAATCTATGACCTTCTCATTGGCCTGCAGCACGAAGGTACGGACGTCCACAGAATAATCAGTCTGTGCTGAGACATCAACCATGGTGCAGGTGTCAGTGGTAACGCCATCGCATCCTGAATTCGCAAAGTATGACACTTTGTTGTTCTCTGTGTCGATCACCAGCAGATCGCCGTATCCATCTAGGTCGATATCCGTCAGCCGTATCCGTTGAGCATCCAATAGCCCAAGACTTGGTTGTAATGTTAGAGCATACGGGCCGACCAGCTCATAGTCTGGGTCCCTGTTGCAAAACGACTCTGGATTTCGACATCCTCTGCTGGTGATGGTGGAACATAATTCGATCTGGGCGTTCAAATACCAAACCATTCTGTCAAAGCTGGTGCACCCATCCTCATCACTTGCATCTGCTGTGCACGCCAAGCCGACGATGTCCAAATTACCATCCCGATTCATATCGATCGCAGTTAATGGACCGAAGAATTTCATGTTGTCAGCAGTATACTCTAGCTTCTTATCAAGGGTGTACCCGCCCGCAGTTGCCCCGGAGAGCTGTCGCAACCAGACCTCTATCTGCCCCAAACTATTACTTATGACGATGTCGCTGAGACAATCACCATCGACATCGGCGTACAGGATGCTGATCATGTTACCAAGCTCGTCGCTCCCGGGGAATGGACTTACCGAGAATTCCTTCGTGTCCGAGTTGTAGATTGCCAGCATCCGCTCCGGGCCACCATTTTGTACCGTGTTCGTGGCATTCATCCCCGTACCGTAGTAGAGCAGTCCCTGACCGCCTTCGTAGTCAATGGATGCCACAAAATCACTGGCCACTGGAATGCTCAATCCGACGCTTTCAAATGCTTCACCGCTTTTGCCTTCGTAAATATTCCACACCCGGTCAGAGTCTGGATTCTCTCCAGTCGCGGCAATTATCAGGATGTCCTCCAGACCGTCGCTGTTGTAGTCGAGGACGTGCACTCCGTAAATATAATCATACCCATCAGGAAGATCTTCATCTGCGAGAATTTGTGTACCTGTCCGACAGAAATTTCCATCCTTGTCACCTGGACAAGTGTACAGTGCGCTGTGGGCATTGTTTGTGTAAAGAATTTCAAGGGTCCTTGTGTTTCCCGTATCCGAAAAGGCTACCGGTACTCCAGTCAATGCGTCCATCGCGCCACCGAAGGCGCCATTTTGTAGTTCAAACAGTTGTGCAGAAACAGCAGTGACTGTCACCGCTGTCTGTAGCAACGATAGTTTCAGTATCTCAGATGCCATTGTTATGTATTCAGAACTATTGTTCACACCTCGCCACCGGGCGCTGTTCCTGGATGAATCATTCTCCTTGAGATTCTTAACTCTTTTCACATTTACACGCACACAGTATCTCAAATTGTTCCTGTGGCAGGTGTCGATCCTGAAGAAGCTAACCAAAAACATACAATTCTGGTATGTTGTTAACGTCCTCCCGTGAACACAGAGGAACTCTTGTAGGAGCCCCCTCCGCTTAAGGGGGAGTTCAGTACAAATAGTACTGGAATGATTTTACCTGATTGTGATCCTCCGTAACGATGTAATCAAGGATTTCTTGGGGAACCCGTCCGGTTGGTTTGAGACCAGCCCTTGTATTTCTACTGTGCTAGGGAATTCTATTGTGGCATTGAAATTGGTGCTGCTTTGTCTTGCAGCATTCGCTACTGTCTAGCGGTTGGCGTCAAATGGAACGAGTCAATCAGTTCGCGAACGCAGGGAGTGGAATCGTTAGCCAGAAACTTGGCGATCGTGTATCCCTTCAGATTGGAGAGGTACGGATCCGCGCCCGCGCGTAAGAACGCGGACATGATGGTGGCAAACTCCTTACCATTGGATGCGCAGCCTTCGCGATAGCTACACAGAAGATCCATGGCTGTCTCGTCATCGTTGTTTGGAAGGTTGCAGTCACTGCCAGCAGTGAGGAGAACCTTAATGACCTGAGATGCGCGGACAGAAGCAATTGTAAGCGAGAACGCATTGTTCGCTGTGTGGTGGACAATGGATGCCTGTGTGATTGGCTCACTCGAGTTGGACGGGCTACGATTAACAACGGCCTGGCACATCCAGCTCTCTATTAGCTGTTCGGTGGCAATGTGCAGCGGTGTACGACCTACGGAGTCCAATACGTTGGGATCAGCACCCTCATTGATCACGTTCTCAATGAGGAGGGGATCCACAGGGCTGATTGTCAAGAAGTGGAGCAGGTATCCACTGTACAGCTCGCGTGAAATCGGTTTGCGCACACTGTACAGGCGGTTCAGATCACTGGTGTGTGACACCAAAACCATGACAGTTTCGGGAATCAAGTTGTGCTCAGTGGAATCCGTGCTTTCTTTCTCACCAGCAAGAACTGCAAGGGCCTGAATGAGCGGAGTCTCTCCATGTCTGTTCACCGCATTGACATTGCATTCAAAGTTCTCGAGGACAAGGGCAAGATGCTCAGGCCTTCCCATAGTGGCTAGTACATGCAGTAGATTGTTCATGCTATCGTCGACAGCATGGACAGCAGCACCACGTTCCAATAGGGCAAACAAAACCGACATATCGTTGTGAGCTGTTGCAATCTGGACAGGGGGTCCATCCGTCGACGGCTCATTGATGTCAAATCCTGCATCCAGAAGCATATCTATGATGTCTACTTTCCCTGAGGCAACCGCAAAGTGCAGAGCAGTCGGAGGTGCACTGCGTTTTTCCGGCTGACTGTTCTGCCTGGCCACCTGCGCCTGCGGCCGTAACTGTTGTTGAGTTCTGGAGGAGCCCTCGTTCGCGTGCGGGTTCGGCCCCGCCGCACCCGCTGCTATCAAGGTTTCTACGATACCCTCTGATCCTAGTTTTGCTGCCATGCACAAAGCCGCGTTGCCCGAGCACAAGCCATCTAACTGTGTGTATTGTTGACCTCGGCTATTGTTGGCCCACAAGGCATGGGCCTGGCCTTGGGCTAATTCCTGAACTAATCGCAGGCCATCCCCTGCGCACACTGCATCCTGAACTTTGCTAAGCGAGTACGATCCTGCAAACAGTTCCTGTAATTCCGGCAGCAGGGCCTCCTGTACATCTTCCAATAGCTTTGAACCTACTGAGCTACTACTGTTCGCTGGGCTAACGGACGGTATTAACGACCCATACGTGCTGGACTCAGACGCAGTCTGGCTCGCTAAGTGCTTTTCCGTATCTGTTAGAGTTGTCATTGTGTTCGATATTTACGTATTTCTTTACATTGTACGAGTCCCAAAAATGCCTATAGCCCGAGGGCTTCGTGATGAGTGTGTTATCCAATCTCTGAGAATCACTTTCACGGAAGGAAGTTACAAGAACACGTGTCGCTCTACAACCTCTGATCGTGTAAGTAGCTGGACTCTCTCCCAATCTCATAGCACTACCCAGGGGGCGTCACATGGCTTCGGCAAACCTACTGGGATGCCACTAATCGACCCTAGCCAAAGATGATCCGACTCCTCGGTCGAACTGTCCGTCTCGACAGTGTCCTACGGCAACAAATGACACACACCCCCACACAGACGTCCTGCAGTGTACGTGTACGTGTACGTGTGTACAATCTCTTCCCCTGCACGGGGACTGATTTTCACCGCTCACCGACAACAGCCTTGCGCTTGTAGGTAGTGCCCTCCTGATATCGTGAAGCCTTTGCAGCAGCACACACAGGAGCGAGAGAGCAAGCAGCAGCGGGAGCAGCACTGGGGAATAAAGAGAGTGGGTGGGACGGTGGG
>PDIP01000048.1:0-48459 GCA_002811645.1 Corallochytrium limacisporum
CACCCATTTTGCTTCCCTCTCTTTCCCATCTTTTCAAACCCAACGAAGATCAGCGCACCCGCAAAAGATTGGCCTCGTGATATACCAACTTGATATTTTCAGAGTGCCATTACTCGGCGAGGGGGAGGCGTGACATTCGGACCCGGCCCACCGAGTGGTACTTCATAACAGATCAATAACTGGAGTCTCAACTTCAAGTACTGTTCCCTGAACTCTTCGACAGCAGCAGATTTTGACAAGCTTGTTTGCCCTTGCACAGTAGCGAACATGAAAAAGTCATTGATCACCGGGCTGTCAGCCGTTACAATGGCCACGACTGATATGCCAAGAAGCGTACGGTTTTACGAATCGCTTGGATTCAAGATCAAACTCGGCGGACCGAATTCTCCCTTTACTTCCTACTGGGCAGGCGATTCTACGTACCTCAATATCGCCAACCAAAAAGACAAGCCAAACTGGACTGGAAGAATTATCATCTACGTCGCCGATGTGGATCAGATATACCAACAATGCCTCGACAGCGGTCTCAAGCCCGAGTTCGCGCCGTCTGATGCGTTCTGGGGAGAACGATACTTTCACATCCATGATCCTGATGGCAATGAGCTCTCGTTCGCGAAGCCTCTGCCCCCAGAGCGGACCCCGGAGATGCCCGAACGGTGGAAGAAGGTGCTTGAGGGATCCGGAGACGCCAAGACCAGATTGTGAACACGAGACGTGATTTTTGAACACCTAAAGAAGAATACACACAAATGCTTGCAACAGATCCGTAAGCGCAATCGACAATATGCGTTTATGGACGCCATTGGACTTCCGAAAGAGGATAGATGGAGCAATGTTGTCCGCCACCCGAAGGAGGTTGGCACCCCATCCGTGTCCTTGCACATCGCCGGCCCTCTGGAGGGCGGGTAGCTCCCCTGCAGTGCGCAGGGGGGGGGGTGTCCCAAGGAGCAGAGTCCTTATTTTCCCCCGTCCGCTGTCCGAACGGCCCCCTTCCGAGAGTATTACTTGGCCGTCCACAGCGTTGCGTTCGGACGCCCCTTCCCCCCTTTCCCCCGGGGAGGGAGGTGGGAGAGGACGAGGTGGGTGCGGTTGAGGAGAGAGCGAGCGGGATATTCAAAGTCTAAAGAGTACCCGTGGCCACTCTTCCCTGACTCCATCTGCCTGCGAATTCTTTTGGTACCGCCCGTGCCTCAGTGTCTTGGGTGTTGATGACTGTTTACAGCTCTAGCGTATGGCTTACAGAGGCAGGCCACTGCAGTAATTAGCCGACAAACGAGAAAACATATACGAGAAAATGAACCATATGTAATCTGTAAACGAATGAATGTGATTGTGTGCAATAGCAACGGTCATGTTGATGCTCTCTCTTTCAGCACCCTATTCTTCTACCATCTGCGGAAAAAGACTTTCCGCCGTATGGTTTAGATGTTCGAGGATGGTTCCTTTACTAGCCGGTTTGATCAACACCATGTTCACGCCGGCATCGAGGAAGTGCTGCTGCGACGAGCTGAGAGCATGGCCAGTGAAGCCAATGATCTGACATTGCACGCCCATTGCGCGGAGCCTGCGCGTTGCCTCCAGTCCATCCGAGACGGGCATACTGCCGTCCATGAAGATCAGGTCGAATGGTCCCCTGGACAGCTCTGATTGGTCTGGAGCATGTTCCTGATACCACTGCTCCGCGTAGTCAATGATTTCTTGGCCATTGATGTAGAGCAGAGGGCTCGCGATACCAAGCTGGTTGAGGATGCGGGTCATGGCACGGCGAGTGATAACATTGTCTTCTGCGACTGCAACCCGCATCCGGTGTCGTGCAGCTGACAGTTTATCGCTGGACTGAACGGGCGCAAGACCCCTCGTTGGCTCATCTGTCTTCAGGGTCACCGGAGTAGGTACCCCCACCGTGATCACCGCGGTATCAGTCGTAGCCTGAGGGCCTGCCTCAGAAACAGCTGGGTTCACCATGGCATCGCTAAGAGTCGCAACGGTAGCTGTCGAGTTTGACTGCTGGCGCTTGACAGCGGCTGTGCACTTGGCAGCAGCGCAGTCCTGATCCCGCCCATCAGTACTTAGGGCATGGTCGGTGGCATCGGGATGTGGTAGAGCGTTGAAGGTGCGCACTAGTGTATCCTGCGCTTGTGCCTGCTGCAGCCTCTCAGTACAGCTGTGGGCTCGCTGCTCGGAGTTTGCCTTCACATTCTCCACAGCGACAGACAGAGGCACGATCTCCGCAGACATGGGAATTTCAAAGGCGAAAGCTGAGCCTGCGCCTTCCCTGCTCTCGACCTGAATGGTGCCACCGTGTTGCTCGATAATGGCGCGGGTGATACTAAGACCAAGTCCAGTGCCAATATGCTCGTTTTTGCCACTGATAATCTGGGTGTACGGCCTGAAAAGCAGAGCCATTTCTGCCTCTGGGATACCAGGACCTTCGTCGATGACAGTGACCTCGACCAGAACATTTCCCATGTCCCTCGCAGGGCCGGCGATACTTTCCCGGCCAAGCATCTTTACCTTCGCCGCCCCCTTACCTAAGCGTTGCGTGTGCTCAGGAACGGATAGCTGATCGGTTTTCTCATCATCAGGAGGAACGGTGTAGATGGCATCCATATCGACAGAGGTATGGCTCGCCCCCTTGGATGGACACTTCAGTGCTTGCTCAGTGCTGGGGCTTCGTGCGGACTTGTACTTGTGCGCTCCCTTCCGTGTCGCTCTTACCTTGAAGCACCACTTACTCTGGTTGTCTGGGACTTCCTCGAAAGAATTTGCTTTGTTTGGTGAATCAGAGCACACGGTGGATGTCGACGAACCAACGCCCAAAGAACGGTCAACCTCGGTGACCCTCAGGCAGACTCGCAGGTTCGACCCTAGAGGAGAGTACTTGATGCCATTGCTCAGCAAGTTGCCTAGACACTGTTTCAGACGGCGTTCATCACCATCCACGATACAGTCCATCTTTTCGACGACGCCTTCGATCTCAGTCTTGATGGTAATGTTCTTTTCATGCGCGGCCTGCTGGAACAGTTTGCAAGTTGTCACAAAGAAGGTGTTCAGGCTGAACAGGCCACGGTTGAGTTCAAAGTAACCCGTCTCAATCTTATGCATGTCTAGCACATCGTTCAGGGTGTGGCGGACCACATCCGCACTCTCCATCATGTCGATGCATGCGTCGTGCAAGGACGGCACAGAGCTGACAGTTTTGTCATCACACATTATCTGCAGACCTAGGTAGATATTGTTGAAAGGCACGCGAACCTCGTGGAACACATAGTTCATGAATTGACGCTTGGAGCTGTTGGCTGCTTCGGCCAGGTGACGCCGCAGGATCTGTTCCTCATGTGCCTTCCACAAATCATTCTTCTGAATCTGGAAAATGAACATAACCACACAAAGAATCAAGAAGACTGTGACTGCCACGCCTACCACCACGATAATGGTGGCTGCTTCACTGCTGGCTTCGTCATCAAAGGCCTGAGCGCATTGAATGAATAATACCCAGTTCCTGCTCGACAAACCATTTTCCACGGTGACCTTGGACACCCGTTCGCCCGCTGTGAACGTGCTCTCGCCGTTGAAGACTTCAGCAGGATCCTGGCAGTCCGGCAGGTCGCAATCACCAAAGAGTGACACATCCCAGGCCCCATTCACTCCGTCCACAATGACCACCGTGTTGACCGTGTCCTTGTTCATTCCACTATCCACGAGGATAAAGCGGAGGTCTTCGTACTCTACATTCAGTAGCAGGTCCTCAAAGAAGACATCGTAGCGAATCGCTCCTGCAATCACACTCTCCACGTATTCTTCCCGTTGCGACTCAGTCGCAGTGTCCAGATCTAGATTTGGATTATAGACAGCATGGTAGAGGACTGATGCAGTACCGCCCTCAATGATCGGTAAAGCCTCCGTTGCCTGCACGGAACCCGTCCGAATCGCAGTCGAAATCGCAGCCTTTCGTTCCGGGTTCTGGCTGAGATCTGTCATTTGTGGTTTGCCACTGGGTAGCGCGTACAACACTGGTGTGTAAAAATCATTGCCCGGTGCGTCCACCACTGGATTTCCATCAAAGTCTTTGACAAACAGATCACCATTGGCACCAGGCAGTAGTTCATTGGCCTCCTTCTCAAAGGCAGCTATTTCTCCCTGCCTTAAGAATCGTGCCACACCGAAACTAAACAACAGTTCTCTGGCTTCGATCGCAATATCGAAGTAGACTTGAAACTGGTCATAGGTCATTGCCGTGGACCCTATGGACGTAGACCAGGCCCGGTGGTCGTCGTACAATTGTTCCAAAAAGCGTGTGGCTTCACCCACGGACTGTGCCAATTCTTCTCCGAATTGTATGCACAGCTGATTCCGTTTCTTCTGCTCGCTGTCAATCTCACTGTGATAGAGTAACAAGGTCGTGGTAAGTCCCGTAATCAGTAACAGAAAAACCAGTACCCAACCAAAACGCACTGACCGCTTTGAATATTTGCTCGGTGATCTTTTTCCCGAAGATGCAGACACTGAATAGTCCTCAGGCAATGCCATGCCGTCCATCTGGTTCTTTGACGATTTCCTCCTTAATTTTGACATGAAACGCTGCCGTCTCCGCATGCCAGCAGCGGAGTCGTCGTTTAGGACATCCTCAAAAGTGGGTGGATTGTGGTGATTAGACTGCCAGAGAGGACTGGGTCCGTCCAAATTTGAACTGTCCGGTTCCACGTTCGTTGGATCCATGTTTGGTGTCCGTCCAAGTACGCTTGTATTCTTAGTTGTTACTCATGGTATCTATGTTTGATCTATTGTACTGTATACACTGGGTCACATCCGGTTTCACTGACGTGTATCCCCTTTATCACTTATTGTTGACTGCATCAAACGGGTCTATTGCTTCGCTGTATAACCTCAAACACCTTCTGAATTTGATCTCGGTGCGTATCGCGAGCAACCCGAACCCAAAGGTTCCAGCCACACCCAAACTCCATCACGACAAGGACAGCCCGTGAAATCGGACACGATCCCTAAGTTACTTCTGACCCATGTTTGTCATAACCAAGATGTATTGAATATTTCTCTGTTTCGGTGCTGCTTAGTCACCGTAAGGAACAAAACCCCAAGTGAGAAACTATCATTCTCAAAGCTGTCCACCGGTCCCGCGAGCCCCAATGGGCCGGTTCCCGTGCACCCCTTTTCCCCCTTTGCCACACTCCCCTTCCCCCCCCCTCCCCTCCCCTCCCTCTTCGCCCCGCGTTCCACCCCTCTACCGCGCGACGTGTCCATAGCAAACTCCAAAGGTCCGTGAAATGCGTGTTCAATACCTAACGTAAGTACCAAAGAGTATATTATCTTTGTCCGTTTCGCGATCTCTATCTTTCTTTTTTTTTGATTTTCTTACAATTCCCTTAGGTTCACCGGCCCTACCCCCGCCCCTCTCTCCCTCCCTCGCGGGTCCCTCCTTCTCAACCGGCCTGGTATGCGCTTCGCCTTCGCCTGCCCTGCGTTCCAACACCCGCGCCTTGGGGGAGGCGGGGTGTTTTGAGAAATCGGCGATGGAGAGCAAAGGAAAAGAAACCCAAATTTTTAAAAATCGAAAAATCGGGCGGGTTTTCTGCACCACCGATCGCAGTGTATCAATGGGCAATGGTTACGCCAAGCGAAAGAGAGAGAGAGAGACACGCACACACACCCAGACCAACAGTCCTCTGAGAAGAGACAGTGTGAGTGGGAGAGAGAGAGAGACGCGATGGGGGGTTAGAGGGGGGGGGGGCAAAGAAAAGAAGGAGTACCCACACTCGCACACATGCGCAAATGAAGATATACCGGGAAAAGGAGGAAAAAATATGCAACAAATCGCACTGCAAACTCTCGGTATGAAGGCAGTGTTTACCGGTTTCGGTCAAGATGGCTGAGGAGGAGGAGAGGGGGAGGGTACCGGGGGGACCTGGTACCGAATGTACCTAATCAGGCGCGGACCCTATCAGAAATGAGAAAAAAAAAAGACGGAGAAAAAACAATGGAGTACTACTGGATTAGAAGTACTAGGCCTTAACCATCGGCCCCCTCAACACACACACACTCTCTCTCTCTCTCTTGCCCCCGTCTCTGTGGGGCTCCTTGCGCCCCAAGAAATTTTCCTTCACAAAGCCGCGATCGATGGGGAATGTGTGTGCATGTGGTGAAATTCTTGCCCCTGTTTCACCGAAAAAGGGGAAACTGGCTTTGGGCTGGTGAACAAATCCCCCTCTCCGGCCCTCCCAAGAATAAGAAAGAGCAAACGAAAGAGAAAAGTTGGTGGTGGGTTAACCCGCCAAAGGTTGAACAGCGGGCTGCCAGTGCATAGGCCCACCACACCACACGGGAAATTCAGTGGAAATACCTTGGTTTTTTGTTGGTTTTTCTCGTTTTCGGCCCTCGCCCCTGGCGTACGGGTCCCCCCCCCCTCCCCCGGGGCAATCACCTCCGCTGGGCACAAAGTTAAAAAAGTATATAACACCCGGTCCCAAGAGTTAGCCACGCACGCGACCTGGTCACTCATAGTAAATGAATAAGCGATCCGAACGATGAGAGAATACAGGCAGTCAAAAAAAATGGGAGCGAGAGTGAAGTCAAAGCAAGAGAGAATATTAAAAAAACAAAATACAAATAAAAAATAATGGGAGCGGGGCCCACCAGCGGCGGTGGTGGAGACTGGACCCGACCGACAGGGTCCTTTCGGGTGCGCGCGCGATGGGAGAGAGACAGACAGGCAGACAGACAGACAGACAGAGAGACAGAGAGAGAGACAGAGAGAGAGAGAGGGGGAGCAGGAGCGAGCGAAGCAAATAGGACCCATTAAATTTTTACTAATGGTGGTAAACCAGGGCAGACTGAGTCAGGCACCCCCCCCCTCCCACCACCACCACCACCACCACCACACACCACACACACTCACACAGTCACACTCCCACCCCGGGTGGAGTTGCCGTTCAAGTACGGGCCCACTACTGCCTGCGCCCGGCAGGGCAAAAAAAAAAACCACCCGCTTGGGAAAAAAAAAGGGGGAGGAAAAAGAAAGAAAAGTAAAAGACAGAGAAAATAGATAAACGGGACTGAAATGGGGAGAGTCCCATTAGTAGCGATGCGAAAGTGGCTGGTGTCGGTTTCCGAAGCGTGGCAGATACGGCACCATGTTTCTTCTGCAGTTGCACACGGTCCCTCGGATAACGTGACGCGGGAACGCAACCGTCTCAGCATTGCGGTGTAATT
Organism: Corallochytrium limacisporum; assembly: GCA_002811645.1. Taxonomy (NCBI): domain Eukaryota; genus Corallochytrium; species Corallochytrium limacisporum. Next base: position 7,228 of record PDIP01000048.1, read on the forward strand.
CTTCTCCTGGTTTACTCCGTTTTGCGGATCCGATCGACATGTACAATGGCGGTCAATTCTGCTCATGATGCGTGCGCGAGCAGAAACGTACAAGCTACGTTTAGCACGTAGTTTGTCAAGCATGCTGATGCGGTGCATTCTATTGCTTGTGTACGCGTATACCTTCCCATTTCCGCAACCTACGACCTCCTGATGCATGATCTATCACCAAGAACTGAGTCCACCTGATGGGCTCAGCTCTTCAACGAGTGGCTGAACAAACAAGGATGGGTCAATGAAAACAGCGGCAACGCAATCGGATCGCAGCAACGATTCTCATTCATATGATACCAGCGCTCCTGTTTGTTAGGTTAAAAGCGATGGACTCAATATCTGATGCTCGATACGTTTGGCGATGGTGAGGAAGGTACACACCCTCGTGAATCTCTATAACATCCGGCAACCAAATACTTCCACGGAAACGTACGGTTTAGCGTCACGAACAGGCCATCACCCGTTGAGGATGGTGCCCTTGTATAAGGGAGGACACCGTTCAAAACATCAGCAAACTTCCTCCACTTTCGATGCTCTGCTACGACGTAGCAGCATTGCCATGGATTGTCGAAGGACAATGAAACGTATAGGGTAGACAAAGAAGATACCGCCGTACGATGCACATCTAGTACCCTCAACTTAAGTAGATTTGGGCGGGGTGTGAGTATCTAATTTCGAAGGTATGCAACCCAAACCATAGTCCAAACACGGTTACAGCATCGATACGACAAGTTGCCTTCTGTAGCATGGTGTTTCCTTCGCGATGCATCGTCGGCGCTATCAATCTCTCCCGTAAAGTCTGCAACCAACCTGCTCACGATGACCCGCCAGCTTTATAGTGCTGTATCAGACGATCAGCATAGTTTCAAACAGGCAGATAAGCCACGATGACACTTTGTCACTGTGCGTGGTTCTTACACATCCTCAATCTGGTGATGGTCCTTGCCTCTTTCTCTGTGTGTGGTGACCAAGGTCTGGGGTCGTGGTGATCATGGATTGAGGTGCAGAGAGCGCATCTCAGCACGTTAGGTGGCTGAACCGGTCAGGAAATTCGTCCCCGATTCGGTCGTCCCATTTTCTTTCTTGGGCACTTCGTGACCCTTTTGCGGTCAGAGGATTGCATCGCAATGGAATTCTACCTGTTTTTGCAGGCCCCGTGGTGTCAAAGAAACAACAGTTCTCCCCGGGGTCCCTGCTGAGCTACTTTGAAAATAAGGTCTGGGTCGGAACGATCACGGTGGTGGTTTCTAGTACAACGCAAAGAAACCGTGACCTTGCCGTGCCCGTCGGAGGAGCGAAAGAGGAAAAAGAACGACAACAATACGCTCCACCGCGGCCACACAGAACGCTGAGGTTATAACGTTCGGCCCAGCGGATGCAAGTGTAATCAAACAAAAATAGTCAGGGCATCATCCATAACCGTAGCGCTCCCTTTCTCGTTTTGAGGAGGAGGTGTGGAAGGGGGAGGGGCTGTATGTCACGAGAGAAGTTAAGACTAGGAAGAACCAGGGCCTCCAAAAGAAATAGACAGCGAAATGAGCGAAGCGGAAAATACGGGTTAATTGAAGGAACCAAGGCCGGGATTGCTTTGGCCCCAGGAGGCATGGACAGGGGAATCAACAACACAACAAGCCCCCTGGCCCTTCAACGATGGCTAAACGTAAGCCGCCAAGGCCGAGGACAAGCACTCACGTCCTAGGTACCGTACATTGCATTGCTCTTCCACGGTATGGCCCAGTGATTACGACTAGCCTGTCCATACCCATAGGGTAGAAGTTTCATCTTTGGTCTCCTCGGTTTCATTTTCTCAATTGCTTTCGCCATTCTCACCCGTTCCGGTTTCGACCACCTTTGTGTGACCGAGGCGACATTTCGTCGAGCAAAGACCTGTGCGACGGTTTCCCAACATTGGAGGGCGATGCTGAAACTTTGGTGCCAGTACTCACGCTTGTATCTCAGGTTCGGTTAGATGCTGAAACCACCTGAGCAGGGCTGTGAGCATAGCGGTAGGCCATGAAGAGCACCACCTCCTTTTGTCCTCTATTTGAAGCACTGGGATCTACCCTATGCCACGTTTAGAGCGTTCGTACCGGTTCCACAGTTGCTCGCGTGAGGTGTTCGAAGGGCACAGACCGCCATTTTCAATGGAGAATGGCAACATAGGGAATGAATAGAAACACACTGATCTAACGAATGAAAATCATCTCGCGTGAGTTGGCCGCGTCTGCACGAAATACGAACCCTACCCAAACAGCCCGAAAACAACCGTTCTTGTTGCCTTCCCCCTCCCTCTCTCTCTCCCTGTGGCTTGCCAAATTAGACTCCCGTTTAAGCTACGTTTTCCGTAGTAAATATACTAACCTCACACTCCAACGATTTGACATCCCCCTTAACCTTAGTGTCCAGCCATACCAACGATACGTGGCTTGCCAACACCGGCATCCTTAGACGCTTGCTGATGATGCTTTGGAACTTTGGTTGTTGCGGAACCGGCCCTCTCTTCGTGCCACTGGGGGACACATTCCTGCTCCTTCAATAAGCCCTCTTTGCGGGCCCTGCTCGCCACAGGGTGTGGAGACCAGAAGATCCAGTGCCTGCGGGCAGCGGTGCATGTCACACTACGAAGGCCGTTCGAATATTTTTCCGAGGAGTCTGTTTTTTAACGAAAGAGTGTGTCACCAGGGCTACAGCCGGCAGGCAGAACTCCCGAAGCTGGATCCCAACTGTGACGCCAACGAGTCGCTGAGCGGTTTCGTAGCCTCGCGAAGGATCTTCACCGTTGCAGCTAAGTGTGAGTGAGCACTGGCACTTCCTGCTCACTACCTACACTGACACTTCCTGTTCATTACATGCTTAAGTCGTAGGTATGAGATGTGCGGACATGTAGAGAACCCAACAAATAGGCGGGAAGCATGGAACCGCAAGGACACGCAAGCCCTCCACCGAGTCAGAGGGCAGATGATGATGCCAATGTTTCGGTATGTATGTTCATAGCCTGTGGTTTCATTGTGAGAAGCCATCAGCAATTAGCGGAACCAGATCACCAATGTCCACTGTGGCTTACAGACTGCTTGGGTACAATTCTAAAATAAGAATGGGTAGAGTACATCATTCTGATTCCCCACTTGGGAACCCAAGTGGGACAGTGCCCGGTCAGGCACACGCGCTGATGTTCGTGCGTACCGTTAGTGCGATGTGGGGTAGATCAATTCACGTTGTACGAACAGTTCATTACATGCTCTGAAAGGTAGGGACCTCCCAGTTGAGTGAAGTTGGAAGAGTCCAACAATGCAAGACTACGGTGCACCTGATGGTGCCGGCTAGTACTCCCGGGGATGCCCAAGCCCCTTGCCTTTTGCTCACCATCGAATATCCGGAAAGCGGACCGACAGCAACGTAACCAATGTGCCGCACCCCAGCGCGCGGCCGCCCCATTCAGTATGGGAATCAAAGCCACCATTTACCAGCGCAAAAAAAAAAAAAAAGGGCCAAAAAAAAAAAAGCACATTGGTGAGAGTGGGATTCGAACCCACGCCTCCGGAGAGACTGCGACCTTAACGCAGCGCCTTAGACCAACTCGGCCATCTCACCCGTTGTACTGAAGGAGGTGGTTGAAAAATAGCTATATATAATACTGTACAGGGTCTTTTCTCTTGATTCTTGAAATATTTAGTGCGAGGCTTTAATTTTTCGGTAATGGCCCTGACAAGCTGGGAGGGGACCCCCTCCCCCGGAGAGGAGGGGCCACGGGCCCTAAAGCCACTGATCGGACACGCGCAGACAGACATTCCTCTCCGATACTAACCCCATAACGGCCACGGAGAAAGATTCATCAGTCCTTCTTACGGACCTGATGACTTCACACCAGCCTTTGGGGAACGTGATTGGACCTCTGTAATGGGTACTTTAACATGGAAGTTATAACTGTGGTCTGGTGCTTACGGAAGTTCTGTAACACCATACAGAAGACTTTTGTTTTGGTTAAACAATCGAAACGGTCTTTGCAGATTCATGTCGGTCCTCTTGAGAACCATGGCGGCCAGTACGGTCGGGAGGCGTACGATAAGCAGTCAAATTCGGCACTTCCCGGTCCGGTCAATGGCCACCCAACAAGGCGTTAAGACCGCCGTGATTCTGATGAACCTGGGAGGCCCGGCCACGCAGGAAGAGGTCCATGACTTCCTCCTGCGCCTTTTCAGCGATAAGGATCTGATTCCCTTGCCGGCCCAAGAGTACCTGTCCAAATATATTGCTTGGCGCCGTACCCCTATGATTCAGAAACAATATGCAGAGATCGGCGGAGGGTCCCCGATCAAATACTGGACTGAGCTCCAAGGTAAGGGCATGTGCGAAGTCCTAGACAAGATCAGCCCCGCGACGGCACCGCACAAACCGTACATTGCCTTCCGGTATGCCAAGCCACTGACTGAGGACTGCCTGGATGAGCTGGCCAAGGATAAGCCTGAGCGCGTAGTCGCATTCACACAGTATCCGCAATATTCCTGCTCGACGACCGGATCCAGTCTGAACGAAATGTGGCGCCGTTTGAGGGAGCGGCCGGAACTGTCCCAGGGTATGAACTGGAGTGTCCTGGACCGCTGGCCCACACAGGAAGGTTTCGTTAGGGCCAACGTTGAGAATATCAAGAAGGCCCTTGAGCAGTTCCCAGAAGGAGGGGAACGAGATAGTGCGGTTATCCTGTTCACGGCTCACTCTCTGCCCATGTCCGTGGTGAATCGCGGTGACCCGTACCCGCAGGAGGTAGCTGCTTCCGTGCAACGTGTCATGGAAGGTTTGAACTTCAGCAATCCCTACCGTCTGGTCTGGCAGTCTAAGGTTGGTCCCCAGGAGTGGCTTGGAGCCCAGACAGAGGATGCTCTGGAGGGTCTGCATCGCAACGGCCGCAACAATGTAGTACTAGTACCCATCGCATTCACCAGCGATCACATCGAGACGCTCTTTGAACTTGATCTCGAGTACATCCAGGATGGTAGGGAGAAGGGCATGAACATTGTTCGCACTGAATCAATGAACGATAACCCAGTGTTCATCAATGCCATGGCTGATATGGTTAAGGCGCACCTGGACCGGTCTGAGAAGTGCTCAAAGCAGATGCTCTTGCGCTGTCCTGGCTGCATCAATGAGACCTGCGGTGATGCCAAGCAGTTTTTCCTGCAACAGTCCGCTTCTAGTGGTGCCTGAACGCCGTGTACATGCGAAAGCTGTGTATAATAAAAAATGTCTCTGAGAATAGTTTCATCATATATGTGTTTTCATTCATTAGTTTTGGTTTGTGTTCTTGCTGTGCATGTGGTGCGGGTTCGTACAAGCATGGTACTAACCAAGAGCCGGGTCCTCCTCTGTCTTCTCCAATGACCCAAAATTTATGGGTCGTGGGGTCACAGACAATCACATTTCATAAGGGCTACCACTCCTATTTCTCCCAGGATTGATAGCTATTCTCCTCTCATGGCTGTGTCCGTGTCCCGTTCGCAAAATGAAGGACCCATTTCTTCAACCCTTTCTTATCCCTTTTCCCCGAAGTAGTTAACGCGAGATGAGATCTGTTTAGGCCTTGTTGAATTCATCGTGGTGGGCAGCGACAATGTAGGCGACAGCCTTGGTCACGTTCTTAGACTGAGGAATATGCATGAACTCATTGGGACCGTGAGCATTGGAGTTGGGTCCAAGCACACCGGTAATGACGAACTGGGCCTGAGGGAACTTCTCGCTCAGCATGCCCATGAAGGGAATGGAACCACCCTCGCCCATGAAACCAGCGGGCTTGCCGAAGAAGGTGTTGGAGGCGCCATCAATGGCAGCAGACAACCAAGGGTTCTCCACGGGAGCGTGCCAGCCAGGAGCGGACTGGTCGAGCTCGAACACCACCTTGGCGCCGTAGGGGGGGTCCTTCTCCAGAACCTTCTTGATTGCCTCAGCAGCCTGATTGGGCTCGGTGCAAGGGGGCAGGCGGATGGACAGCTTCAGGCTGGTGTTGGTGCGCAACACGTTGCCAGCAGAGCCAAGGGGGGGAATGCCATCGACACCGGTAACGGACAGAGTAGGCTTCCAGGCCTTGAAGGCAAGACGGGCAGCGTTGTCCTCACCCATAGGACCGGCGCCCTCAACGAAGGGGAACTGCTGCCAGATTTCGTCACCGAGGGCATCGGCGTGGCCCTGAATCTGCTTCACGCGGACCTCGGGGATCTCGCAGAAGAGCTCAGGAACCTTCATGACACCAGTGTTCTCGTCCTCAATGCGAGACAGGAGCTGGCGGATGATCCGGAACGAAGAGGGAACCACACCGGAAGAGGAACCTGAGTGCACACCCTCGGTCAGAATGTCGACCTTCAGAGTACCGATTGCAACACCGCGCAGAGAAGTAGTCAGCCAGAACTGTTCGTAGTTACCGCAGCCAGAGTCCAGGCAGATAATGAGAGTGGGGCTTCCGATCTTGTCGACGAGCTTACCGATGAAGTATGGCAGGTCAGCGCTGCCAGACTCCTCGCAGGCCTCGATCAGGATGACAATGCGGGCGTGGGGAGTGCCAGCCTCCTGCAGAGCCTTGATGGCGGAGATGGCAGAGAAGATGGCGTAACCATCATCGGCACCACCGCGACCGTAGAGCTTGTCACCAATGATCTTGGGGTTCCAAGGGCTACCGAATTCGGGGTTCCAGGTATCGGCCATGGGGGGCTGCTTGTCCATGTGGCCATACATCAGGATGGTGTCCTTGCAGTTGGAGTCGGTGGGATCGACGGTGATGAGGAGCAAGGGAGTGCGGCCAGGCTCCTTGAAGAGCTCGAAGACGGCGCCCTTGACCTGCTGGTTCTCAGCCCAGACCTTGAGCAGGTCCATGGCCTTGTCCATGAAGCCGTTGGTCTCCCATTCCTTGTCGAACAAGGGTGACTGGTTGGGGATGCGGATGTACTCGCAGATGGTGTCGATGACGCTCTCGTCCCACTTGGCCTCGACGAACTTGTCAACGACCTCCTTGTTGAATGCAGTGGGGGCCATGGTTGCTTGTTTGGTTTGTTTGTTGCACTTTGGTTAAACAAGAAAACAAAACTGTGTGTGTTGAATTGATCTCTCCGACACCAACCGCCTTGCTGGACAAGCTTATGGGTCTCCTTAAGTACCCGCACAGGATTGGATTCGGTGCACTGCGGCCATTTTGCTACAATCAACAACCAGCCGCCAAACAAACAAGAGACAGCACCAGCCCACAAGATCTCCCATGCACACAATACCCACACACAGCAATACGCGGAGAGATCAAGACAGAGAGTTTCAAGAAAAAGTAATACACAACAAAGAGGAAGGATCCACCCTGTCTGTTGAGTCTGCTGAGATTCATACAAAGCAAGCGCAGACACGTACAAGTGCCAGTAGGTACGAGCTATGGGACTTGTCAGTACGCAAAATCAGCAGGTGAGAAACACGCAATCTTGCAGCAAGCAAGCAAGGGTCAGTGTCTGACAGGGCGGAGCACGAAAACGGAGGGAGGCCCCCCCGGGGGGGGGGGAGATCGGCAGACACCGGACGAAACAACGGACCCCCTCACAACTTTTTACACACTTCCCTCCCTGCCTGCGTGACCCTTGCCTCTACCCAAGAACCCACCCATCCACTCCCAACCCAGCCCCCGGGGGGGGGGGGCCACCAGCGAAAATGAAAGCGAAAGAGCCGAGACCCTGTCTCTCTCTCTCTCTCTCTCTCTTTTCAAGGAAAAGATTTTCTTTATGGTTGGCCCGTTCAATAAAATAGCAAGGAACATGATCCCAAGGCTGGCTATTTTCTTTATATATTTTGTCCCTTGGTTATTTTTTTTCATTTTCATATTTAATTGGATAGTTAGCACCAGTACAAAGACGGGCCTTCGGTGCTTCTCCGAAGGTCCGCCGCCAAAGCCGGACACTACTCCTCCCTCCGCTCCGGTTCATGCACTCCTTGCACTCCTTTGTTATTGAATTTTCAACTTTTATTTTCTTGTCTTTTTTTGTTTGGCCTTTGTTGTGGTCGTTCTAGGACACGGTGGGTGATTATTTACTTTTAGCTTCTCTCCGTTCCCTTTCGTCAACAAAAATACACCGTAGTTCTTTCATACTTTTGTTTTCCCTCTTTTTTTTTCACTTAGTTTCGTTTTATTTGGGATCATTGGACAATTATGTCTTACGGCCTGGTAATTTGTTTGATCTCCCACGCCGCACCGCCCGCCCCCCCCTCTTCCTCCCCCTTTTTCCCTGGGAGTGTGAATTGGTTATTTTTCTTATACCCAGGGGACTAGAGAGGGTCTTATACTGAGAACGGGGGGGTGTGTGTGTGTGTGTGTCTGCGGACGGACGGTGAGAGAATGTCGGACACTCTCACTCTTTAGCTCTTCTTGCCCCATGTGAACCCGATGTGTGGCTCCTGTGGTGGTAAATGACATCAACCTGTATTTTCTCTACGTGCCCGGTTTTGCACTTGGGGGAGCAGGGAGGGGGTAGGGCGCTGTGGTGGTGGTGGTGATTCTTCCCCTATTTAGAGTAGGCAGGAGTGACCAGTGCCAGTGCACACGGGTAGAATGTACATCTCCATACTTATTTGGACGAGAACCGATAAGGATGAGAAACCCCCCGTAGCGGGCTTGTGGGTGTATCACTATCAAGCCCCAAATTTGCTTTTACAGGGTGTGTCAAAGTTTGCGTGTGCGTGCGTATCCTGCGCGTTTCAAAATGGTTCCCTCGTTCGTGCGCCGTGTGTGTGAGTGTGTGTGTGTGTGTCTCATGGATGGCGAACACCAGGAAATGCCGCAGTGTTTGCTGGGATGCTGGTGAGACATCTAAGCGCTGGGGTACAAATCATTCTGTCTAGGACCACTGTACGCGTTCCCAAACATCAGTATTGCCAAAGACGATGACGATGACAAACATCCAGCCGTGACATCCGTACCAGGGATACAGTACAGCAAAGATCTTGTCCAAGCCCCTAGTCTTTTGTGGCAAACCTGGATGGTTACATTTCCAGTCGATTCGCATGCACTGCTCGAACGACAGACAGATGAATGATGGGATCCGTACCCATCCCCCGAAACAGCTCCCGTATTGGAACTGCGCGGGAACCCAACATCTCCCCACTATCATCATACGATCTCGATGGTACCCGTTCATCGATTGCAACCAGGGTAAAACAGCCGAACACCGCAGGCTAGAGAGGAGAGATGAAGTGAACATGAACATTGTCCTTTCCCATGTGCCATGCCCCGCTATGCAAAACTTAAGAACTTGAATTTCGCTCCGGCGAAGTGGCGATGGGTTATGCAAGACTGGACAGGGTGGGACACCGATGGCGATTCACTTTATATAGTAGATACGCTGGTGAAAATTCGGATTGTCTGTGCACAGTCCCGGACTCTAAGCGGGAAGTGGCACAAAGTGCGGTGGACAAGAAAAAAAATCTCATGGTTGCAGTATATTCACTACGCATTTTGTTTGCTCTGGATCATCTCGATGTCGTGATTGGGATGTCCAAACAAGAGAAAAAGCCTTAGATCTTCGAACATAGACCCCGAAAGCTTTCAATTCCAGTACATTTATAAATTGTAATTGTTTATTTTCAGGAGTCTATTTAATTTGACCAGTACTGTCAGAAATGGTGCAGTGGCCCTGATTCCCCTTTCTCCAGGGACCCCTTCCTGGCGCTTGGCCTCGGTATATTCACTACCGCCCCGCGATAGTGTTTCCCACGGGAGAATCTTCTCCGCTGATCCCTCGGTACTGTCACTATGGCGGGTCGTGCTAGGACTTTTTGAGTAGCAGAGGACGGCGTAACAAATGGCCGCCATCATCGTCATCAGACGGTCCTTTGTTCTCCCTCCGTCATGGGTCTATGTTGCATATTGATACCATGTTTATGTCCCATTTTGTTCATATCCATCTTGGATCTGTGGCTAATAGAACCTATCTATCTGCTGGGAAGAACACCTTTGGTGCAGTCGGTGACTTGTGTGTGCTGATGATTGGGTGGTGTTGACATTTGATCTCACTGGCCGCGGGGTTTCAAACTACCGACAAGCTTCAACATAAAGTCGTATGCTGCCTAGGGGTTTACTGTCAAACCTGTCACGATACTTACTAAGGAGGACATGCTTTAGCATCCATAAACAGGAGACTTCCATGTCGGATTTCTCGAGTTTGGTGATTGAGGTCGTGTGGTCACAGGAGTCGTAGACGGTTCCGTTGCATCGCGAGAAGAAGAGAGCGGACACGATGTTTTCGAAGGCCGGGTCCCCTTAGACGCGAGTTTACCGGCACCAGCCAGCCAGCCAGCCACCTACTCAAATTTTCGCGTGGTACTGTGTGGGCGAATCAGACAATAATAATTGACCCCCAATTTGGCAGACACTACATGTAGGTATATCAAATACGGACGACAATCGGGCTCGAACGCAGAGATATATTGGATAGGTCCTTGGAAAAGTTATCGTCTGGTTGAAATAGCTAGGTGGATGGGTATTGCAAAATAGATGGTAGCATCTATATACATAACACATGACATTGCACCACATAATCTTTCCTATTAACCGTACTCCAAAATAAAAATATTCGGAAAATTCTGTATATTATGTACATTTTTGTCTGTCTAAATATTGGCCTAAATTTCATACTAAACGCGCCCGCTTCGTATTTCAAGACCTATCCTTCCTAGATTCCGACTCTCACGGCTCACCTCCACCGTGCCGCAGCTGCCCCGCCGACCGGGGCACAACCGTGCTCCCTTCCGCGAAATGGCGCCAGAAACGCTCGGGTTGAGGATGTGTTCTCCCCGGAAAGGTTGGTACATTTTCTATAGTCAAGCACGCCCAGCTCTGGCACCAGGCAGGGTGCACCGAGAGCGGTGCCGCTGTATTCGGAAATCGTTCACCTGACACACTCCCAATATTAGACACAAATGGTGTCCAGAAGTAGTCATTAGTCTCATATATATCTTATAATTAAACGGAAATGATAGGAGAGGAAGACGTATCTGCAGGGTTTTGGACCGAATGTGCAGTCTGCTTGGTCGGTGTCCAGGCACTGTGTGCGTCCGCGTTGTTCCTCTGTGAATGTACCACTTTTCCTCCGTTGGTGTTGAACAGAGACGATCTCCTCCGTCCCTCCTGCCATACTGAAAGTATTCGAAAACGACATCGGGGTCACAACGGGGAGAATATTCTCAGGGGGACAAGTGTGGTCCTTCCCTCTCCCGTCGCCCACGGCACAAGTGGGAGAGGGGGGGGGGTTTTACAGGGAAAAAAAAGGGGGGGTGCCTCCAGAGAAATCGCCCACTTTTATCTTCCGGAAAATTCAAATTCTTCATCAAATTGAATTTGAAGGTATTTAGAATTAATCTATGGCCATGATCAATTGATGAATCGATTTATAAAATTTTACTCTATCAAATGATATGCAACAAGGGTATATTATACGGCTCAAAAAATTTCTGCGTGTCTTTGATCACTTTTGAATAATTTTAGCACCTATCTCGCCAAATCTCGAGGTGGCTGTAACCCTTGATCATCGGGCCCGATATTCAATCAACCATTTTACATTCATTCATCGTATCACAATCAGTTGACAGTGAAAGTCATGGAGAATTTGGACTGATTTTAGATACTTTGTGCGAAGGTTTAGATTTCCCTATAGTTTACTATTGACAGGGCACCAGATCCGCGCCACCATGGGTTCAGACATTGTTGTGCTCCATGGAGAGGAGAAGAAGCCACCACGTCTTCCTCCCTTGCTCCATGAAGGTCCAGACCATGGAGATCATGGTAAGTATTTCGGCTTCATGCACAGGTTGCCAACGTTTAATTTGATCCGGATCAATTCTGCTAACACCGTAATTCATTCTCTATTTTCTTACTATGATACAGACCAACCAAAGATCCAAGAAGGAACGCAATTCCAAGCAGATATTCCTGACACGATAGAAGAAACACGGACAATGTACGGGGCACCCCTGTCCGACCGGGCGATGCCATATTTCCAAGGCGATAGTTTGGTCCGACGCGCAAACCTTGTGGACTTTGAAGTCTACTTGTCCAAGGCCCAGAGCCGTAACCATTGTATGAGTCTTGAGCAGTGCCTTGCACTTTTGCATGCCAACGATTATGTGGTGCAGGGCAGTATGCTCGACCTTAATTTCTACAGTCCAATTGTGACGGAATGGACGGAGGCAGAGATGCGTCAATTCGACGAATCTATGAGCCGTTTTGGCAAGGACTTTAAACGCTATCGACGTCTGTTGCCTAACAAAAACATGCGCCATCTTGTGTGTTTCTACTATAAGTGGAAAAAGACGCGGCGGCGTGACATGCACATTGACCAGCTCCTCAACGTCCCGAAAAAGAAAGTCACTCTTGAAGGAGCGGCAACCACAACTCGCCGGAAGGCCACCAAAAAACCACGGAGCACGTCAGGGTCTAACAAAGGAAGAGGTGGGCCACGCGGCCCATGTCTCAACTGCGGTGTGCGCACATCGCCCATGTGGCGGAAAGGACCGGACAATCATGATTGTTGTAATGCATGCGCCTTGTACTGGAAGAAGTACGGCTACTTTAAGCCTGGTACTCAGCGACCTCCGCAGCCGCTCGAGGATATTCCGGAGCAGGCGGTACTGACTATCACACCCCAACATAGTGCAGGTGTCGGAGAGACAACGGGATCCACTGCGCCTGTGACAGGCGCGGATAAGAAGGATCTAGCAAAGGAGAAGGAAAGGGAACAGAAGGAGAAGGAAAAAGAAAGAAAGAGACTTGAGGAGGAGGAGCGGAAGCGCAAGGAAGAGGAAGAAGTAACAGTGGACTCGCTGGTTAGTACGTTAATCACCGCTGCCCAAGAGAGCATTGATGCGAAGCTGTTAAGTAAAATGCTAAAGTCCGATCTGGAGTCAGCCCAGCCGTCGAAGTCTTCGCCACGCAATAATCTGCTGCCCAGACTAGACAACGTCAAACAGGAGGTGATCCACCTCTGCAACGAAATGGAAGGACTAGAGGGTCCAACGGGAGCCGGAGAACGCTCGAAAGCTGCGAGGTGGCAAGATGTGAAGGCGAAACTGCGGATCATTTGCCAGACAGTCCTAGCGGATCTCTTTGACAGTGTTGTCGTTGACGGCAATGACGAAGAGAGTGACGCTATGGATCTAGGCGTCCGCGTAACCCGCAATGGGACACGTCTCATGGAATCATCGGCCGTGACAGAGGACAATCCCTTGGACCTGGAAAAGAAGCCTGCAGACAACGATCGAATGGCCACAGATGCAACTGCACCTGAGGTACCGGCTGTTAAGGTTGAAGTAACCTCCCCTACGCTTCCTCAGACTGCACCTGAAGCCATCGGAATGACCACCGCTATGTCCGAGAACCCTGTGGACGCTGTGGCAGCGGTTGCGGCTAGTGCTGTGGCCCAAGATGCAAAACCCCCGATTCCGCCGGTTATTATCAAAGACCCCATGGATGCTCAGTAAGTATGAAACTTTCAAGTGTTCGATTGTCTGTTCTCACTTTGCTATTCCTCGGATCTGCCGTGAAGCCACAACTGTCCATCAGCAGTCAAGATTACGTGTTGCTTCCGTCAATCTTTTCATCATATTCCAAACACTGTACATCATATTAATACATTTTCTTATACATCATCGCTCTAGGTGTGTGCTCGCAATATCATAATCGACTGGCGGTGTACAAGGCAAAATCTGGCCCCCGTCACCGAGGGGAGGAACGGAGTTCTAGGATTTTTGGCGCGAAATTGTCAGCCCCTGGGGAGGCACCTAAGAACCGCCTCCACGGAGACCAAAACTTGTTGGATTTTGTGATACAATGCTATGCATGCTAAGCCTGCCCTCTTCATGATATTTCAAACTACAGATCATTAAAACAAACTTTAGCGTGAACAGCGATGTATATTACATGAGCATAAAAGAATAACGGAATCAAGCAAGTTGAAGGACTGTGACTAAGGAGTAGGAAAGAAGCATGAGCTCAGTGTAGAACCGAATTACATAGCAAGGTTGCAAACGTATGGAACATAGCAATGGCATACGAGGTGAAACAGATCAGATGGCATTCCATGGATCCTCTGTACGCCGTGGACGTCTGTCCAAAGACTCAGCGGGTCGCCACTGGGGGTGCGGACCGCAAAGTAAAGATCTGGCGCATTGAACGTGCTCCTGTGGATGAGGCCCAGACGCTGAGCTCGGCAAGGAGATCTGAAGAAGGAGAGGCAGAATCCAGCACCAAAAAACGTAAACTTGAGGCACTAAAGGAAGTGGAGCGTCAGTCATCGTTCAAAGTTACCTTTCTCGCAAATCTAGAGCAGCACTCTGGAACCGTGAACGTCGTCCGCTTTAGCCCAAATGGCAAGCTTTTGGCCTCTGCCGCAGACGATCATTTCATCCTCATCTGGGAACTGGTCGATGACACCATGGGAAAGAAAGCAACATTTGGAGACAATGGTGAGGAGGAAAAAGGAATAGAGACCTGGAAAAGCATTGGACTGTTGCGAGGGCACACTGGAGATATTTACGATCTTGCCTGGAGCCAGGACGGCAACTATCTCCTCAGTGGCAGTGTTGACAATAGTGCCATCGTCTGGGATGTCAAGAACCGGAGCATTGTGCACCATTTGCGCGAGCACCGACACTTCGTGCAGGGCTGTACCTTTGACCCTCTTGGACGTTACTTTGCGACCATGAGCTGTGATCGCTCCGTGCGCGTTTATCGCTGTTCTGCCAAACGGGAAAAGCAACGCAAGTACAGCTATCCGTTGGCTGCTGTCGTTAGCCACCAGCGCGTCAAAGACACAAGAGAAGAAGAAGATACCGTAGAAGGGCAGCCACCGCAGCCCCAACAACCACCGGTGCGCCAGCGGCTCTTTCACGACGAGACACTGCTGTCCTTCTTCAGGCGTCTGACCTTCAGCCCGGATGCGAGCATGCTCGTGACCCCCGCGGGTCTGCACGAAGCTTCCGAAAACGCTGTGCTACTGTTCAGCAGTGAGGACCTGAACAGCCCGGTGGTCAGCTTGCGAGGCTTCACGAGCCCTGCAGTTGCTGTTCGCTTCCACCCGGATCTATTCAAATTGAATAACGCTCCGGACGAGGATACTAAGGTAGAAGTTAGTGAGGAGACAGCGTCAAAGGGAGAAACGGAGACAAGCGAGACGGAAGAAAAACCGACTGAGGTCAACAGGGACGCAAAGATCGAAGAAACCGGGAAGGAATCGACCACAACGGAAGAAGGGAACGTAACTATTAACGCAGAAATTGGCAAGGAGAGAACTCTAGATGAACAGGTCGATGATATCCTCCGCAACGGGCCAAAGCCCTTCAAAACCAGTAAGGATACCCCGGCCAAGAGATCCAAGCCAGCCGTTGATGTCGCCAAGATCCGCCACAGTAATCATTCCACGGACCTGCCTCTGGATCACCCCTATGCCATGGTATTCGCTGTGGTTACGCTAAACGCAGTTCATGTCTATCGTACGGACCGTGCCAAGCCTATCTTTGTGGCACAGAATCTACACTATGCGTCCTTGACTGATGTCGCCTTCATGGCCGATTCTGACATGATGGTCGTGACCTCAAAGGACGGATTTTGTTCTCTTGTGCATTTTGACGGCATACAGTCTCTGGGAGAGAAACTGCCGCTCGACCAGTACCCATCTGGCATGAAACACTTGCGAGAGGTGGCCGAAGGGGCGTGTGCGTGGCATCTGTCCCCTGAAGAGTTAGTAACTGCGGCTGCCGCTCCAGAATCTGCAGGAGACAAAGAAAACTATCCCGTCGTGGCGAACACTCTGGAGGTCAAGCGTGTTGCGAAGAAGGAGACGCCGACTCCTGTGTCACCGGCGACTAAAGGAGTCACCCCTGCGGCTGCGGCCGCGGTCACCCCGACATCAACCAAAACCGCAAGTGCCCTTACGCCCATGGATATTGCACAATGAGTTTGTAACATTTGTCTTCCTCTACTAAATTAAGGATTACCTAACACCGACGATGACTTCTTACTAGTGATATGAGATGGACAGACTGCAATAAGTTTAATGATATCAACGATCTCCTTCACAGATCAACCAAAGCCCGACGGAGCTTGTCTCGGCTCGCCTCATCGAATCCTATTGTGTCCAGGTATGCATTGATACTTCCGTACTTCTCCTTCACTCTTTCCAATAGCTTATGCATAGTCTCCTCCTGGGCGTCAGCGTAATGGTCAGGCAGGTCGATGCTGCGGAACTCCTTCAGAGTCCGCTCCCTCCACGGAAGCATACCCTCACGCGTAAGCCCATAGTCGTGAGCGACAACATCCTCAGGCACACCCGCGATCAGCAGCGAGAACGCAATGGTAACACCGGTGCGATCCTTACCGTGGGCACAGTTCACGAGGCAGGCGTGGTTCTTGCGCTCGGAAATCATGCGCAGGGCCCTTACAAGCGCCGGCTGGCAGTGTTCGAGGAAGTAAAAGTACTCGTCGACCAGCGTCCTTTGCGAAATGATATTTCGTCCGACATACTTGTGGGCCTCCCTGCTCTGCTCGGCGCTGCCACTGAAATAGTTCATAAAGAAATCATAAGTGAAGTGCCAGGCCAGGGCCATTTTGTCCAGCCATGTCATAGGGTTGATCACGGTCTTGTTTACGTAGTTCGATCCGATGAACTCGATGTGGTATTTGCGCCGCTTGCGACCCGTCTCTTCAATGTTTGCGCTCGGAGGGTCCTTCAAAACCTTCTCTCTGGCTGTGCCTTCAACGTCAAAGACAAGCTCTACCACCTGGAAATGTTCGTCCACGGACTTTGGACCCCTGTGGCCCTTGGCCTCCCATGCCGACCGGAGGTCGAGGATGGTAATGATTTGGTACTCCTCGAGTAGTTTCTTGATGTCCTCTGGAGTGGCCTCGTCCGGACGGGCAGAACGGAGAAGGGCCTTGCGCCTGATCTCGGCCTGACTGCCATCGGGAAGAACGACAGGAAGGCCCCCGGCATCGCGAAGGTTCACCATCTGATCCATGGGCAGGATCCGTGACCCTTGCTTCTCCAGCTTTGCTTTGCCGGTACTTGTGCTCCTTTCTGCTTCTGTCATTTTGTTTACGGCCCTGCTATAGCTGAGTGTGTGGGCGGATAAATATTGCGTAGCGTGCTTATTGCTTGCTATGCCTGTTCTCCTTAGTAGACAAAAGGATCTGAACATCCGATAAGTCTCGGCCGTTTACGTTTTGGCACCTAATCCGTAGCCTCGGATCGTTTCTCCAAGTACCGGCCCAAAGAACTAAGCTCACGCGACAAATCGAAATAGGGTAAAATAACAAGATCATTTACATATTTAAAGGGTGTATTTGGGAACCAGTAGAATAACAATCGTCACCCAATTGCCCGCGGCCTCCAATCATAGATCACGCGGAATTAGCTCCGGTCCTCACTACCGTCTCCAATCGGGTCCTCCCCGGCCCCCCTCCACGTCAAACCGCCGGCCGGGCTCTATTTGTTCGCTATGGGCCCTCGCAGTCTCCCCGGCATCAAACAAAAGTTATTTTCCGTAGAAAGACTATGGCAGCGATCTCTCGCGTAGACAACAGAGGGGCACCCCGGCAGGCCCCTCTCTCACGATGAGGTCGGAGTTGCGCAGTACCGAACGTAGCAGAGTGTGTGCATTCCAGGGTTGGCACGGTAGTGAATGTACCGCACACTCGGCAACTCCATAGTATGTATGGAGCCCTTCCGTGCGCCCTATGAGATTATCAACCTGCTCACCGATCAGCGGATCTAAGGCTACGGGAGCGTATGACAAGACCATGAACAAACAGTAAGGTAGTGTTTTCCTTTGGAATTCCTTTCTAAACGCGTATATTATGATGACATTATGCATATGGATGGTATGTTGAAAATGATAGAGCAGTAAAAAAAATTGTGTGTCCACAACGGACATCCAAAGAGAAGCATGCTCCAGCACGCTCGCTAGGATGCCATGATTGTGCAGCCAAGAACTTACTGAGAAGCCTTCTTGCCAGTCTTCTTGGGCAGCAGAACCTGGTGGATGTTAGGAAGAACACCACCCTGGGCAATGGTGACACCACCCAACAGCTTGTTCAATTCCTCGTCATTACGGATAGCGAGCTGAAGATGACGGGGAATAATACGAGACTTCTTGTTGTCACGGGCAGCGTTGCCAGCCAACTCGAGAATTTCAGCAGTCAGGTACTCCAGGACAGAAGCGAGGTACACAGGGGCACCGGCACCGATGCGCTCAGCGTAGTTGCCCTTGCGGAGGAGACGGTGGACGCGACCAACGGGGAATTGCAGTCCAGCGCGAGAGGAACGGCTCTTGGACTTGCCGCTCTTTCCGGAGGTCTTTCCGGCCTTACCCTTACCTGCTCCAGCTTTGCCAGCCATGTTGATTGTTTTGTTAAGTTACTTTTTGAAGTTGAGATCTGTAGAACTTAGTTGAGGGATCTTCTATGTTAAAAGCTGTGGACTTGCGAGCATATAAATACCCGTACGTGCATTGTGGTACAAACAAAGAGTAGGCAAAGATGTGCACGTATATGTCTCACTGCAGTTTGCAAAGGAACTGTGGTACAGACGTCGGCAACGCATACGCCTACTACGTAGTTCCAGTACTGCGGCCAAGGCAAGTTTGCAGTGCCTTGGGGTTCGCGGGTCGTTTTGGTACAATCACTATAGAGTCTGCGCCCAGTCCGGGCCCCGCGTCGGACACAAAAATGTCGCGATCCAAACGAAATTTGGGATCGAAAGGGCAAAATATAGTCAATTAGTATCGGTGTACTTTTGATGAGACATTTTTGTCATATAATTAGTATTAATTTTAGAAAGTACACAACGGTGTTGACATAAAAGAGATAGAGAATACTACGCACATGTATTTTTAGTAAAAATGATTTACAATTATAATATAAATATATGGCGATGTAAGATTTATTTATTGCAAAGTACACATTTTAAATCAGAACCCTGTTGTTGCTACCCGCGGCGCGTCTCCTTTCCGTAAAAACATTATAGAAATAGGTTTTGATTTATTTTTGATTATAAATATAGAATATTGTTACCACTTTTGCATCCGGATGGGTTGTAAATATAGGTTGCTGACCTCGAGGGCGCAAGAGAAACAGCCAGACGGTCTCATCCAAGGTCATGTCCCCTTCCCTACTGACTCGAGGTTCTCCACCGTGTTTGTTTGCCTGCGCAACAGGCTCCAGTTCAGACGAGCGAGAGTCATGTCATGGTCCTCCAAAACTACTTCAGCTGTCTAGTTCAAGATAGGCTACATGGCATACAGCTGTGCGTAAAGACAAAGGAGAACGAAGTAGTTCTTTTCTTAGGGAATTTGTCTTTCGAAGGGTAGAGACCCGAAACGCAAGAGATTAAAACTGTATGTATCGTATAGTTCGGGTTTTTGGAAGGAGTAGAGCTTCACATCCCCTGCTGTGCGTAAGGACATATATACCAACCAATAGGGCTTGTCGTCAGAACGGACACCGGTGGTATCACCAACAAAGACACATTGACAAGATGGCACTGCAGCAGCAGGTAGATGAGCTCGCCGCCAAGCTGGCCGACATGCGGGTGCAGATTGGTCCCGCTGCGTTCGGCGGTCGTGGTGAGGCTTTCGCTGCCGAACTAAATCGTCTGCGCCAAATGACGGAGGATCTGAACAGCGAGACTGCCCAGAAGCTTCGGGACGATATCAAGGAGACCGGTGACAAGATCCGGCAGATGAAAGCAGACAAGAAGCCAAAGGACGAGGTCGCCGCTGAAGTGACCAAACTTAACGCCGCGAAGAAGGCATTGGGTAAACTGGCCGGCAGCGCTGAGGAACGCTTTGACCGCGCTTTGCTCGAGGACGTCGCCAAGCGCCGCTTTATTTTTGGCCTGGCTAACTATATCTACGGTGGTGTGGCCGGTCTCTATGACTATGGTCCCATGGGCTGCGCAATCAAGGCAAACTTACTGAACTATTGGCGTCAGTTCTTTGTACTCGAAGAAGATATGCTTGAGGTTGACTGTGCTGCCCTGACGCCGGAGGTCGTGCTCAAGACTTCGGGTCATGTCGACCGTTTCACGGACAAGATGGTCCGGGACACGGAGACTCACCAGTACTTCCGCGCCGACCATCTTCTGGAGGACGAGATGGACAAGCTTATGGCTGACCCCAAGCTTGACGCGAACAAAAAGAAGCAGTACGAGATCATCAAGGGTCAGGCAGACAGCTACAGTCTGGAGGAATTGACATCTAAGCTGCGGGAATTCGGTGTCAAGGCGCCCGAAACTGGCAATGAACTCACAGACGCTATCGATTTCAACCTTATGTTCGGAACGCATATTGGTCCCACCGGCCTAGTCAAGGGTTTCATGCGGCCTGAGACTGCCCAGGGAATCTTTGTCAATTTTAAGCGCCTGCTTGAATACAACGCTGGACGCATGCCCTTCGGAGCAGCACAGATTGGCAATGCATGGCGCAACGAAATCGCCCCCCGCGGTGGCCTGCTGCGCGTACGTGAGTTCACTATGGCGGAGATTGAGCACTTTGTGAATCCGGAGGACAAGCAACATCCTAAGTTCGCCGATATTGCGGACCTGGTCGTAAACTTGTATCCGGCTGATCGCCAGCTTAAGGGAGACGGACCGGTATTCATGACCCTCGGCAAGGCCGTAGAGACGGGTATGATCGACAACGAAACGCTGGGATACTTTGTGGGCCGCATTTATCTCTTCCTGCGCACGATTGGTCTGCAGGAGAACCACCTTCGGTTCCGGCAACACCTGCCCACCGAAATGGCGCACTACGCCTGCGATTGCTGGGACGCTGAAGCGGAGACGAGCAGTGGCTGGGTCGAGATTGTTGGCTGCGCCGATCGCAGCGCCTACGATCTCACCCACCACGCGGCGGCATCGAAGACAGACATGGCCGTGGTGGAGAACTTGGACAAGCCTTACGAGGTCGAATGCATTACGTGCACCCCAAACAAGAAGGTCATTGGCAAGACCTTTGGAAAGAATGCCGCTCCGGTGTTCAAGTACCTAGATGCAGCCTCCGATGAAGATCTGAAGACACTGATGGACAGCCTGAATGGGGATGGGAAGGCTACTGTCACGGTCGAAGGTGGTGAGACGCGTGAATTAACGAAGGACATGGTCGCACTTGCTCCGGGCAAGAAGCGCGTGACCACCAAGTCGTACATTCCATCCGTCGTCGAACCGTCCTTTGGTATTGGCCGCATAATTTACTGTGTGCTCGAACAGAACCTGTATGCCCGCGCTGACGATGCGCAGCGCCAGGTTTTCCGCCTGTCCCCGGCCATCGCCCCGTACAAGGTCCTTGTGGCGCCGTTGTCCAACAACAAAGATTTTAACCCGGCCGTTTTCAAGCTGTCCACTGCCCTGAAACGGGCCGGTGTGAGCTCCAGGGTTGACGCGTCGTCGACTTCCATTGGCCGCCGCTATGCGCGTGCGGACGAGATTGGCATTCCGTTTGGCATCACTGTTGATTTCGAGACTCTGAAGAATGACTCTGCAACCATCCGTGAGCGTGATACAATGAAGCAAATCCGAGTTCCCTGCGCTGAGATTGCGGACGTAATCAACAATCTCTCAGAAGGACATCTGACATGGGAGGCTGCGTGTGGCAAGTACCCCGAATTCGTTGGTCAAGACGTTTGAAATGTTGCGATTGTGACTCATAGCCAGTCACTCGACTGGCCCGGTTGGGTACGTAGTTTAGCATGTAGCAATAAATTTCAAGATCATGATTGTAGGCAATATGAATTTTTTTCTAGTAATGTACACTGGGTATTCAATGTTGAAGTATGGTGTGGTTGCGAGGGATCAAAACGAACACTGCGAGAAACGGCCTGCTCAGGTGTTGATCACCAGGATCGAACTCGCACCGGCAATCGCCATCGCAATGAAACAGAATCCATAGATGGACGAACGGTCATTGAAGCGAGCAATGTGCAGGCCCAGGACCAGAATATGCCCGATGCTCAGTACGGTGGCAGCAAACAGAAGTAGATCGTTGCCGAAACCGTAAAGTATTACTTGCGCAAACGAACTGTCCACGAGCCAGGAGAGGATCGGATACTGTCGGTGCATATAGACGCTCTGCTTGATGTCTTCGTCGCAAAGCGCCAGACAGACAAAGACAAGGATAGGTACCACAATCATCGACACACCGCCAGGCGCCATGTTTCGTTCGCGTTCTTCCCACACTGCCCAGCGTCTAACATCTTCAACCATTTCTCGTGGATCACGTTTGAATTCTGTTCTAGGGCGAAGGGGAGAGTCTTGCGTCTCCCTCTCAGTGCAAGCGTTGTCCTCGGCGATGCTGCTATCAGTACGCGACTTTGGTACTAATCCTTCAATATTCTCGGCATGCAGGTCAGCCGGTTCCAAAAGCATGAGCAGCAGCCGTTGTAGAGCAGCCGTAGCTACGACATTGTCGATTTGTGTCAACTTCTTGCACTCTGGTGAACGCCGGCTTCGATTGGGATCCAATGCCTCGTTCCGGGTCTCCTCACCGTGGTACCCGCGCAGCGCAGCGACACCGAGCGCCTCAATAACCAACGATCCCTCCGTCCGGGCAAAGTCGAGTGAAGTACGCATCTTCTGCGGACTGCGGCCTGCCGCGAGCGTAGATGCAGGGCAGGTCACTGTGTGCTCCATTTGAGACACGTACTTGTTGTACGCCTCCTCCACTAGGGATGGCAGAAAACCATAGCGGTGGTGGTGCCGGTACTTGCGCGCTCGCTTTGCCGCCTGCGCATTGCTCTCACCCGAGAGGTGGTGGTCGCCTTGATAGTGGCTGTCCTCCGTGTGGGACGTGTCGCCGTAGAGGGCAAGCAAAGTATTAGTGTACTGCTCGCCTTCGCGTTCGAATTCGTCCATGATTGGCAAGTCCAGCGGCTGTGGTGAGACGCGGGGCTTTGGATTGGTCCACCGCTTCCGCGAAATTGCCATGCGTTCCTCGATCTCAGCTTGGAGAGTTTTCGGTCCAGCGAGGAAAGACTGAAGGTTGCTTAACATCGACATTGTGTCCTTGGAAACGTCTTCAACATGGCCTATCAAGGCCTTGCGGATGACCGGTGCTTTGGCTGTGATATCCATGCTCGCAACGGCGTCGTCACGCAGTCCCTGCAGGCGGCGCACAAATTTGAGCAATTTTTCCACATCCTCGCGGTACTTGCGGCGTGCCTGGTCCACTTCTTCAGTGGCGGCCGTAATGGTTGCGGGAAGTTCGAGGGCCAGCGAATCAAAGTCCAGATGTGCAAGAGCTGCCTGAGCGTTGCGCACTGCATACTCGAGCAACGAAAAGACCGTGACGATGATCGGATCATTTCCTACGTCCTCAACACTGACGTCTCCGCTTAAATCGTCATCTTCGTGCTCCTCGACGTGTTCGTGGGCTTTGCGTGTGGTCTCCCGCAACTTGTCCATGCGTTCCTTGAAGAATGTACGTGCCTTCGATGGCACTCGTTGCGGCTGTGCCTGGAGTGGCTGTTCCGGTGATGCACCACTGTTTGAGCTTTTCTTGCTACCGGTTCGCTTCGGAAACATGGTGAAACGCTTCTTTCTCTTATCATTATCAACAACCGTAGGATCTGCGTCATGATGTTCTTGGTCATTGCCATGATCCTGATCGTGCTCACTGCCTCCGAACGCACTATCGTCCTGTCCTATGCTTGCAGTGGCATCCCTACTGTGATTGTTGCTCGCCGTCGATCCATTACCCTCATTAGCATCTTGGCCCCTTTCACTCCTGCTCTCCGTTTCGTTCTGCAAAACTTCGATGTCTTCATCCAGCAAAAGTTCTGCCTCTGCGGGAGCGTTACATAGCTCACATTTTACCAGCCAATGATGACTGACACCGTGCAGTGTCTCCACAATACGCAGGTCATGTTGATCATATGGTACCAAATCAATGACCACTTCCCAGTCGGCGCCTGCCTCGAAAACGAGATAGTCTAATAAATCCGCATTCGGGCCCTTGTGGGTGAGCAGGTTCTCCTCATAGATCGTGTGGTCCTGAGCGCCGCCATTCATCGTGCTGTCCGCATCAGAGCCCCAGTCCGCTCCCTCGTCCTTTGCATTGAGCAAACGTTTAAAACTGATCGTCGAAGAGCCGGCTATATGGCTCCGCCGCTTCTCCTTCTCCTTTTGATCAACCTGTCCCGAGGCTGTGGAAAGCATCGATGGAGCCCGTAATTTCTGACCGCTGTCCGAACTGCGAAGCCATTCATCGGATGCAAAACTTCCGCTCCGTCTCCGTCTTCTTGGTGTTGCCAAGGATCCGGCACCCAGTGGCATAGCTGTGAGATCTTGCGCTGACAATGAATCGAATCCTTCAGCAATTGACAGTTTCCCTCGCGGCGATAACAGCGATGCCTTTGAGGGGCTCCCGCTTCCACTCAAACCCCCAAGCGTGAATGCGTCTGTGCTTTGTCTGGTGTTTTGTGGTTGTTGCGCGGACTGATTCTCTTCGTGGATCCCCGAAGCGCAGGCCCACATCAGCGGGGTGAACCGCAGCATGCCCTCTCGCCGGTTCACTGGTGCATTGGCCCACTCAATCAGCACACGCACACACTCATAATGGCCGTGGTAACACGCCAGTCCAAGCGCAGTGCTCGGATAGTAGGCCCCATAGTCGACCTCCGTCTCGACCTCTGCGCCAAGCCGGAGCAGGCGCCGGACAACGGAAACGTGCCCAGCGACACAGGCCAGATGCAGTGGGGTTGCTCCGTCAATCAGTCGTCTTTGAT
Organism: Corallochytrium limacisporum; assembly: GCA_002811645.1. Lineage (NCBI taxonomy): Eukaryota > Corallochytrium > Corallochytrium limacisporum. The sequence goes on from PDIP01000048.1 coordinate 32,042, forward strand.
TGGCCATCGCTTTCGGTACAGCCGCGTTCGTGATAAAGGACTGTACGTGCCTTTTCAATCCTAAACGTGCCGCAGTGTGGATTGGTACCTCTCCAAGTAGAACATCCCTGCTGAATAGCATCACGTCGTTATCCTTGACGTCATCGTCAAAAAGACGGAATCGTTTCTTTTCCAGGTCCGTGCCGTAAGCCGCAATGTAGCAGAAGGCGTGCAGAAGGGTACTCTGGCTACGTAGGTAATCTGGAACGCTCTTGTAGAGCGTGCTCAGGTGGGTCGCAGCATTGTCTTCAACCGGATCGAAGGGGACGTTGTCATCCTCCCGGGGACTGCGTTCCCAGTTGTTCTTAGTGGATTTTGTTGACAGGTTTTCATTCTCCAACGGGATCGGTGCATCCTGTGACGATGGGGTGAACTTAAGCCTCGGTGTCGTCATTGACGTTGTGCTCGGCATTCTACTTGTGGAAGCAGCCCGCTGTTTGTTCTTGGGCCCGAACTTGAGGAAGCTCAATCGGCCGCTCTTCTTCTTCGTTCGTGGCGGTGCCGGCTGACCCGGCAAAATCTGCTCCGACACGGGTGTCACAGGCTCTTGGGTTGCTGTCATGATGCCCTTTGATACTAATCTATTTTCTTATTCTTTATGTTCTCAGTTCTCTGTCAGATCTGACCCACCATCATCACCTACTTCACATGCCAGATGCATGAGGTGGTCTATATTGGTTCATACTCATTTTCCCAACGTGATCCACTAACAATATACTGTGTCATTGTGCATGAACCTTTAGAGGCTCTGAAATACGCTCAATGACAGTGATCTGTAGCAACAAAGGCTTATACACAAAACAAAATCATGAACCGACGGAAGGGATGGGTCTCAAACCCCATCTCGATCTCTCGCCACGGCTGGTGGTTCGTCTCCAGCTCAATCGCCCTTCGCCACTCTCGAGCTCTCTCCGCTCCCCGCCTTGGGTGGGGCGTACCTCCTGGCCACGAAACTTCCATACTAAATGTATTGCAAAAACAAAACGGCGGCCCCGCCGACCTTTTGTTTCCTCGGGTCTCCAGTACAAAAAAGTTTTGCTTGGCTCAATCTGTCCGTTCCGGCCTGGCTGCCAGCCTGGCCCTTTGCAAAACCCCCCCCCGCCCCCCAACCACCAACCCCCGTCTACGGATTTTCAGAACGGCTCTATGTTCCGTGTCAGCCAGAAGCCGGGCAGTACGTCGACCGATGGCCCAAAATAGGTAGAGGACCGAGATCTGTGCGTATACGTTGTAAAGGCCAACAAAATATTTTCGTGACAGGAGAATTGGTACCCGTTTCTTGCGTTTCTCTGGTTTCTCAGTTCTCGTCGACTCCTTGCCCTGATCATTTCTTTCCTTTCCATACCGCCCTGAGCTGCGTATATTTGCCATAGAAACTTGCACTTTCCTGTCTCTCTCCCATTTCATTCCCTGTCTCACTGTACCCTCTCCGTCTCCCTACACCCCCCACTTACATCACTCGTTTCTGCGTCCCTCGCCGCCCACCAAACGTTCTGCCTGCGGTGAAGTACTCATCACATTCTGATTCTTTGCAGTTCTGCCCACAAACCTGATCGTTCTTGTACACCAGATCACATGTCATATCCGGATTACTTACTACACAATTTATTAGGATGCTCAAGGATGTCCATGCTGGATACACAAATGATACCGGCCACACATGGTATCTGTGCTTCAGGGGTGGGCGTAAAACAGTACGCTGCGGACAGCCCCCGCTGCTCATGTGATGCGTACATACGAGTGTACAGTACTGTGTGACAGATCCAGGTCCCCTTGTTGCGTAAACTCCGCAAGAATAGGCAGGTGCCTCTGGGCACGCCGACAAGAGTGTGCGATACCACCTACAGAGAGTGCATAAAATCCCTGGGCGGCACACATTCCCATCCCAACAAAATGTGTTTTGTATAATATACGGATACTTTTATATTAGTGGGATACTCATAGGCAGATCTGATGATGGTGACGGGTGGCCCATGGCTACACATCAAATATACCGTAAAGTTTACAAGAATAAGTATATGAAATTAAGATATTTCCCCGGGAGTCGCAGTCGTTGCCCGGGGAGAAGGGGGAACCGTAGAGAAGGGTCTCGCAGGCCAGAGGGGGAGTGTGTCGCCTATTGGCTGTGCGGGCCTTCGCGTTCGCAGCCAGGCGGTCATCGGCCCCTATGATTTCAATACACTCGTATACAGTGATCTCAGACTGTACAACTCGTCCAATCCTGTACCGAACGTGGAGAGACAGGTGAGATAAACTTCGGAGGCCCGCGAAGTTGCAAACTCTAATCCAGGCATTCTGAAATTTTTGGCGTGAAGGTATGCTCATCGATATTGTAAAGGTACATCGGTAGCGCAGGTGCGTCTAGACACTCTTTAGTCGACTCCACTATCTATCACAATATTCAGATATCAGAGAAAGTCAAAATGCAAATGTTTGTGACAGTCGGACTGATGGTCCTCGCGCTGGCAGGATTCGTGCAAGGATGCAGCCGGGACTCGGACTGTGAGGTCGGTAGCTATTGCCACAGAGATGAGGACCATTCATGCGAACCCTATCTGGAAGCCTTCCAGATGGGCTGCGAAGAATTCAAGTGCGGACCAAACCTTTTCTGCGATCTAGAGACTTTTAAGTGCGCCCCGAACTTTGTCATTGATTTCTTGGACGATCGTGGATCAGACGGTCGCGTGCCGGCGTCCCAGCGTACCTAATGCAGTTGAAACTTGACTTATTCGAGTCAACCACGGATCACTATCGTGGAAATGGATCAATAAGGAGCGGGTACTCCCTTGATCTTAGATGTTAGTCATGTAGAAAGGGTACTGAATACAGACTACTTATATCATTACAAGAATACGACCTCTGTTATCTATTTATATGGAATGAGCTGCAACCTGTGGTGTTGTACCTGTGCATTTAGAATTGAAATTTTGTATCTAAAACATTTCTTTATATGTTGTCATTGGTTTCTTTTTAAAGATGAGAGACCTTTCGTTGGTCTTCCACTTCTGCCTCCGGTTCAACTTTGTACTGCGTCGGCAACCAGGACGGCCAGTGCTTGCTTCCATTCGAGTGCGTGATCATCTCCGCGATCGCCCGTCCTGCCATCGATGCCTGTGGCATACCGTGGCCGTGGTAACCAGCGCAAACGAAGAGTCCTTCCATCCGCGGCACCGGACCTACGGCAGGCAGAGCGTTCGGTGTGTAGGCCATTACCCCGGTCCAATCCGATTCAGCCTGTTCCAGGCCCCTGGAGGCATCTTCCGCTTCGCCTGGCTTGCAGAGATGGATGCCCAAGTAATGCCCGAGTGTGGCCCGCAGGGTGCAGGCGACAGCGTAGTTTGTGTCCACTCGACGGTCGTTTATGCGGTCAACCTCAGCCCCGGCACCAGCAGCTCTGCGCCAGCCGCCGTAAACCACGCGCCCATCGCGGCGGATAACGCCGTAATCATCACCGCCGTGGAAGATCAATCCCGGGAACTTTTCGTCGGAGTAGTTTCCTGTCAGAGTCCGGGACTCAGTGGCCAGCACCTGACCCCGCACCGGGACAATGCGGCGTTTTAGGTATGGCGCGAGCTGAGTACTGTAGGCACCGCATGCCAGCACAACGATGTCCGCCCGGACCGTGCCACGGGAGGTCTGCATAACCCATCCGCTATTGCCCTCCATGTCCAAGGTGTGCACGAAGGTCTGCGTCCACAGCTGAGCACTACGGCGCTTTGCAAGGTGGTGCGCTTCCATTTTACAGTATTGTGCTCCGTTCATCTGCCAAACGTCCTCTTCAAGAATGGCACCCGACCAGTGGCTGGGATCCAGCAGCGCGTCCTTCATCGTTGCACGTTCAAACCACGCGCTCTCCCGCAGCCTTTGGACCACTTCCGTCGGACTGAGTACCGTCAATTTGGAACTCACGCCCTCTACGCCGTCCCTCTTCGCGCGTTGAATGGAAGCCACTGCCTTAGCGAATCCTTCCTTCTCTCGGGCCAGGAAGAGGCGCAGACCTCCACCCCGGCGAACGTTCTGCACCGACCCCTGTTCGAGGGTACGAGCGTTGCCTGCGACATCAAGCGCTGCGTCAAACTCGAGCTTCAAGAGCTTCCGAGCAGTTGTTGTTCCTAGAGAGTCACACCAATCATTGTAGACAGCCATGGATCGAGGCCACAGATGCCCTCCGTTGCGTCCCGTGGCTGCCCCTGCCGGTCCGCGGGCATCGACTGCAATAACTTCTGACGTCGGGACGCCGTGGTCCAGCAAGTTCCGCAGGACGCTGAGTCCCGTGATACCCAAGCCGATGATCACAATCTTTGCGTGCTTGGGTAGGGACTCAAATTCGTTGGAAATTGGTCCGCGGTAGTCACGGTCTAAAGCTGCGGCCTCAGACAGCCAGTAACTGCCCTGAGGTACGTTGTCAGGTCCTCCAGGCATGGTAATCTGTCAATTGTCTATGGTTCTGACACCTGCTTTGCTAATTTGTGTTACTCACTGTCTCGCTTTGATGTTCTGTAGAGACAGCCGATGTGTTTTTAATTGTTCTGTTTGCTAAGAGTGAATTCTAATGTGGCAATGTCGTGTTTGACCTACTGCCGAGTCCCGAAGTGTCTTGCGAATGAGATCCACCATGAAGTAGCTTAAGTGGGCCTGGTAAATGATCTGGCATTTAAGAGACCACAAGGGACCTCGTTAAGTCACAACCAATCCACATACCCGTGCCCCGCCACACACACGAACGCGCAAACGAACCAGAGACACACCGAAAGGAGACCGATGCATGCAACTGTATATCGCGGATGCGGCACCGAACAAACTGCACAGCTCCCCCCCTCCCCCCGGCCCCCCCCCCACGGAATCCAGACGCAGCGGGAGAGAGAGCACGGCCAAGGGGGAGGACTTGGATGGACCGAAAACAGCGGGGAAGGAACCCCGGTGCCTCCCGGTCTATATCGGGTCCGTTCTACCGCGCTCCGTTTCAGGCTCTGCCAAAGGGTCCAAAAAAAAAACAAAAAAAAAAAAGAATTTGGTGCAGTGGGGCGCTCCAGGAGCTATAACACCCGGCATTGTTCGCTAAAATCTCGCCTCGCTCGCCCTGAAGTTATCAATGTAACAGCAGCCCCGTCGGTCACACACTGGACAACAACTAGCTCTACTCCCAGTCGGCCCTCAGAGGGGCGGCCCGGTGACAGGTCAGCCAAACAGAGGGTGTGATTTGGCGAAGCGGGTACACAGGTGTACTTCAGGTCACAGGCTCCACGGGGACAGCGTGACCCCGTGGAGCAAAAGGGGCTCTAGATACACGGGCCGTGGGGCGCTACGGAATAAAAATATTGCCAGAAGAAGACGGGTGAGATCGATGGATGAAGAGATGATGGACGGGTGATGATGATGATGGGGGAGGAGGATTCGAGGATCACACCGCTCCCACTCTTGATATGAGCACGGGTTCGGGTGGTTGTACGCCCTTGTCGCTGTGCCCTTCGAAAGGGAACAAACCCCACCTCTCTCTCTCTCTCTCTCACTTTTCTTTTCCTCCACGGCCTCTGGGAGGAGGGGGCAGGAGAGCAGCACCGCTGGGTCGTTCTCGACCACCTCCCCCCCGGGGGGGGGAGCATTTTTGCATTGTTAACATTTTCCCAGGCATAGTCAGCTGAAATTATGAAAATCTGTCCCAGCCAAAACCATAGAAAAAGGGTAGGGCGCTGACAACAACAAACTCCCCCTTTCTCCCTTCTCATTCGGAGCCCAGTTGAGTAAGGCAGCAGCCCACTGGGGCAGCCTGACCGATCACGGGAGAAGGGAAGAAAGGGTGGCACTCAGCAAAACGGCTGCGCGGAGAAAAAAAAAGCAAAAGGGAAAAGGCCTTGCGGAAAAACTTCTGCCTCATTTAGACACGCCGTACCCTGGGGGCCCCGAACGTGTCCCGCACGGCTCTCTCTCTCTCTCTCTCTCTTGACTTTCTATGTGCCTGCTAACGCTTCCCCCCTCTACCCCGGGGACCTGCCTTTGCCGTCTGTCGCGCGCCCAATCTTTTATTACTTTCGTTTTTTTGTGCTTGTCTCTCCTCTGTTATGAACCTGTTTGGCTATCAAATCAGTAGTGAATGTACCGCACCCGCGCACCCACACCTTGGCAGTTTTCGTGGGCCCCGGGTCTGCTGATCGATGGGCTGAGAACGGCTTCTCTCCCCTCCAACCTTCCCTGGTGGAACTTGCTGCACTCTAAAAATAGCCACAGGCCGAAAATTGTCTTTTGTAGATTGATGGTGGGTTTGGTGCCCACCCCTTCTGTGCGCGCTTGGGAGGTTTTTTGGTGTGTGGAGTTCTGACCTTTTATCGAAATCAATTGGGATTTCCAATGGCACACTGCGGGGACAGTGTACCACCTTCATAGTGTTCATGACATCTCTGGCCGGGTGTCCTCATCTCTTCATACATTGGCAGTGCAGAGGTTTGTAAGCTCTGTGAGACGCTTTGACAGAAAGGGAAGATGGGTTGCTCCATGAATGTTACGTATACATTTTTTATAGCTTTTACTTATCCGATGTGACGGATACGGTTGAGGGGTGGACACATGGACATGTGCGCACTACGGATAACCGTGCTTATGACGCTCAATGTTCCCGTGACACCCCTGGTGCCGTCAATTTATATCTTCCTCATACATCACCTAATCAAAGTCACGGTTACGCAATGCGTCAAGTGCCAAGAATGCGGTCATAACCTGACGGTCATTGAATGTCCGACCAGAGAGAGCTTGCTCCGCTGCGATGGAATCTTCCACACGGCCAAAGTGTACAAAGACTTTACCCATGCCAGGCACGTGAGTGCCATCATCCGAAGGCTTCGGGATGACTACGTCGATGACCTGCCCGTACCGACCACATTCCTCCCGGATGTCCTCCACAATGTCCTCATATTCTTCCTGGTCTCGCAGCTCGTCCTCTTGCACCATGTTCATGAGCACCAACACTTCGGTCGGACTGGAAGCTGCCTTCGAAGACACATCTTCAGGGCCTGGTCCATGGCCACTGCTGCTCGTCGGCAAAGGCCGTCCCTCAACGTACGCCCGTATGACCTCAAGGTCAAGTGGGAGCATGACTGGAGGCCCGACCTTCCTATCCGACTGCCGCCCTACTGAAGCACGCTGCACGACCAACTGCCGCTCCCCAAGGTCGATGCCGTTCATGCCCCAGATCGCCATATCTGTGACCCCCTTTTCGGCAAATTCAGCGAAACAGTATCCCTTGGAAAAGCCAGAGTTGGGATCGGACATGAGCGTGAACCCACGAAGGGGTCCAAACTGCTGCAACAGTTCCTTGACCTCCTCTGCGGTCCAAGCTGTGGGTAGTCCACCAATGAAGAGCTTTTCCGGTCCATCCATAACCTGCGTACTGATGACACCCTTGACCTGAATCTGTTTCGGGTTGCCGTGCTCTGGCTTCCAGACGTAGTCTTTCGGACGGCGGATCTTTAGGCCATGTCCTCGGAGTTGAATGCCATCCAGGGCCATGGCATATGTCGCTTCGGGTGCTTCTCTGAACTCCACAAACGAATATCCCTTGTCCCGGTTAATCTGAGCAGCAATGGCTGGACCACCCGGTTGTGTGGTCAAGTTGTGTTTCTCCATGTGTGTGTTCAAGAACATAATCAACTCCTGCTCGGTAATATTATGGGGCAGTGATCCTACGTACAATCTGCGCGCCTGGCGCTCCTCCTGCGGTTCCACACTGCTCTGGCGAGTGCTGGGATTACCATCGGATGCCATAGACTGGCGCTTGGAGCCCATACCACGCCCTCCTGGTCCATGCCCACCGTCCTTGCCACCCGCCCCAGACCGGACCTGGGATGACTGGGCCTGTCCCACAGCCCCAATACCAATGGCAGGAAGCTGGCCATCAGCGACCATTTGCTTGTACTGCTGTGCAGTGATGGTGTCAAATCCCTCCGGAGGGACATCCCAGTACTTGCTCTCCTTTCGGCGCAGCGTGGTCTTCTTCTTCTTGGGGATTCGGAACTTTGACGGAGAAACCTCGCGTTGGGTTTCAGCAACAGTTTCTTCTTCCTCTTCGACCTTATCTCTTCCACGCTTTTTCAGTGCCTTCTCCTGCGGTTCTTCCGGGAATGATGCGTCTTCCTTCGGCTCCTTCCCAGGTTCCTCAGCTGATTTGACTTCTGCCGATCCTGTCTCAGGTTTCCGATCTTGAACGTCATCTGGTGCCTTTTTTTCATCTTCTTTATCATCATCAGATGTGGTAGCCTTCTGGGATGTTGCGAGTTTGCTACGTTCTTCTTTAAGATTTTGTTGTATGTCCTCGTTTTGCGTATCAGTAACAGGCGATGGCACTTCTTCCTTGCTTTCCTTCGGTTCTACCTCTTTCTGTTGGTTACTGCTGTCAGCTTCGCCTCCACTGGCTACTCCTGGTGCTTCTGCAGGTGCGCTATTAGCCTCTTCAACTTTCTGGTCTTCGCCCTTGCCTCCATGCACTGCCATATACTCCTGAATGCGCGAGATCATGTCAGCTTTCCGACCACCGGCGCCTAAACCAAAGGCCTTAAGATGGACTCGGAGCTCCGTAACCTTGAGCGTGGTCAGGTCTGAGATGCCCCGGAGGGTCTCCATCGCCTCTTCAGCCATGATTCCTGAGTATGTGATGTCCTTTGATCTCTACGGTCTATTCTTTCTTACATGGCTGTCAAAAAAGTCCTCGGCAATTCGAACAAAGGACGAGCCCAACCGATGTATGAGCTCAAGACAAAGTGCCAGTTTCCGAACTCGTGACGTACAATAATCATCCACGTATGGTATGTTCTCAAATATTGAAAGGCATGTTCCAAAGTACCACCCGCAAGGTCAAAAAGCAAGTGCTAGCGCCTACACACTTACGTTATGGAGCACATTGAAGAAAAACGGGACGGACGAGAAATGTGGCGCAAAGTTGCACTAAGGACTCAGGGTGCCAACACCGGTGCCCCCCCCCTCCCCCCTTGAGAACGCTCCCTATACTCAGTTAGCCACGAGGGGCTGGGACGAACACAACGCTTTTCCCGCATCTCCAGGGTCGGGTGACAGTGGACCTAACGGCGCCCAGGAAGCCAAAAGAGAAAGCGGCGAAAGTGAGGCAGGCGGGAGAGGGGCAGCGCGAGACCCCCGGGGGTCCATTTTCCAGCAGCCCTACATTACGTTCTATATTTCATATCCGGATCAATTTCTAAAATGCCTCCTCTCCCTTTGATTGGCCGTTCACGGGCGCAAGAGCAAAAGGGGGCCCAATATTAGAGTGGGGACGGGTCACAAAAGGCAAGAAAAAAAAACTTGGCCCCCCCTCCCCGGGGAGAGGAGGGGGCGTTGGGGGTTGGGTGCACACCGTACCAAACAAACAGACGGAAACCGGAAAATAAATAAGGGCAAAGCAAAGTGGAAGGGGCCGCCCCCAGCTCACCGCAAGAAGGAAAAACTGCGTACGGCTTCGTTGGACTTGTACTTTCTTACAAACTCGGAGCACACACACACCCACACACGTACTCTCTCCCTCTCTCCCGCTCTCCCGCTCTCCCGCTCTCCCGCTCTCCCGCTCTCCCGCTCTCCCGCTCTCCCGCTCTCCCGCTCTCCCGCTCTCCCGCTCTCTCCTTTTTTTTACAAGGAGTTCAAATGTTTCTTCCCGGGTGGAACGGCATGGGAAATCGCACACACCAACTGCAAAGAGCGGACACGGGCCCTTTTGCCGGGGAGAAAAGGGGGGGGGGTGTTGAGTGGAAGTGGGACTTCACCAGGCAAAAAAAAAAATAAGAAAGAAAGAAAAAAAATGGGGGAGAAAGTTCAAAGCCTGCGGGGAGGAGAGAGAAAAAAGGGGGAAGGCCTCCCCCAACGCCCATCCCTCCGTAGAGGAAGGCCTAGTAGCGGGACCGTAACCGGGGGGGGAAAAACGAAGGAGAGCCGTAGCGAAACTGGAGACCGTGGGGGGTGAGCAGGGGACCTGGCGTACGAGGGGGAGCCCTTGGAATGTTTGGAACTTCCTCGTTGGGATATGCATAGTAAATGAACCGGAAAATCAGACTAACGCGGGACGAAGGGGAGCCGGGGAGGAAGAGGGAGGGTGGGGTAACTGTGCCTTGGCACGTCTGGACCAGAAGGGGGTCACAATAGGGACACTTGTCTCCGTTTTCAATCCATTCGACCATTGGTATTGTTTGGGGGTTGCTGTTTCATTGTTTTGTTGGTCTCGGAAAAATCAACGGGTAATGGGATAAATCGAGCCAGCTGCTGTACTTCTATCAGCGGTGAGTCAATGTTGTTTCAAGTGTTCTCACTCCCGGATCGGGTACTTGAGGAATTCCAGACGAAGAGCAAACCAGCAGGAGTCGTGGTGTTGTGCAGGGTAGACGTTTGAATTGCGAGCGACTGATCCATTCTGCAATCCTAATCACCATGTGAGACAGGGAGATAAAGCACAAGACTGCCAGAACCATGGTGAAATCAGCCATCAAGGGCAAGGCCTCCGCGTGGGAGCGGAGGTTCTTGGACGCGGCTAAAATCGGAGATCTCGATACCCTCCAGCAGCTTTACGCCAGCACTGTCGGTGATGATGATGCTGAGTCTGAACTGAACTCCAGCATTTCGGGTGGGTTTTCGAATAGCAGCAACAACAGCAATAGATCCGGCGCGGGCGAGCTTCGCAGCAGACTGAGGGCAATGGTTGTGACAGACCCGGAGAACCATGCCAACACTGCGCTCCACTACGCAGCAGCCCAGGACCACAGCCATCTATTCCATTTTTTGATCAAAGTAGTTGAGATTCCAGTGGATGCCAAGAACGCCCACGGCTTTACTGCGCTGCACTGTGCCATTCAGAATCGTCACCCTTCCGCTGCTCGGGAGCTAGTGGATGACTACGGGGCCGACTGGACTCTAACTACGACCTATGGACACACAGTGCTCCATCTAGCTGCTCAGGCAGGTGATAGTGAGAGCTACCACTGTTTTCGTAAGCGCTGGAAGGTCGATCCCTCGGTCACGGACATGGCAGGACTGAACGCCATGCACCACTGCGCAAGAACGGGAAACGTAGAAATGTTTGATCTGGTACTGGAGCTTGGAGGCCTAGACATTAACAGTCAAACAGGATCGGGTACGACGTGCCTGCATATCGCCGCATCCCTGGGTCACAAAGATTTGCTTGAGTATTTACTGGGGCATCCAGAAGTTAATGTGGGATTAATGAATAGACGACGGAAGACTGCACTGGATGTCTGCACGCGTGACCCGGACCGATACAAACGTGCGTCGACTATCGTGCAGAGTGGAGGACGCCTGGGGCTGGGATTGAATGCATCTTCTTTATCTGCGGTAGATGCCGGAAGCATGCCTCCAACGCCGGGAAACCTGTCAATGGTTGGAAGCGATGACGACGTACTCGATGATACCGGTGTGGAGGCACGGAAGCAGTCCGCACAGGAATTGGAGATGATTTTCTGGGATTCGGGCACTTACATTCGGTACCGCATTAACCAGCTCGAGGAACGCGTCGTGCAGCAGCGGCGGGAACTAAACACCATGAAGATTGTGGTTATCTTTCTGCTCTGCGTGGTGGCAGTCGTAGTTGGAATACTAGTGGCAATCTTCGCGCAGGTCTGGCGGTCGAACGAGCGGACGTTTGTGGCCGGACTACACTATTCGCGCGCGTTTGCGGATTCGGTCGCAGATTCGTGAACGATGACCATGAACACCAACAAATCAAACCTTAATCAAAACTACTAGCGTTGTCAATTTATAAAGAAATTTCGACCATCTTACAATGTCATCATCAATCATGGCGTGTAGACTGCGTGTTTATTATAAGTGCATGTTTTTATGAAGTTATGGAGAGAATGGATCAAATATGTTTTGCAGAGTTGTTTTGAGGAGAAGAGGTGCTGTTGAAAGGTTAGTCTGACGCCCAATCAATCAGGGGTTCGTCACTGTCTCTGGTGGTATGCTCACCACCGTTTGTGCCATTCGACAGCAACGAATCCGGCGTCGTCAGCTGCAGAGACCTGCGTTTGCGATACTCCCGCGCGCGTTTCAGGCAGGCCTTGAGCGTACCCAAGTCGATGGGCTTCGGCACAAAGTCGTCCATGCCGCACTCCCTGGCCTTCTCCTCGGTATCAGGTCGGGCGTCTGCGCTGAGGGCGACAATGTACGGTCTCTCTGAGCTGCTCCGCCCAAAGTGCGCATTCATGCGCCGACTCGACGAATAGCCATCCATGACGGGCATGCATAGGTCTATAAGCGCACAGTCGTAATACTTGGACATGGCCATTTCTGCACCTTCTGCGCCATTATTGGCGATATCATATTTGTGGTTCAGCCTATCCAGAAGACGCCTCATCACCTTCTGATTAATCTTGTTGTCTTCGACCAGAAGAATCGTCATACTCGAATCTTCTGAGACCACGGAGCCCGTTGACGAGTCTCTTGTCACGGAACTCCGTTGGCTCGGAACCTGGACGTCTTGCTGCTTTGCGTCATCCAACCGGTTCACATTCATGTTGAGCGAGGACTCTTGGCATCTTGGGCACAGAGAACTCAGCTCGTTGCGGAGCGTGGAGATGAGCATGGGCCTCATGACCAGAGCACGGTGAGGACAGTCGGCTAGCAGTGACCGTTCCTTGGAGGGATTGCCGGAAAGGAATATGACGATGAAATGCTGATTCCACCAGTGGATATTTTTCATCGTCTCCGGAGTACTGAGCTCAATGTCAATCAGAGCAATCATTGGCAACCTGCGTCCAGCGCGTTGCGTGTCCAGCATTGCACTGGCAGCGTCCTGCAATTGCTTGAAGTACTTAGTCTGGTTGATGCCACACAACCGCAGAGAGGCAGAGTAGTCCTCGGCTTCTATCTCGGACGCAGTGACGAGAATGGCATAATCCTGGAGCAGCGTTGGGTGGCTGCACCTGTTTTCACCACAAGCCCCGTATTCCTCAGGAATCTGAAGATTTACCGTAACCGTAAACTCGGAGCCCCTGCCAAGCTTTGACTTGACCTCAATCTTACCTCTCATGAGCGAGACGAGCTTCTTACAGATGGCTAAACCGAGGCCTGTGCCACCATACTCGCGTGTGGTGGAGCCGTCGAGTTGACGGAAGGACTGGAAAAGGGTGGGAATGGAATCCTCGGGAATTCCGACGCCGGTGTCAGATATGCAAATTTTCAGCGAGCAGTAGCGATGCCTAAGGTCGCTGTAGCGATTATTATTCGAGCCGGCTTTGTGCAATTGGCCGACACTCTCATCGAAGAACGAGCTGCAGAAATTTGCTGCATCGGCACAGGCCAATTCGTACTCATCGGAACTTATCTCACGACCGGTGACGTCAATGCGGACATGGCCCTTGGAGGTGAATTTGATGGCGTTACTAGTCAGGTTGACCATCACCTGTCGCAAACGTAAGCTATCACCTTGCAGGATCTGTGGCGTCTGGGGATCAATGCGGTAACGCAGGGCAATCTTCGAGTCGTACGCCGAAGAGGCGAAAAGACTGATGCAGCCTTGCACACAATCAACAATGTCGAAAGGTGAGTTCTCGAGCTGGAAGCTGATCGACTCGTACTTGCTGAAGTCCAGAATGTCGTTTAGAATGCTCAGCAGGGTCTTACTCGAGCTCTTAATCGTTTCAAACGTTTCCTTCTGTTCCGCTGTCATCCTTGATGTGTCCAGTACGGAGATGAGAGCAATGATGGCATTCATGGGTGTACGAAGCTCGTGGCTCATAACAGCCAAAAACTCCGACTTGAGCTTGGTCTTCATTTCGGCCATAATCTTGGCCTCTTGCAGCCTGTGGTTCATCATTTTTTGATTGGCCAGAATGCGCAGGTTATTCGCTTCCTTGCGCAGCTGGTACGCCTGTTCCAAGGCAATGCTGATGGTGGTGGCAGCCTCTATGGCTATTGTGGCCTCCGGTCCGCCAATGGGCCTGTCCGAGTACAGAACAATGATCGCGTCATTACCGCGTTCCCAACTACCGTTTATGTCACTATCCGTGTTTGCCGATGTGTCGTCATTGAAGGGACGGTAGTGCAAAAGTATGGGTACACAGTGCCGGAATTCCGACCGTATTAACTGTCCCAGACCAGCCGTTTCGTTCAGATTCAAAAACTCTGCCCCCGCAGAGTACGGCAAATCGCGACCACTGGTAAAATAGTGCGGCAGAACCTTCGGCACCGGAATATTTCCCGCGACTGAGTATTTGTGCTGCAGCTTAAGCACCTCGCCCTTCTCACATTCGTCCAAGGATGGAAGGTAAATGGAGCACATTCCCAGGTCACACAGGTCGACAAATGCTTTGGTGGCCCGTGCAGCTACAGTACTGACCTTAATCGACGAACGAACCGTGTCGTTGAATTGCTTGAACTTGGCAAACCGTGTGTTTTCTTCTTTGAGTGCTTTGGTGACCTCCAGACGGTTGCGAACTTCATCCTCCAGGGAGGTCAGCCGAGCAGGGAATTCAAGGATCTGTGGAATGACCCGAGCCATGGCTACTGCCGTGACAACAGAAATCACAGCAGTTGCAACCTTGCTGGCACCGCTATAGGCAAAGCGAGGTCGGTCCAAAAACTCCAATGCCATCATTAAATGACTCAACCCGCAAGCGAGAATGAAGGCTTCGAGTAGACCCACGACATACCGATACGGAAAGTTGCCCAAGTGTGCCATGAAATACATAATCTGTGCGGGAATCGCAAAATATGAAAGCGCAATCAGAACGTCCGAAATGAACACGGTCCATTGCATTGCATCCGAAGAGATCGGCCCACCGTAGAGTACGGCTGGATCTCCCGCTTCCATAATATTCAAGTCGGCAGCCGCATTCTGCCGATCCGTAGGTAACCCATGAGTGGTTTGTATCGTGACCACAAGGGCAACGACGAGCCGTACCACGCCTTCCATACTACTAAGATGTATGTACGAACGCCTCAACATCCTTCGACCCTAAGACTTGGAAGGATATTCTTCAACACCCGTTGTATTCGTGTAAACCATGTTGTCGATTCACCAACAGTTTCTTTTGTTACTAAATCTTCGGTGCAGTTTCGCTGTGACAATTCACATCTTTCCCATGTGAGATCGCATGCTATATATCCTCATATAGCTCTTGAACCGCACGTTGCACAGTCCGATTACGAATGGTGGTCAGAGGAAGCAACGAACGGTTGTCCAAGTGCGAACCTTTTAGATCGCGAGACAGATCTGTGAGAAGGCTTGACTACAGTAGATCCTGTGACATAGATTCATCCCGTGGATTGCGGTTCAAAAGACATATCCGAGATCCCATTAGGGACGTTCTTTTGTGTTGCTGGCGGGCTGGACATATCGGCCCCTGATGACGGTCATTAACACCTATTGACAGTGGGAAGTTGAAGGTGGCAGCTTTTGCTCCAGACCTTCCCCCGTTCTCTAACCATCCCTTTTTTCCACTGTCGACGAGAAAAGAAATTTCTGGTGAAGAAAAAAATGAGAAAAAGCAAACCGGAGATGTTCCCCCTCCCCCACAAACACACACGCACACACTGCAGGAGGGGGAGAGAAGCAAAATAGTTATAAGCGGCATATTATGTATAGATATCTCCTTCCTGATTGTTTGGGCCCAATGACACACACACGCACCCTCTTCACTTCTTTCGTTGCACACAGGAATTTCGTATCCACCTCTTCCCCCCCCCCTTTCCTTTCCCCTCATCTCTGTTCCCTCACCACCCCAACCTCTCTTGCGACCACCACTTTTCCTGCTGAATCCCCAATTTCCCCCCTCCTCCTCCCTCCCCCGCTGTGACTCCCACACCGCTTTTGCTGAGATCAGCGGATGATGGATCTTCTCTGGCTGTGCAAGTAGATAAATTTCTGTCCATGCTGGAATATCAACATCAGCGCAACTGACCTGTTTTGGGAACGGTTGAAGTTTGCGCTACTGCGCGATCTCTGCCTATGATTGTGGGTACGTGGAACCTTGTGTGTCGGGGCCGGCCAACCAACATACGTATAATCATTCCTTCAACACGGGGCGGTAGAAAACCTGCATGGTCGGGGTAAACGGTACCTCCTGTGAGCCGCTTGTACTCGCATGCCCCCAATGAATTTCTGGCACTCCTTTCTTGAATAAAAACTCACACCAAAGTGTGGCAAGGGGGTTGGCCAACAAAACGGCAGGCACTCAGCCACAACACCACCGTGTGCATTGTTCGTTCATAGTCAACGAGCCGGCAGCGAACGAAAGGGGAGTGGAAGGAGAGCCATGCATCGAAAATAAGAAAAAGGGAAGCAAAGATTCACCTCAGTGGGAGGTGTTGCGGCCACGAAGGGCACGTGCACAGATGCCCACCCTTCCGACATCGGCTGGCTTAGGGGTGGGGAGGGG
>PDIP01000048.1:57643-118548 GCA_002811645.1 Corallochytrium limacisporum
AAAAAAAAAACGGGGGGGAAAGGGGGGGGGGGGGGGGGGGGGAGCTGGTGAGTACCCATACCCACTCGTATACGGTAGGGCACGGGTACGGTGTCAAAAAAAAGAAAATCACGGGAAACGCAAGACTCCGCACAGTTTTTTCTTTTGGAGCGCGATCGGTGTCCCAGTGGCAAAACCTGAACTGGCTGCCCAAGAGGGGGGGGGGGAGAGGAAGTGCAGTCACGCCCGGTACTGAGAGTACTGCCGTTCTACCCTGCCAGAGTGGGTTTGGGACGGGGGGGAGGGAGGGAGGGAGGGAGAACTGCCCCCGTGATCGGAGCCTGTTTGTACGCGAACAAACCAGCGAACACTTTCTCGGTATATTCACTATTTGGAGAGAAGGGGGGATGCGGAAGCTTCGGGCGAAGGGGAGGTTGGCGGAGGGGGAGAGAGGAGAGCCAGACAGAGAGGCGAATTAGCGGGATGACGATAACAGAAAATCTTTACCGCCTGCTTCCATCTCGGGTCGGTTGGTCCACTATGGGCTCAGCAGTCACAACAGCGAGCGTCAGCCCATCAGGAGGCGATTCCCAGCTGGGTCCCCCCGCGGGGAGGGCCAAAGAGGGCCCAAGAAAAAAGCCATACGATGGTGGGTGGACTGGTGGTGGCGGTTACGTTTTTGTGTTTTTTGTTCCGATTCACCCACCACACCAGCACGGACGGCCCCAAGAGATGATGGCAAACCGGGATGGAACCTGCGTCTTGTTGCTGCAGGCCAGTGATATCGAAGAGGATCTTTCGTTACATTTTCTTTTGTGCTTGTATGTTTTGTCAATTTTGACGTGGTAAGTTCGACATGGGTTTTCTTTCCTTTTCCAGGTGCTTGTGTTTTCGTTTTGTTTTTGTATTGCCTTGTTTATTCTAGATCATTTGCAAATATTGGGGGTATATCAGAGAGTCAATCTATATTAATTTACAGACGTTCATATTGCTCATCAATTGACCAACGTGGGCAATTCGTGTACATATAGAGCAGGGGTCGCATACTTAGGTAAGCACTCTTGCGCGTGTATATAGCCATGGAGGATACAATGGATATGGATGAGGCAAAGTCGCCTACCATCACATACACAAAGACAGAAGCTCCTGAGTCCGAGTACGATTCAGAAGTGAAGGAACGCGGACAGATTAAATGGAAGATCCCGAAGGAATATTTTGAAGCCACAGGGCCCCGCAAGCAGTATTCGGACCGAGTAGTGATCGATGAGGAAGGATGGCGCTTTCTGCTATTCCCCCGCGGAAATGATGCCCAGGCCAACACTGCCCAGGCCTACGTGAGCCTTTACTTAGACTTTGCAGACGCCGACACGCTGGCCCCCGGCTGGCAGAAGACCGTGAACTTTAAGTTGACCATCATTAGCACCAAGGGACCAACATACAATGCCTCTAAAGACGCAAACCACCGCTTTTTCATCGACGAACGGGATTGGGGTTTCACTCAGTTCATGCCCTGGGAGGAACTCACGGATACAAGCCGAGGTTATTTCCATACTGACGAAGAAACGGGCCAGCAGTACGTTCTTTTGGAGGCTGATCTCTTGATCTACCATGACTACTCAAACTATGATTCGAAGAAGGCCACGGGATATGTCGGACTGAAGAACCAAGGGGCCACATGTTACATGAACAGTCTCCTACAGACCTTCTTCTTGACGCACAAGCTTCGGAGGGCAGTCTACAGCATGCCGACGGTCAAAGATGATGCGGATAAGAGTGTGCCTCTGGCCCTCCAGCGGGTATTTTTCCAATTGCAGAGCGGTAATCAGGCCGTGGGCACGATGGACCTGACTCGTAGTTTCGGATGGGATACTATGGATACCTTTCTGCAGCGTGACGTGCAAGAATTTTCCCGTGTGTTGTGTAGTCATTTGGAGACAAAGCTGAAGGGTACGGAAGTCGAGACATTGATCAGCGATCTGTTTGAGGGCAAGATGAAATCTTACATTCGGTGCATTAATGTCGACTTCACCTCGGAACGAAGTGAAGCTTTCTTTGACATTCCTTTGAACGTCAAAGGCATCAAGACACTAACAGATAGCTTCAAGGACTATGTCCAGGAAGAGACTCTGGATGGTGAGAACAAGTACCAGGCTGAGGGCCACGGTCTGCAGGATGCTAAGAAAGGTGTGATCTTTGAACGGTACCCTCCAGTCCTACATATTCAGCTCAAGCGTTTTGATTACGATATGGAGAAGGATATGACGGTAAAGATCAATGACCGCTTCGAATTCCCTGCGGAGGTAAACCTCGACGACTTTTTGGAGAACCCGGACGCGAGTGATCCAAGTGACTACGTCCTGCACGCAGTCCTTGTGCACTCTGGCGATTTACACGGAGGCCATTACGTTGTCTACATCAAGCCCGAATTGGAGGGTACTTGGCTAAAGTTTGATGACGACCGGGTGGTTAAGGTAAGTCCCAAGGAAGCATTAGACGACAACTTTGGACAGGATCCACCCTCTGAGAACGGAAACGATGCGAACAAGCACCTCAGGTTTGGCGTTCGGACGGCTCGAAGGTTTACAAACGCCTATATGTTGGTCTACGTGCGCAAGAGCAAGTTTGCCGAGCTCATGAAGCCTGTTGCCGATGAGGAGATTCCGGACCAGCTTGTCGAGCGTTTCAAACGCGAGGATGAGGAAGAAGCCAGACTGGAAGAAGAACGCCGTAATGCACATCTGTTCCTGAAGGTCCAAGTGGCCACCGACGACGAAATTGCGATGAATCATCGGGACGATTTGATTCCATGGAGGGATGAAAGCGTAACCGATCGCATCATCAACATGAAGGTCAGGCGGGACGAGACCCTGGGTAACTTGCGCCCGCAGATTGCAAAGGAACTGAATCTGGCCGTTGATGAGTTCAGATTGTGGGTGTTTGTGAACCGCATGAACAAAACTGTGCGTCCGGACAACTGTCTAACTGAGGACGAGAATGAGAAACAAGTCGAGATGCTGAGCCAGAAGCAGAACCCGTGGAAACTGTACGTTGAGAGACTCAACAATAAGGAAGCCACCAAGGAACAAGACAGCTCTGCTGTCAGCGAAAGCTTCCTGATCTTTTTTAAATTCTACGACCCCGTTAACGAGCAATTGAGCTATGCAGGTCATTCTCTTTGCAACCAAAATTCCACGGTCGCGGATCTGTTCCCGCAGATGCGTACTCTGGCCAACCTGCCCGAGTCTACGCCTCTGGCGGTTTACGAGGAGGTCAAGCCGCAAATGATCGAGCCATGCGGGCCTGATCGCACTCTTCGGGAATGTGAGCTGCAGAATGGTGATATCCTGGTCTTTATGAAGGACAAGGATGGCATGGACATGGATGAAAACGGAGCCACGGCGACCGGATCGGGAGCCAATGTGCGTCTCCCAGATCCTCCGGCGTTCTTTGAGGACCTCGGTTTACGGATAAAGGTCACGTTCAAGGAACTCAACACGGATGCCAACACCAAGGAATCGAAGGACTTTGAGCTGGAGCTGTCTAAAGCAATGGATTACAAGACAGTTGCTACGGCCGTGTCGCGACACCTTGGTCTAGACAGCGATCAGATCCAAATTACTGGTTACAGCTATGTCCATGACCGACCGATGCATACCTTCCCTAGGGACAGCATGCTGAATTTGGATCAGATGCTTAAGGCAGGCAACGAATCCTACTCGACCTACGGCAACGGCAGGGCCCAGACGCTCTACTACAATGCACTGCACACTAATTTCGGAGGTGATACACTGATGATCAGGCTGGACTACTTGAACGCAAAACTAGACAACCAGCGGGTGAACCTTGTGATGAGCGGCAAGAACACTGTCGAAAACTTGCTGACTAAAATGAAAGAGAATCTGTCGGACAACTCGGACGAGCTGCAGTTGCGCCTGGTCTTGGTGCAGAACTACACAATTGTCAAGGTCTTCGACCTCAACGAGCAATTGGAGCCTGTCCAGAAAGAAGCAGATGACTGTCGAGCGACCATGCGAGTCGAGGAGATTCCGAAGGAAGAGAGCCAGAGAATGGAAGGTTCCATTGTGGTGCAGTGCATCCACTACGACAAGAACCCGAGCCAGCGCCACGGTGTGCCATTCTACCTGTCCATTGGAAAGGACGAAATGTGGAATTCAGTGCGGAAGAGGATCCAGGGTAATCTGAAGCTCTCCGAGAAGGTGTTCAATACGTACACTTTGACCAAAGTAGATTTGAAACAGGACCGTCGCAGTGTGATCACTCAACTGCCAAAAGACGATTTTGTAGCGCAAGAGGAGTTCCAGGACGGCCAGGCCATCGGTCTTGACCATATCAACCGTGGCTACCGGTCATCTGGATACGACAAACCGATTACGATCAAGGAATAGGGCTCAAAGTTCATCGAACAACTCGTCTCCATTCCGTAAGCAAACGAGCATGAACCCCACGCAGCATTTTTCGACGGGCGATTTACATCATCATCTTGTAACTAAACTGACAGCCACCACCAAAACATCCTTTCTACTGAATTTTTTATTGATGATCTGTTTTGTTCTCATTCTCCTTACATAATTTTTCTGTGAAAGTAAAAAACCCGCTTGCCTTCCTGTTGTAGTTCTTTATTTTCCATTACCGTCCTCGGCCAGTTGTGCGTTTCGCTTAAATAAAATGGTCGTCCGCACTCTGTTTTCTCATTTCTCCTTCCAAAATGGCACCACCAACTACCAATTAGGAATTTAATAAAGGTCCGTATAATAGATTCCTCTTTAGTATAATGAGAAGGTACATTTTACAAATATTCGGTATATATTTATTAACATCTGGCACACGACTGCGAGACCATGCGAGACAGGGTTTCGGAGAGACAGTAAATCTATTGGCACAGGCTTCAGCCAAGGGAAGCCAGAACAAAAAGCCCCTCACATTCCAAGGGTCCCGGTGCTGAACCGTGTACCCGCGTAGATTGCGTCAGAATAGCCGGATATATCCAATACGCGGCCCCGCCCGTTTTTCCTTTCGGTGTGCGGCTGGAGCCGAATCGAGAAAGTCTCGGCCTCGCATCAGCTGATTTTGCGGTATACCACCATTCGGTATGTGAGGGGAGGGGCGGGAGGGGCGATTCCATAGGGTTGGGGGTGAGCTCCGACAGGACACAGTGACGGACCACAGAAGATTCCCTCACCGCTGCGATGCTCATGTTCATGTTCTGTGGGCCGGTGAAGCTACTTATGCGACACTTCCCGAGCACAACATCGAAGCCAAAAGTTTTTTTCCGTAAACGATTACGTTTGCTCCGGGATAGTTGTTCACACAGCAGGCCAGAGCAATCATGCCCATCGAGGGTACGTTTGAGTTGGACACCGAGGTCCTTGACCTCGAAAACAGCTCCATTAAACTTGGTGACATTCTTGCCCAGTCCCAGAGCGAGGCTACTGTCCTCGTTCTGATTCGCCGTTTCGGCTGAGCCTACTGCCACCACCAGGCCACGATGATCCTGTCGGGCCGCACCGAGCTTGACCAACTTGGTGCTCAGGTGGTGGGTATTGGCAATGGCAGCGTCCTGTTTGCCAACAGCTTCAAGAAGAATACGAAATGGGACTATCCAGTTTACCGCGATCCCAAGTCTGCGGTATACAAGAGCATTGGCCTGCCTCGCCTCAGTGTTTGGCAGGCTCTGTCGCGATTCCTTTTCAACAGTGCTGCGCGGGCATTCTACAATGGCACTCTGTCAAAGGAGCACCCTTCCTCTGATTACAAGGGTGACGGTCAGCAGACCGGTGGTGTTTTCGTTGTGAATAAGGCGGGTGAGTTCACCTTCGCCTTCAAGGAGCACGAAAATCCTCCAGAGAAATTTGCAGATGTGCAAGACATCATCGCAGCGGTAAGGAAGATGAACAAGTAGACAAGACAGATCAGGATCTCACTTCCATATTGGTTGTTGTAGTCCTGTCCAATGAACCTAATGAGTTGTCATGTATCTCCGAACTGGAAGCGAAGAAAGACAAACATCAGCATCGCTGCTCCCAACCATACCTTAACCACACCGAACGCAACATGAACGGCAACGTAGCAGAAGCTGGGAATGAGAACAACGAGGAACACAAACAGGGTTACGACACATCCTCTGCAGAGCAAAACGGATATGACCAGGTACGTGAGACGAATAATAATTTGAGAAGAAAGTGGTGTTCATGCGTAGTCGAACTGGTGGCCAGGCTTCCACCAACTGACAGCAAATGACGGAGCACGCCAAAATCCTGAAACGGAGGCGTTGCGATCCTGATATCTAACGAAGGATACAGAGGGATAGAAACTGTTCTGCGACAGTGGTCCAAGGTTTGGTCACCTTGGCTCCCATCCTTTACTCCTTTGCCTTCGTGCATCAACCTTTTCAAATTGGGGTAATCCTAACATCTTTCCCTGATCATATTGACCGATCAATCTTGTGTTGGTGACTCTTTTTATTTCATGGTATTCCTCAACACCAGATCTTGTGTATTACTAAACATCGCCTGAAAAAAATAAAGAAATCTGTATGTAGGAGCAAAACAGCACATCATGGTCCAAGCAGAGACCGTGATTGACGTGACTCCCCGTGCGTGCGGATCACAGACGTGAACACCGGCCTGCGTGCCCCCTCCCCTCGGGCGTTGGGTGTCCACATCTGAGATTGATCGGAATGTCATCGAGGGACTTGCCTTGAAGCATCTACCGTAGTGACCAGTACTGCCTGCCGCCTGCCTCCCCGGCCCCCCTTTTTTTCCGGCGGGGGAGCCCGTGAGCTGGGCACCCGCTACCGTATTCCGAATAAAACCTCTCTCGGTGTATCAGACTGAAAGTTAAACACACACCATCGTATTTAGTGAAATAAGCTCCGACAAAGCACCTCCCCCCCTCCCTCCCTGTGAGAATGCAGCTGCGCTGGGGCTGGGTGCTGCTGCGTATGAAAGCCTGGCTTCGTTCCATTATTTTTTTCCCCGGCATTTTGTGATTGTACTTTTCCTATGGCAGCCAGACACGCAAGCGGGCGCTTGCGCGAATATTTAGTGTTCCGCGAATTGACCGCTGACGGGTTTAGGAGGTCTGTGTCACTGTGCCAGGATTTATATACTGAATGTTCCACGGTTGGGGCACCATTAGTACCTCCAGGATTTTTGGCCAAGAAGAAATCCTCCTTGTTGCTCGGGCCCGATCGCCCTTTCTGCTCCAGATGTTCTCCGATAGGTTCATTATGAAACACGGGAATGTGTCTGCAGCGGCGTGTTTTTCGGCACACAGCGCAGAGCGAGACAAAGGGAAAGAAAAAAGTCAAAACACTCGGGGTCATTCATTCCGATTCATTCACGAAAAATAGTGCCTATACGGCAAGGAGACCCGAAAGCGGTAGGTGAAAACTCCGCCGTTCCCCCATGATTCTGTTATCAGAGGGGGGGCTCCTATTATGGAAGGATCAGGCACCGTTTGGTAGTACTGTGAATACTGCCAAAGCCCGCAGCCCCCGCGCCGGGTCTTATACGGGCCCATCGCACAGAACGTTAGGACCCCCTGGGTCCACCGAGCGCCTCTTTCGGCGGGTTGGCGAGTTTGGTTCTTTCAGTACGGAGATCCGCCTTGCACGGTGTTTTCACTTTTTGCCAAACCCAGCCCCTCCGTCTCTTCCCCCCCCCCTCCCCAAGCCAATGTTCCCAAGCGATGATTTCAAGGCGATGAGATCTGGTATAATTACTATATGTTCGACACAGCGAAAACTTCACAGCACGCCATGTTTGAGAATTTGCAACACTTGAGTTTACGAAAATATTTCTTCTCAGCCTGCAGGCAAATAGACGTTCATTCTGTGGGCACTCGTCTCTCAGGGCCTCCCGTTGCTGCCGTTGCTGTCGTCCGATTGTGCGCGTATGGTGAGTGGAGGTTGGTGTGTGACGCTTTTCCGTGCTTCCTTCTCGGGGTTTGGTCCGGTAACCCAGACCGGGGGCCCTACCAGCGGTCCCGGTCTCAATATATGGTCCAATGGGACTGAGTTCGCCCGATTACAATTCCCAGCTAATAAGGTGCATTTGTGAGTTTCACAGGTATTGTTTCTTTTGGTAGCGGTCATGAAGTGAAGGCATTCTTCATTGTCATGTAGAGATCCGTGCTATGGGAGAGAGTGGTACTTGGCAGATAGTGAGTCTCTAAGGCTGCCCTACGCTTCTGGCATTCGGTGTTACTAATGAAGTGGTGACAACCACCACCCAAGGACGTCAAAAGGAAAACGACTAGATGGTATTTTGAAACAATGTGAAGTACGCGAAGTAATTGTAGTTGGGATTGTACAGACATACAATAAACAGTCACCATGCGGATGGGAAGAATCAAGTTCCCTGACTATATCAATACGAAGGATAAACCCTCGGACTACTATAAGGTCTTGGAACTTCTGGGTGAAGGATCATTCGGACGTGTATATAAGGGAAAGCGCCTGTCCGATGACCTCGAAGTTGCCCTAAAAACCATTAAGGTCCAAGAGGAGTCGGAGAAGGAGACCTTCCAGGTAGAAATTCAAATTCTGAAGAAAGCAAGGCACAGTCATGTCATCGGGCTCTATGAGGCATTCTTTTATAAGCACCAGTTCCTGCTGGTACTAGAACTGTGTGATGGTGCAGCCGTTGAAGAAATTTACCAGGAACTGGGCCGTGGTTTTACGGAAGAACAGATAGCATGCTGCATGCGGCAGACTCTGCATGGTCTACAATATCTGCACGAGCAAAACATTATCCATCGTGACATTAAGGGAGGAAATATCCTAGTGGACTCCAAGGGTGTTGCAAAGCTGACAGATTTCGGTGTCAGTGCCCTGCTAGAACCGGGCCAAACGCACCGATCTACCTTTATTGGTACTCCGCACTGGATGGCACCAGAGGTATGCTACTGTGAGCACAAGAGTAACGCAAAGTATGAGGCAAAGTCTGACATTTGGTCCTTGGGTATTACCTGCATTGAACTGGCCGAGACGGAGCCCCCTATGAATCGTTTGCATCCCATGCGTGCCATCTATCGCATTGTCAGCCTGCCGCCTCCGGGACTTTCGGAGGCTGCCAAGTGGAGCCGTGATTTTCAAAATTTTGTAGCCAAGTGTCTTGTCAAGGACCCTTCCCTACGGTCGGGTACCAGCCAGCTGCGGAGCCATCCATTTGTCAAAGGCGACATTGACGACACGAAGGTTCTGAAAATGTTGGTCCGTGAATATCTGTCTCCGGTGGAGGATGTGGAAGTCTCAGAGGCTGAGTATGCAGAATTCGCACGACGGGAGAACCAGGCAAAGGACCAGAGGGAAGAGGACATCTATGATCGCCTCAAGCAGACCATTGTCGAGGCCAAGGTCGGGGGTGGCACCGTGGTCAGTGACGGTGGCAGTTCGGTGGAAAAGCGGCCTCTGCCACAAATGCCGCAACCAGTTCCTGCGTACCGGCCACCCGGAATTACGGCGGGTTCGACGGAATCTATACCGGATTCCCCGGCCACAAGTACTACAAATCTCTGTATGAGCGAGGTCGAGGCTCCGTACGCCCCCCGCCTTAGTGAGGACAGTCTCGTCAGTTCCAGCAGAGACTCTATCCCAATGGCCACCCCGCAGCCCCCCCCGCGGAGTACGAAGCCTCCGCCACGGCCCCCTAAGGAGGGTACACTGAGTAGGAGCCAACCGTCTCTTGGTCACGTTGACAGTGGTAGCGATATGACAATCCCTGCCCTGCCTCCAAAGCCACAGGTTCCCGCCTTGCCGCCCAGGTCCGACCGTGCAACATCTGAAAACCAGCTGGAGCCCGTCAGCTCCATCACTGGCCGTGATCGTGCCGTAAGTGAGCCTCCAAAGATTGAGATTGACATACGGGAAGGACCGGGACCGCGCTTACCAAAGAATCCGAACTTCCCGTCATCCCACTTGCTTACTGCTGACCAGCGTGGCATGTCAAATACTTCAGTCTATTCGTTTGCGGACGAATATGAACGAATCCGCCAGCGTGGTATCGCGGTCAGCAACGAATCGCTGATGGGATCGCATGCGGCCTTGAATGCAACTCCTGGTCAGGAAGAGGATATGGTTATCACGGACGATACCCCCAGCGTTCCGTCTCGACAATCTAAGCCGGTGCCTCCGTCCCGGGAATCAGCGGCTCGGCGACAACTTGCAAACCTCATGCTCGACTCTGACGAAAGAGATGAAACGATGGAAACAAATGGGGACAATGCAGCTCCCGAAGATGATGTCTACAATGTGCCACCCCGTACATCGACATCCACTGTTGACACAGAGGACGGCGTTGGTGAGCTACCCCCGCGTGGACCGAAAGCCCTGGAGAAATTCAAGATTCGTGATCGCAGCCACTCCTCCGTCTCCGTCGATGCCAGCCTTGTGGCCGTGGACGACGAGGCTCTCGAGTCTGAGGACGGTAGCGAAGGCGGACAAAGTAGCCGTCGGGAACCTATGCGCGTACCCCGGGCCAAGAAAGGTGGTGGTGGTGGTGAGAAGGCTTCAGCCTTTGGAACTCGCATCAAGCAGCGCCAGGTCGCCACCGAGGACGGCCGTAAGTTTAATGTTCTCAGCGCCTTCACAGCCAAGGATCTTCGCGAAGAGGCCTTCAAGAAATTCTTCAAGAACCAGCAGAACCAATTCAAGAACATGCTGCGTCAAGAACGGCAGGAACTGCAGGCCCTGCAGAGCAAGCAGGAGACAGATATGGAAAACCTGCGGGAGAAACACAAGGCTGAGCGGGAAAATACACTGGACGCTTTCGACAAGCAAGTCAAGGTGCTGAAGAAAACACAGGAAGAGGAGCTGAAGAGCGCTCAGAAGGAGATGAGCCAGAAGATGGCCAAATTCAGCAAGTCCCACAAGGACAATGCCAAGAAGGCAGAGTTTGGCGTCGAACTCATGCAAAAGGTGAACGATATGGAGACTCAGCACAAAGGTACGTTGGATCTGATCAACAAGCAGCGCGATAAGGTTCAGGAGGATCAAATGAGCCGTCAGCTGCAGGAGATCCACCGTCTCAAATACCACCACCTGGAGCAGGAGATGTCCCTAATGGCGGAGCACCTCCAGGCTCGCAACAATATCGAGATCAAGCGCCACGAAGAACGCAGTCAGGACCTGCACCAGGCTCTGGCCCGCGAACACCGTGAAGAAATCAAGGTCCTACCTAAGATTCTCAAGGCTGAATTCAAGGAACGTAACAAGGAATACGAATTGAAACGTGCTAAGAAGATCAGTGTACTGAAGAAGCAGGGACAGAGCAAGTCTGAGATCAAGGAGATCATTAAGGCAGAGGACAGCCGATTCATTCAGCAAGAGAAGGAACGAGAGGACAAGCTGATCAAGTTCATGCACAAACGGCAGAAGCAGGATATTCAGAAGCAGGAAGCCGATGATCATGAAGATCTGAAGGAACTCAAGGCTGTCTTCGAACAACGTCAGGAGGGTTTGGAGGAGACCAAGGCGGATCGCACGAAGGCCCTTCAGGAACAGTGTGAGGTCGAGATGTCGGAACTCGCGGCCCAATTCAGCGAAGCAACGTGATTGTGGACTTCAACCTACACCATAGTACATCAACTGTTTTTGCACATAAACCTATGTATAGAGACCTCAATGTATCTAACCAGTTTTGAAGACCACAAGAAACTGTAAGGTTTCCGGTAAGCAATTTCTCTATTATGATGTGTTTTGTCTACTTGACATGCCGCGCCATGTTCTTGGCATGGTGTTGGCTTCTTTAACGATCTGGTGGTTGTGCCTGATTTTTGTATGCCTCCTGAGCTAGTTTGTCATGCGCAGATACCATGCATACGCCCGATCTTTGGCCGCCTCGAACGAATCTAGAGCTGGCCTGACATCGATCTCAATGAATGAATTAGTCTCATCATTCTTGTCCCCGATGCTATAGTAGTCGATGATATAGCGCACGTCTTTGCCACATCTGTCGATGGTCCAGTCGTGGCGATCAAAGGGAAGCTCATAGCCCAGCCAGCTGCGCATACGGGCCCGGGGACTGAACTCTGTAGCCTTACCCTGAAATTTCTTAAGCATAGGCATTCGACATTGGTCTGCATGAAGAGCCTCCCATTTAAGAACTTCCCGCCAAGCGTACTCGTTGTTTGCATTGTGGACACGGATAACTTCGGTCATATCCTCACGAACCATCTCCGGGTTGTCCTCGTGCTTCCATCCCTTACGACGCATGGCATTGTAGAACATTTGCTCACTGGGGTAGATCCAGGGCTTTCCACCTTCACTAGCCCTTGGAATCGACGAAGTGATGCGCTCTGTGCTCAGCTCAAAGGGCTGTCCTTCAGCCGGCTGTTGGGCAGGATTCTTTGGCATCTGATTCTGCGGATCAAGGCCAGTGTCCCCCTCGGTCTTCTTAGGCCCGGGCATAGGCTCACGACCAAAGGTCATAGCGGCCTTGTCCCGCTGAGCATCACGGCTCACCTCGCTGCTAGCGGAATTTCCCATCCTGCTTCTGATTGTTAGTTTAGCGTGGCTTGTTGACCAAGCGGGGAGTAAACAATACGTAATCGCACAATTCCGTTTTCACGGAACGAAAACCCAAATGAGACATAACGTTCTCGATAAGATCCTTAGAGCCAGGGTACCATATACCAAATCATTCTCATCATGACTGTGCAACAACATTCGCAAAGATAGTATTCTGCACAATATGCCGACCACCTCCTCCAAGCACTTAAGCCGCACCCGGCAAGCAAATGGTAACAATTCTCCTCCACCAGGGGCAGCAAACCTGCTGATTCGTCACATGCCCTAGATTTCTTGGATTTCGAACAGAAAGTAAATAGCGGAGAACCTTTTTCTTTTTTTGTGGCCGGCGGCTTGCGCTTGTTAGAAAGAAGAAAGTGCGGGAAAGTGCCCAGGGGGAGGAGAAGGGGGGGGGGACGTGAGGGGCCCGCCAGAAAGGGGAGACTCAAACGGAGAACTGAGAGTGAGAGACATGGGAAAGAAACTATGACCCGGGCCGCCGTGGTGTGGGGAGGGGGGGGCCCTCAGAGTAAGTGGCACTTGCCATCAGAAAATGAGGGGGCAACCAGGGGAGAGAGCCACATGGGTGCCAAAAGGTCTTTGTCCCAGTTGACGGAGCAAGAGATTTTTGGGGGAAAACGAACCGCAATTTCTGGTGAGAACTTGCAATTACAATAACCACCGTCAAGCTCAATACATCCCACAAGTATGACAAATGGGAGACAACACACGCGTTTTTTGGTCACCCGACAGAGCCACCATAGCCACGGGTGAGGATATGCGAACCTGCCCGTCGTGCGACCGCGCTCCCCTCCGCAGGTGTCGGTTTGGCCAAGCGGCCACACTAGGTGGCCCGCTAGTCTTTTGTTTCTTGCTGCCTCCCGCCGTTGGGGGTGCGTAGCAATAGAAATTGATACCCCCCTGCAGCGAATGGGACGCATTTTGGCAGTGAGCAGCAGCAGCCCTTCTTCTGCTCTCTCCACCACCTTTTCCCGTCTCCACCACGGACGGCCAACCGGCCCATGTGCCACACGCGGTGCTGGTCGCTCCGTACGAGAGAAAAAACACACACACCTACACACACGGCCAGCCCTTTGTCCCGACACATTGGACATGGAAAAAGAGCGCGAGAATAATGGAAAACGACGGGCCAAAAACCAAGTGGTCCGAGTGCAGAAGGGAAGGAAATGATTGGGATGGGGGGAGAGAGAGAGAGAGCCTTCTAATCAAAGTTCCCCAGCCGTCGCGCTGTGTTCCTATGCTGGCGCTATGTGTGGCTTCCAGAGGCGGACGGACGTGCCACAGTGGAGGCAAGAGTGGAACACGGGGGGAGGGGAGAGGGACAAAATGGCGGTGATCGCAAGGACAAGGGGAGAGGGGGACCGAAATTGGCGTCCGTTCTCCTTTTGCGACTGTGCCCCCCTCCCCCCCCCCCGGGGCCCCCGTGTTACTACCGCACACATTACGTGTGGGGGAAACACCGGCTCTGCCAGGGAGGGGAAGGAGAAACGGAGGACAGGACCAGTCCGTTAGCCTTTGTTTTACCACCAATGGGAATTCAATGAAGGCCGAAGCTAGTGGGTCACAGGGGCTTTTCCAAGCAGCTACTGCCCCCATTTGGCAGGAAAAAGGAAGAGGATGCGGTTCAGGACCCCAAGAGGAGAGTTCGCTGTGTCTGGGGAAAAGGGTAGAGAATTGTGATGGAATGTTTAATGGGTCCCCCCTTAGGCCGGGAAGAGTGGGATCGTGTGTCTAAAGTCTACTATGTAATGATATGCTAATATGTGTTTGATTGTCCATGAGGTAGACACCCTCATTACCGTCTTGCAGGCAGTGACGTTGAAAGCTTCATCTCCTTACCTTTTGAAGGGGTGGTAAGTGTGTATGCGCAATTTGCTCTAGTGTTAGGTTAGGTTATGTCAAGCGATCGACGTCTTACTGCGGCTTCGCAAAGCATAACCTCTCCGATGGCCAGCAGGATCGGGCAAGCTGGCGTCGATCACGTCGGAATGCCCGACGTCCCTGGTCTTTTTTGCTCTGGATGCAGACCGGAGGCTGGCCCTCTTTTCTCTAGCTTGGCGAATCGAATCTTCAAACATCTTGTCGGGCATGGTGTGAGGTTCATGGATTTCCCGACTGCTGCGCTTGTTGACAGGGGTGCACAGCAAGTCCTCGTCTGTAGGTAGGCTTTGTTTCGAATTCAGGGTCTTTTCGGACAGTTTGGTTGACTGCTCTGAATGCGGATGGACGTTGGTCCGGACCTCGGAGTCCAGCTTGGACACGCACACTCCACTGTCCGATGAGTCTGCCCGTTCAAAACTTTCCACACAAGGAGGCTCCTCCTTGACTACTGAACGGATGTCCCCCTGCATTTGCTCCTTGTTCGGCTGCTGCTGCTGCTGCCTAGGGTTCTCTAGAGATGTGTATGTGGGTTCTTTCTTGATGGGCACATTGATTATTTTGGTCGGACGGGTGGATTTCGTGACGTTAAAGAGACCCATCAGCCAAGAAGGAAGGAGAGTGATCCCACTTAAGTCTATTATTCGATTGAACAGTTTGATGGGAGCGCTAAGAGAGACCTCGAAAATCTGGTCAGCAATGTCAAGCGCATCCTCTGTGAACAGATCGAATAGCCGTGCACACAGCTTGAATGGCATCAAACAGTTCAGAATCATGACCATATAGACAATACCCCAAGTGCTCATTGCGAAATCAAAAAGCAAATATCCCGCGAGGACGAGGGCATGTGTCAGGTTAAGCCAAAGCACGTACTTTATCGCATGTTGCATGGCTTTAGGGTTGTTGCTCTGGTGGCGGATCCGAAGTGCTGGTAGCACCACGGTAAGTAGAACGTTTGATAACATCGTACCCGATTCTATTCATATCTAGTCAACTTTACAGTACAGTGGTGTATGCTTCCAAATCTGCGGTGGTGACAAGTCCAAGATACCTCTATCCGCTTCAGCAGGGTCCTGAAATGCACCCCGTACCTCTCCCCTCCCAGTCTTCAATGTTCAAGGGCTCAACCCCCGCCTTAGGTACGGAAAATATACGACATTATTTCAATGAAGCTCTGAACTGTAAGCCTCCACCCCCCACCCCGCGGGTGGGGGCCCAAAGCCACTGTTTTCCGAAAGGACCGGGGCAATACAATCTGGTCGCTTCCGCTGTTTCGGTGTGTTGCGGCTGAAGGGTTGGCTTGGCGGCGTAAACTGCACTCATCGGCTATTCTGTCCTGCTGTAGACCATCACTCCGCCACTGATCGATTCTCCAGGAGAGGATGGTCAGTGAATTGATTGATCGCGTGCGCACCCGAGGGGAACTGTGAACCGGCGGCCCATTCCCCCCCTGTGTACGCTGTCGTCCCTAAACGGTACGTTCGCAGACTCCTGATTAGGGCGAATGGGGTGCGATGGGCTCGACAAAATAGAACCCCCTCCCCCCAATTAAATTCAATTTAATGTTCGGAATTTTGTTAGGGGTTTGGCTTCATTAACAGCGCAATCTTTCCGCGCCCGAATCTCTGTGTCCCTTTCCCGTGAAACCAAACGGCACCGGCTTTCGGTTGCAGCTACGTGTTTTGATAAGAGACCACAGCACAAAGTGCTCCTTCCGAGTCGGTATGGGCGTGTTTGATGTTGTCTGTCCGGGTATTTGATGTTCTGAACTACACCCTTTGTTTTGGAAGTGTTCTACCTGGTGTACAAAAAACAGTATGTATAGTAGGCGCGATTCGCGAACCAAACTGTGCAAGATCTTGATGTGGACTAGAAAGTGATCAGACGGCATAGTCAATATGGCAGCGACAAAGACATCGCCCAAGGCCAAGCAGAAAGCTAAGGCGGCACCAAAGAAGGCAAGGGCGAGCAGTGGTGGTGGTGAGCCGACAGCCAAAAGGCCTCGCAAGTCTACCAAGGGGTCCAGTGCGAAATCCAACAAGAAGCTGGAACAAAAGAGTCCTGCAGAGTTCTTTGCACAGAACCGTACCATCGCCGGCTTTGACAACCCGGGCAAGTCGCTATATACCACTGCTCGTGAGTTCATTGAGAATTCTTTAGATGCCTGCGAAGGCATTCGCGTGCTACCATCTATCCAAGTCAAGATTGAGGAGTACACTGCTGAGCAATTCAACAATCTGATCGGTCTCGAGGCTACCGCTCGCCAGCAGCACCATCTCTATGCGGACTCACAATCCAAGAAGAAAGGACGGAAGGGTGCCGCCAGCACAACGGGTTCTACGACGAACTTCGTGGAACCGGCCTCTGCAGTATCTTCTCAGACCGCCACGCAAGACGTCCCAATGCCTGAAGCCAACGGAGAGACGCAAGCCGCAGAGAAACCGAAACCGGTTACTGCGCACAAGGGACAGATGTTTTACAGTGTGGAGGTGACGGACAATGGAAGTGGTATGCATTATCAAGACATTCCAAATATGTTGGGTCGGGTGCTGAGCGGTACTAAATACGGTGTCGTACAGGCGCGCGGTCGCTTTGGTCTGGGCGCAAAGATGGCTTTAATTTGGGCCAAGATGAGCACCGGCCAGCCCATCGAGGTCTACAGTACACGGAAGGAGGACGATTTCACCTCCCATTACAAGCTCGACATTGATATTTACAAGAACCAGCCGAACATTATCCTTGCCGAGAAGCTACCACGGCAGTCTGAAGATCAAAGAGGGACGACAATCAAAGTAATCATCGAGGGTAGCTGGACCACCTACCGCGCGCGCTTACTGGCTTACATGCGCCAGATTGCTGTCATTACTCCATACACGGACTTTACCTTCGAGTTCAACACAGAGGACTCAGCCAAAAATCTGCTGGTGCACTACAAGCGCCGGAGTGAGGAGATCCCTCGTCTGCCCACCGAGATCATGCATCACCCAAGTTCAGTGGACCTCATCACCCTGCAGAAACTCATTAGTGATGCCAAGGGATTGCATCTCAAGAAATTCCTCACGGATCGGCTCAGCTGTATCAATCGGGATCTGGCTGGTGCCATTATTCAGGAACTGGGTGATGAGTTTGACGAGAAGAAGGCCGTCTCCAGCCTCTCCGAGTTGCAGATCCAGACCATATTCAAGCTTTTCCGCGAGCTCAAGTTCCCGCCGCCAGATCAGAATTGTTTATCCCCGGTCGGTGAGTACAACCTGCGTCTGGGTGTCATGAAGGAAATGACTCCAGAAATGGTAGCCACTTACCAGACAGGCGTCAGTGTCTACGACGGGCATCCATTCCAAGTGGAGGCTGCAGTATCCCTCGGTGGGCCCATGAAGGTTGGACTGAATGTTTTCCGTTTCGCGAATCGTATTCCTCTCCTTTTTGAAGCTGGTGGCGACGTCGTGACGCAGACAGTGCTCAACAAGATCAAGTGGCCCACTTACAAAATCCGGCCGACCCAAGACAAAGTTGGAATCTTTGTGTCGATTGTAAGCACTAAGATTCCATTCAAGGGCACCGGAAAGGAATACGTTGGTGATGACATTAAGGAAATCTCTTCAGAGGTCGCCAAAGCCATCAAGGAGTGTGCAGCACAGCTGAGGGTCAAGTTGGTAAAGAAGGCAGCCCTGGCCAGTCGACACGAGCGCAAAAATCTTATTGCCAAGTACATTCAACCCGCCGCGCAAAGCGTCTTCCGTGTCTTGGAGCGTGTAGCCAAAGATACAGAGCAAAATACTAGTCGTCCGTTGCCAGACATTGAACGCGTCAACGCAGTTGCAGTACCCGATCAGCCAGAGGACAGTAAGGAAGATGTAAAGCCAGCACTGAGCGGCATAAAAAAGGAAGAGGAGAAGTTTAGTGCCGGTCACATGCTTCTGCCCCTGAATGACATGATCTTAAAGACTACCAAGGGAGATATTGCGGCTGAAACACTGATCTACAAGCTGACACGGTATGTCGAGAAGAGCGATGCACTGCAAGCATTCGAGTTTGCGACACAAAAGAGTTCAACGAAGAGTACGCCTCAGGACTGGCATCTGGTACCAAAGCACAAGGTCTATCACTCGTATGGATTAGGGTTGAGCAATAGTGGTGGCACATTCTACGTCATGCGCAGTGCCATGCAGGGCTTTGGTAAGATGGAAGAGAATGGTGGCGATGACGCTGATACCAAGGACTTTGCACTGCCGAATTTGGCATGAATAAAGTTATGACATATCCACAGTTCCCATCAAACTCCATGCGATGGCGGCTGATTTAGAGTCTAGCAAAGCAGCGGTCTCCGGTCCCCCCCCTGCTGTCTACACTTCAGCGCTGGCTGTCGTCGCCCACCTTTCGACCTTTGCCAGTTCCGCCTCCCCTCCCCGCTACCTAATCGGCGCGAAACAAACCGGGCGCGTGTGGAGACATTTTCACGACGCAGGTACCTCAACCGGTGCTACATTTCGGAACCTATGAGTATAGCTCGAATTACGTTGTTTAGAAAGTATTCTATCGGTTACGAACTATCATGGTTATGATCTTCTTATAGCAAGGATGGGAATTGGGCTTTAGCTGCCTATAGACATACATATATACACAGAGGATGAGGGTTAGTCAGATTCTGAGACTGCTCACTCCAGTGGGGATCTTAATCATTGTTATTGGCTCTTTCACATTCTTCCGAGGACCACCGAAACTAGCACATGAGGAACTGATCTTTCAATATGAGCAGAGAATTCGAGAATTCGAGGAGTCAGGACTGTACGAACGGCGGAACGGGACATTGGTCACCTTGATCAGAGGGGACACGAAAAGTGTTACCAAGCTCATTGGGACCCTGCAAAGCATACATGATCGCTTCAACCATCGGTACCACTACCCTATTGTGGTGTTCTACGAAGAAATCAGTGAAGGGGATTCCGTTCTTCTGACCAATTCATTCGAGTGGGAGGTGACGCTGGCCCGTGTTGAGTTCAGCATTCCATCGTTCATTGACATGAACAAAGTACCAGAGGCTATCTCCCATGCGGGCGAGCCTGATCGATCATACGGAATTGGCTACAGGCACATGACCCGCTTCTTCGGCTTCCTCATGTACGAACATCCAGCCCTGCAGGGCTATGACTGGTACTGGCGGTTAGATTCCCACATTGACATCCTCTGCGACATTCCGTATGACCTCTTCGCCTTCATGCAGCGCCATGGACTAAAGTACGGCTATAACATGATTGTACGGGAGTTCCCTATCTTCCTCGAAGGCCTTTTCGAGGCCACGCAGGACTACAAAGCCGACCGGAATGTTGAGTTTCAGTCTGGGCTCGACAAGTTTTTTGGCGGCAATGGGAAGACGTACAACACCTATCACTACTGGAATAATTTTGAGATCAGCTCCCTTGCGCTGTGGCGCAGTTCGGATTTCCAGGACTATCTCAACTACATTGATCGCCTTGGCGGCGCATACTATAAACGCTGGGGTGATGCCATCACGCACACCATGGCTGTGTCAATGTTCCTAAAGGAGTCGGAGATCCACTATTTTGATGATATAGGCTATCAGCACAACGATCGCATCCACTGCCCGGTAAGCTGCAGTGATCCGTGCGAGCCAGTCTGCCTTGATTCAAGTGGTAAGCAGACGAACTGCATCCTGACATGAATAAAGCGTTTCCCATCATCGCCTATAAGGATAGAAAACTCCCTTGGTTACATATGCTGGACTGAAGGCTTTGACCAGTCATCGCCATGGACGCCTGCGGACAGTGGGCCCGGAGACCCTTCTTGACAACCCCCTCCACCAATATGCGCGATTACATACGGCTGTCGCTAGACTCAGGAAGACACCCCCAACGGTGAACTTGTATGCATGGCACGCGCCTCGCTGATTGCCATGGTGGACCATGCAGCAGATGGTAATACTCTTGTGGACTTGAAGTGCTGCTTACTCGACTCCGTACTTCCTTACCCAGAAGAGTGTAGATGTGCCATCTCCGCAGACCACATCGGCAAACAGATGGTACACGATTGCCTCACGGTGACACCTTTGGACCAGTGAATTGGAGTATATAGCCCCCTGTCGCTCCTTACACTCGAACGAGTTTTGTGTCTGATGCCTGCCGTTTGTGCCGCTGGCGTGGGAACTCGCTGTGCGGTCCCTTTACTACACTCTGCGGCCCACGGCGAGGGGAACTCCTGTCACTTTCTTTAAAAAATTGGGAGACCAGCACTGTATGGAATCACTGCATTGCGACAGAGCGCGATGAATCCCTCCTTCCCTCAGGTGGGGAGGCAAGTTTCCGGTACTCAATATACCGGCCATGCGGGCAAAAATTGATCATGGCTTCGAAAAAGAATTGCTCCAGACACGCTTGGAACCCGCGACACAAACAACCAAAAGAACAGAAACTGCGGGACAGGCAGAGCAAGCTCCGGTGTGAGAAAACTCAACGGGATCGGATGGATTGATCCGTATGCATTCGACCATAGATGGGATGGAACGCGATCACGATCCCCGTCCCCCAACTTTTGCACCAACCCACTTGATGATAGCCCACCGTGCTCGAGGATCCACACGGCACGGCAGGGTCGAAAACCTCGTCTTCCTTCTTTGCTGCGTGTGTCGGTATGCGGCAGGTGTAGTAGAGTTTTGGAAACGGTGACGTAGGTGGACGTTGTGTGAAGTGGGAGCTATATTCCTGCCCAGCACTGTTTTTGCTAAATGCGAAGCCAAGAGGTATTGCTGTTGCTGTCCGAATTGACCCCGCTGAAACCGTTCGTCGAGCCCGAACACCGAAGGCTCAAAGACAGCGCAGTTAAGAAATGGTTCTCACAAGGTTTTGTCCGTTAAAAAAGGATCTTAGCGGGTCCCGCAGACGTAAGAGTTTTCCGTCTCCTCAGGCTTTGCTCACACAGTTGCCAGCAGGGCATTAATGAGAGCCGGGAGGAGGCACTCAAAATACACTTCATGTTTGTTTGTTTCACTGGCTATCTGTGGAAGGCGGGGGTTCATCCTTCAACCTCCGCTCACACTGTCACGTTTCCACACCAGATCGGGATCCAACTGGGAAGCGCCTGTGACCTTTCTTGTCACATAGCGGGTCCCAATGCGTACGGGCATATGTGTGTTTGTTTTGGTGGCGGTGTGCTGGTACCTAAGATCTTGGAACAAGTCAGCCCGTGTAGGTGACCCGTCTCCAGACAGTACACGAAGATAAAGAATATCGGGCGATAGCACTGACACATTCTCGAATATGACGTGGTACGGCATCTTCTGGGACCCCAGTGCCCTTCTCAATGCCAACTTGAGCAATCTGCTGGGTTGGTCATCTGTGGCCTGCTGGTTCATTGTGGGCTTCCCGCAGTTTTACACGAACTACAAACTTAAGAGCGGTGATGGCCTCGCCATGTCGTTCCTGCTTATCTGGTTATTTGGTGATGCCTTCAACCTGGTCGGTTGCTACATAACAAATCAGTTGGTCAGTGAGATTGTCGTGGCGTGGTGGTACACCATCATGGATATCGTATTGATTGGTCAGATCATTTACTACGATCGGTACTATAAGCATACCTTGAAGGATCACGAGTATGACGCCTTGGAGGCTGCCGGAGAGGAACAAGATCGATTCCACAGCGAAACTACCCCTATCCTTAGTGGCAGCCGGCACGATGTGGCGGAAAGTAGTGTCACGTCCATAGTTGGATCCTTGGAGAAGAGCCGCAACAGTGCTTTTGATGGTATGAGCACCGCCCGCTCCTACCCTCGTCGTGAATTTGTTCGCCACATGAACGACCAGGAGGCTGAAGAAATTCGTACTTCCATCAGCCACCAGAACAGCACAGACAGACAGACCAGCCGCACTCGCCTGCCCACTCTGCCCGCTGTCCTGCTCATCGGTACCTTCGGTCTGCGCATGGTTATAGCTAACATGTACTTTGGTAGCCTGGACAACAATGACATTTCGGGAACTTACAACGTGGCCGCCGGCGGCGCTGCAGCATACGTTGGTCGGTCACTGCTCGGTCTTGATGATGGACTGCTGTCCATGGGTAAACACCATGGACACTCCGGTGAACCCACTTCTCCCATCCCGGACCCTGTTGTAGATAGTGATCTGTGTACTGCTGGCCCTGTTGCCTGCCAGGTGGGAATGGTCATGGGTTGGATCAGCTCCTTCCTGTACATTGTCAGCCGTTTCCCTCAAATCTACCAAAACTTCCAGCGCAAGAGCTGTGAAGGTGTCAGCATGATGATGTTTGTGTTCGCTGTGCTGGGTAACCTTACTTACGCTTCGTCCATCTTTGTGTTCCGCCATGACCACGCTTTCCTGGTCGAGAAAATGCCATGGATCGTAGGTGCTCTTGGGACTCTATTGCAGGACGCCATCGTCTTCAGTCAGTTCTTCATCTACGGTGAGGCGCCTAAGGAAGTCGAAGAGGAGAACATGTAAAAAGGGTTCGCGGTAACAGGCCAAAATGACAGAGCCAGGAAGCATACGGTCCCGTAGAATCAGCACGCAAAAGACGGCAGTGCCGGAAACCTCATGAATAGCATACTGTGTTTACGTTCTCATATGGAGCATCCGTGGGATTCACTTTTAGAACTTTATATCGCACATACGTACCAATTCTATTCACATGTTTGCTGCGTTAGAAGTATCCAAATATCATACCGATGAAAACTGGCCAGATACATGTAAATATTACAGAATACTTTGAAATGTATAATGAGGATGCTCTATGAAGGAAACTGTGAATGAAAAATGGAAAGGAAGGCGAACCCAGAGGTCAGTGTTTAGGTCGCTTCGTTGCTGTCTGGCCGTCGGGAATGTCGTCAATGGCCCGCTTAAAGGCTCCGCGTAGCCCGATGTTGGTCTGTCCGTCGATACAGACGTGTGTGATAAAGTGCTTGTCGTCGACGTAGTCGTTTAGATCGTCAGTATTTGTGTCCAGACACACCGACACCTTAGAACTAGGATAGATCTGAGATGGTTCTCGCATGACCCATGATGCATAGTTTGCAACGTCTCGCACATCTCTAAGGCAAATAATTGATTCTTCCGCCTTCCGATCCGTGGCCGGAGTCACAATTACATAGCTGCGGGTCAGGTATCGTCTTGAGTTCCTCGAGTCTATGCTTCTGCGCGAGGAGTGGAAATGACAGTATGGGGCTCCACTCTTTTCCCGAAATAAAATATGCGTCGGTGAAGGTGTACTATAATCTCGCGAACCGTCCGAGTCTCTCCGGACTCTCTTCGCATTTGGCGGCATGGTCAAGTATGTCTATATAAATATTTGAGTACCCTCTGTCAACTATTTCTTCACATTCTTGTCGTTGATTGTAAACTAATTTGCGAGTTTTTATTGGCGCTGCTATATACCTTGTCGGCAATAGTTTGAATTGTCGACAATCGTCCAAATCTTCACAGTGCGTTGGCGCCCCTTTAGCCCACCATGTTTCTTGCTTAATGGAAATATTAAGCACACGAACTATTTTATAGCCGAACACTAGGATTATTTGCAGCTTCCCGTTCTGTCACGTTGCTTGTGCATGTGTGCGTTATGCAGAACAAAAGGACACTGAGAACAAATGATGCGACGTTCAGCTATTTTCTTAAGTTTCTCCTTCCAAACATTTTTTTTTTCGAGATTTCCGGGTCTATTGATCATGGGCGCGGGGCTAACCAACCAGCGCAGAAGAGAGCGAGAGAGAGAGCGAGAGAGAGGGTGGCCTGGCGCTGGAAAAAAAAAGGAAAGCGGGGGGGGGGGGGAGGGAGGGAAGAGATGAAGGAAGCGCGGAGGGCAGCGAGGAGGAGCCGAGGTGGGTCTCGGAATCACTGGCTAGCCGCGGCTAAATAGAAAGTCATTGCAAGCGGTACGACACATAGGATTCACTGGCTATTCAAAGCTTCTCCTTTACCTCCTTTCAACCACACGAACAGATGATAACATACTGGGAATTGTGATTTCAACGCACGCAATAGAGATTCCACTTTGGGATCACAAACCTTTCGGCAGTATGGCCACTGTATTGAGTTACATAGTGCAGTGGGTTCTTTAGTTCAATACTCCACTACAACACAAAGGCCATCATGGACATATTTGATATCAGCCACAGCGCAATCTTCACATTATGTGGAGGCGTTGGCTTCGTGAGCCTCCTCTATGCCCTGGAATTGCTACCAGGCTCCGGTGTCTGGGTGTCCAGCACTTGTCTTTTCATCGGATTCCTTGCTGCGGCATTACAAGCCGCGGAATCATCGGAAAAAGCTGCCACACGCGTACTCGATCGCCTGGGAGAGACTAATTTGAGCAGTCGTTACCTCAAGGACTCACCCGGTGCCCAGGGATCAGAGTACCGGCACCGGCTGAAGACAGAGTTCGCAGGGTCGCAGGCAGAAAACGGACAAGCGAGTGAGCGATTGTGCAGGCTGAAGGACTCCATGCCACTTCTCCATAAGGAATTGAACTGTATTATGGATCTTTTCATGCGGGATTGCGTCTGGTGGTGGTACCAGGACATATTTGAGTCACCGGCCTTTCCGGATGCAACGCGGGACATGTTAATGGATAGCCTCGCCAAATTGGTAGAGCGAGATACCAATAGTGAAAATTCAGCAGATATTGCAGAACTGGTCATCTTTCGATTGTGCCATGCGCTAGTGGTCCACTTGCGGGTTACGAAAGAAGCAAGGAATGCAGTACGGATGGGGAAGCTTGAAGACTTTCGGTCATCGTTGCATCCGGCATGTGCCAGCCCACAGGCCGAATTGGAGCATGTGCGAAGGCTTAGTGCCACGATCTGTCGCTACGCTGTCCCACCAGGCGAACTGACGGGAGCCATGGCCAGCACGATGCTGCCGGAGATTCTGGCCACCGGCATTATCATCCCTTCAGTTGCAAGCGTGTCCCAGCCGTACTTCATCCACTCACAGATCGTCTCGTTCTTTTCGCCAAAGCGATACAAACAGATGGTTACAGAGCCCATGAAGTTCGAATTGAAGCAGCTAAGTTTTCTGCGTAAAGAAAGGAAGCGTAGCCTGGACAGTGCACAGCGACAGCGGAGTAGAAAGTCAGATCCCCTTACAGATAATGCGGACTCTGTTCTGACCGCGCGAGCAAAGCCATTGCACTATTATTATGCACTCGTTCATATGGGACCTCATTTGATGAAAAGCAAGCGAGCACCCGTGGGCGAGGATGACCGCCTCACATTTGATCTTCGGGCTACATTCCCCATCTTCCAAGAACATGGCATCAGCGAGCTGCGCATCGATCTATATCGCTACGATCCCATGAGTGTAGTCAAGATGGTAGGATACTGTGCTATTCCCCTGGGTGTCCTCCTAGAGGCGCGAGAGTCCACCAAGGCATATACGTTATCTGTGTCACAGCTGGATGAGACTGAGCTGTTGGTCGGAGCTGAGTGCACAGTGGAATCATTTACCGCAATGTTCAAGGGTACCTTTAAGAATATGATGACGGCAGAACATCACGGCGATCAGCTTAAGCATAGTGAAAGCGGGGAACACCTTGCAGTCGACGACGATGACGGCGACGACGGCGACGACGAAGAAGACCGAGAGACGAAGACTGCTACTGCTGCACTGCAGAACGCGAAGCCGGTCAAACTCACGATGGCACGGGTGCTGAACAACATCCAGGACAGTCTCGGACCATTCACTGAGTACCTGATGGAACGAGACGCCACCGCCGCGCTGCAGGGATGGATGAACATTCAGAGCTTCCGCTTGGCCTTCCCTGTCAAAGCAACGTCGGAAGACAGTGGCCTGGCCCAGGAGGCCCTGATGCAATGTGGCCGCATCATGGACCTGCACTTTAAAGAAGATTCTCCGCTACGGCTGCGCATTTCTCCTGACCTGCTACTCAAGCTGATCCAGGATAGGGATTCGAACAATGTCGCTTCTTTATGTACGACGATGCTGGAAATCCATCACGAGATCTTCAGTGCTCTGGAACGTTTGTACTTCCGCGACTTTCTGGAATCTGAGTACTACGCCGAGTATCACCGTCAGCGGAAGGAACGGTACCAGCGCCTTGTCACCGAGCATTCATCGTCAACTAAATCGTCACCACTTGGCAGTGCCAGCGGTGGCTCCACACCTCAGGATGACCTAAAGGGCAGCAGAGACTTGACGGAACCGTCTCAGAGCGATGCCAAGGGGGAAAGCAAGCACCTCACCAAAAGGATCAGTGAGGACTCGGTGGGAACAGTAGAACTTGAGAACGTTGACGACCTCGAGGACGAAATGCATGCGCCTGGCTCTGCGTCCATGAACGATCACTCCGCGATCGGTGCTGCTATGCAGATGCTGAAGGAAAAGCGAGCGATTGTCAACCAGCAGCTGGACCTTAAGCAAACCGCACACGACCGGCGCTTGCTCCTGAGAGAAAGCCAGCAACTACATGAGGAGATGCGGTCGCTTGAGGCCGTGGCACGCCTCAGCAACACACAATTTGTGTACAAGGTCCGAGTGCTCAACACACGCATGATACAATACCGTGGCCAGATCACCACGTCGTTCCTTCTGGACGTCAGTCGTGTACTGACCAAAACCGGTGTGGTAGATGACAATTACCAAATCTGGCGGACATTCATTTCCTTCCAAGACTTCCACCGCGTTATGAAAGGCATTTTTGCAAAGGTTGAGAAGATTCCCTTTCCACAACGTGGGCTTTTCCGTAAGCACTCTCCGGAGCGACTAAAGCAGATCCAGAGCGACTTGGACAAGTATATGAACATGCTTCTCACAGATGAAATGCTGGCCCAGGCACGACCAGTGCAACTCTTCCTCGCGCCCGTTCGGCGCGCAGAGGCTCGGGGAACAGGTCCTCGGTCCCACAAGGAAAGCGCCGCTCACATGGCCAATGCTCAGGCCGAACGCTGGCGGGAAAGCGGCGAGCGCAGGTCTGCGGAGAATAGTCCGCGCCGAACGAACGAGCCGACATCGGCATCCTCACCTAGTTCTAGGGGCGCCTCGCCACGCGAACTAAAGCCACCGTTGAGCCCGCGCCGAAATACCCACCACCCACCCTCCGAGCACGAAATGGCTGAACAGGAGGCGGAAATGTTCCAGAAGGTCACGGAGATCGTGGACACGGCGGAGGACCGTTGGTTGCTGCTCGCTTCGGAGCTGGAAGGAGACCAGGTAGACTCTTTGAGCGGTTCGCGCCTGAGCGTAGCGTCGTCAACGGCACTGCTCGATGTGCCGTCGTCCTCGTCGATGACCAACGGTGGGAGTAGCAGCGGTTCCAAGAGCACCAGTGCTGGCAAGGGCTCTGCACAGGCTTCGCCGTCTCAACGCAAGGGTGGCACGACATCGAGTCCCAGGGAAGAACAAAATCCCTTTTTCGATGAGGACGCACGTCTCATGCATGAAACCCTATCCGCTGTCCTGGAGGAAGCGTTTGACCTCAACCACCGAAACCAATGGTTCCGCCGGCGCGTCTTGGCCGTCTTTAAAGGCACCATCTTCCGCCGCTATGGACAAACCATCAACAAAGAAGTGATCAAGCAGCTCAACATCCTACAGAGTGAGGAGTACCTCGAAAGCTACTTGAGGACCATACGCGAGAGTGTGTGGCCGGACGGCACCTGGTGTGCGCCATATCCTGCACCGACGGAGAAATTGAAGCTCGCGATGCGGATGGACGCCATCCGTGCATTGGGACGGGCCATGCCTGAGCAGGTGGCTCCGTTAGTATCGAACGTATTTTGGACCGCGTCGATGACAAACCTGATTAATTCATGCAGTGATCCGCTGTTCAATAAGAGTTTAGTGTACACCATGCTGGACGCAATGGTG
Source organism: Corallochytrium limacisporum (assembly GCA_002811645.1). Lineage (NCBI taxonomy): Eukaryota > Corallochytrium > Corallochytrium limacisporum. The sequence goes on from PDIP01000048.1 coordinate 85,895, forward strand.
CAGCAGTTAACGGACGCTGGGGGCCGGTAGAGACTTCATAATGAATCCTGTAAAATATCAAATATGACCGGTGGTATGTCGCAAAAGTGAAAACTTATGTACTGCTTCTTTTGAAAAGTCTTTATCAAAAGAAATTTTTCATTGAACATTTTGAGATTGTGCTGTCTGTTTTAACGGTAACCAGCGCCGCCGTAGCCGCCACGTTCATTGGACGAGGATCCGTAGGCCTGTGGCGGCGGAGCATTCCCAAAAGTCTGCGCCATGGGCGCAAGCGGAGCGGCAGGCGCACCGCGTCCGCCGCTTCCGCTTCCTCCGTAGTCGCGGGGGCGACCGCCGGCTCCCGCTGCTGCCTGTGGAGGAGGACGGGCGTTCCAGTTCTGTTTGAACCAACGAATAAGGTCATCGAGGATCATATGGGTCTTACCGCGAAAGCGATAGCCACTGGGGTGCACTTCGACAGATTCCATACGGCAGGAATTGCGCTGACCGGGCTGGTAAGCCAGCGAGAGGGTGCCCGGGCGCTGGCGGGACAGGAATAGGACGTACGGGAACCGTTCTGGATTGGCTGCGACCTGATCCGCACAGAAGCGCTTGGCGCCTTCCTCGTCAACATCTTGGAATTTGGGGTGGTCTGTGGCGTCGCGCATGAAGGAAGAGACGGGCATAACGTACCGACCAATCAGTTCGTCCAGAGAATCGTAGCTCTCACGACCGATGCGCAGACGACTGCCAAGCTTGGCGGCCGTTCGATCCGCGCTCTCCTCTATGTCTACGTTTGCGTAAATGCCCTCTGCAATCTTCCAGGTCAGCGTCAGGTGCAGATCCACACGCGCTGGCCGAATGACACAATCGCCGATGTCCATTTTTTCCAAGTACTTGCTAGCCATAGCGTAATTGAAGTTGCGGAACGAATCATGCACGACCTGGCGCACAATATGCTGCGGCGCATTAGCTTCAGTCTTTGTTCGTTCGAGGGCTTCTTGGTCGTCAGCTTCCTTGTACTCATCGTAATAACGGTCCAGGTGTCCCCGAGAGCGAGGCATGTTGCGAAGGTCGGAGCTACGACAAGTTAGGTCGACCTCAAACTCTTTGAAACGAATGCTCAAGACGCGAGCATCGATCGTTTGGTTGCGCTTCAGACGATCCCTCACAGACCGGACGTCGCGGTCTGACACATTGGTGCGACTGATGACGCCGCGCAATCCATTGTCGAGCTTCACAGCAGCGCTATGGTCATCAACGAAAGCCACAGTCACACGCACCAAACAACCCTCGTAGAGAGTCTTCGGGCTTTCGCCAGTGAGCAGGTAGAAAACTTCGGGTTCAGTCAGAACCATGTAGCTAGCGCGCTTCTCTCCGAACGGAGCGATCAGTTCCTCCTTAATGTCCCGCAGAGTGATGCTCTTATCGCCCTTGCCCATGGAAATAAGCTGCTGAGCGTATGCATCGAGGTCTAGAGCTCGCAAGGCGCCAGGGTTCTCACGGATTTCCTCGATGACAGCACTGGGATTAGCCTTGTCTTCAACTTCGTGTTCGAGGGCGTCGCGCGCTATCTTTCGGGCCATCGAGTACGACTCCGGGTGGATGCGAGTGAGATCGAGTGGCTCTTGCTTGGTGTCTTCAAACATTGCGTCACGCTCAAAGGCCGACGCCTTGACGGCAAGTACCAACAAGAAAGCAGCACAGTTCTCGAAGACGATCGCCCCAAGCTTACCTATGGAAATGATGTCCGTACGGGTGCGTAGTCCGCGGCTTTGGCTTTGGTTAATGTTGTTGATCAGCGCCTCAGCCTTGCGGAAGCCTAGACCGCTCACAAACGGCACCACGCTCTGCGTGTGGGTCAGGTGGCAGGCCGCGTTAATGTCCACTCCAACCAGGGCGGTTGCGTTGATGACCTCGCGGTGCAGGATGGTGCGCAGCAAAGGCCGAGACACGCGGTGGTGCATGTGATGCAGCGGTAGGGTCAGAATATCGTCATCTGCGTTCGCGAGGCCGGCAATCTCCAGCAGCGGGTCTTGTGCGGCACGGCACAAGGACACGGCCGCGCGAAGATCGTCAGGGAGATCTGGGAACTCGAGCTGTGCCCGCTCGGAAGAACCAAAGGTACGGCCAATATCCGGGTTGACAAAGTCAGCCTGTAGGTGGCTTAAACCAACCCGATCGAGGGTGTGCCTGACGTCCTCCATGACATCGCGTGCCTCCATCATATCGGCAGGGATGAGCATCCGGTCCGGTCGGGCACGGAGCATAATCTCACCCAATTCATCCAATTCTTTCTGGCGCTCCGGATCCTTACGCAGGCGCGGGTTGCCGACAGCATGGATGAATTGGAGCTTCTCTGTTATATCTAGATTGCCTTTTCGATCGATGGTGACAAGGAAGGAAGATTCCTTGGTCGTATTTGATAGATAGATGCAGGCCACTTTGGCCTTGTTTACACCAACGGAGTCATCAAACTCATCATCGTCGTCATCGTAGTCATCATCCCGGTTGTGAGTCTTGCTAAGACGCGGAACGGGCTGCATCATTACGCGACGGTACAATTTCTGTGCACATTCCTCAGCGATATACTGTGTGGTTGCGCGCGTTAGCGCCGTGCGACATTGCTTCTCGAAATGTGGGAAGCAATACTTGTTCAAGACCATGTTGATGACCTGACGACGCTCCTCATTCCAAGATGCTGAGTTCTCTACAAAGTCTTCTTCAAGAAAGAAGTTTTCTACCGTGCGGGTAAACTCCTTGATGTCAGCATCAAAGGTGACTTGCATGAGTCCTTGCTTTTCAGCAGCTTCCAATTCGAGCCATTCGCTGCCACGGAAGGTGTCCAGCGGCTTGCCACGGAGGTACTTCATGCCACCCACTGGATGGAATTCATCAATGATTTTGATACCCTTCTGTGTCGGTTCCGCATTGATTCGCACGATAGATGAGTAGTTCGAACGTAGATACTTGCGGACCTTTGGGTGGTTGGCCAAGTCCATTGCATAACAGAGACGTGCGGCAGTCAGCACCTCGGTAGAGTCTGGGAAGTGACGGCTTACATGCTCCTCGGCCATCACGTCTGGACTGCTCTCCTCCGTCGGTGGCTTGTGAATGAGAGAGCTGGCTTCTAGATTTATGGCAAACTGTTCCGCACTGAGACCGAGACGACTAGCGAACTGGATGATCCCACCTTTGCGGAACAAAGGGTACAAATCTCGGCGACTGGCTTTCTTGGTACCCTTAGCCTTCTCTCCTTTCTGTTGCATAAGAGTGATACGAAGATTGTGGTACGCCGTTAACACGTCACCGTAATGCAGCTGAATAAAATCCTGGACGTCCGACAACTCTATGTCTGTTGTAGCGGCCTCAAGAAACTCATAGTCTGACTGATGCACTGGCCGAATGTAGGCCAGATCAAGCTGTGCGACCATCTCGTACAAAGTTTTGTTGTCCGCTGCTTCCGGATTGTCGTACTTCTCTCCCTTCAACGATACCATAGCAAGAGATTTGGCTGTGTCTGTGACTCCATTTGTTTCCTTCTCACCGTTCTCGGTATTGTCAGGGGCGGATTCCAGATTGCGTCCGGTCACAGGAAGTGCACCAGACATGGCTCGCTCCAGGCGATCAATAAGGTTCAGGGTTTGTCCGAGATTCGTGCGAGTCTTCTTGAAAGTGGTCCAACGCATGTCATAGTCGTAGATACGCCACAGGTCGTCCACATTCAGCTGCGGCCCAATTTCCTCCCGTCTGTATCGAAGGATAAAGGGCACCTCCTTCTTCTCGTTGCGAACGAGCTTCAGCACATTGGCAATGAACAGCTGTATCTCAGGCTGCTTGACATAGGAAGTTGCCTTTGAACCCTTTCGGGCCAGAGGACGGTCAGTGGGTGAAACACGGAAGTCCTGTTCACCACTGAAGGCATTCTTGAAGATCCAGCTTGACTCTTCTTCGATCTCTTCCGGTGCGGCACTGTGATCAACGTCAATGCCCCAGTCTAGCTGCATGCGTTCCGGTACGTCGCTCATGCGAATTACATCGTCCTTCTCTGTCAACATCTTCTTCTCCAACACAGCCGGTTCGTAGATTTCTGTAAGATGCATTTTCTTCTTGGCTCGTTTCTGTGCCTTCTGGCGGCGGCGCTCTTCACGGGCAGCCCTTGCCTCCTGACGAGCGCGCCGGGCTTCCTCAGTCTGTTCATCGTCATCACCCTCAATGAAATCGGCCATGTCATCTTCGTCCTCTTCGTCAAGATCATCATCCAAGTCATCTTCCGGCTCCTCGCCTTCTTCAGACTCAACATCTGACCCGAGAATGTCACGCCACTCCATGTCGTCACCGAAAATTTCACGAGCTTCTGCCAGGGCTTCGTCACCGTAGTCCATGGGTCCCTGATGGATCGCCCGACCCTCATTATCGACTAGCCAACCATCGTCTTCCTCCTCATACTCTTGTTGACGGCGGGGGCGGTCACGAGGATGGCCACGTCGCGGATCCCGACGGTCGTGGTCGTCGTACTCTTCTCCTTCTTCGTCCTCCTCGTCATCAACATGGCCCTTGCGGTCTTCGTCCTTACCCTCATAGTCATCTCCATCGCTGAATGCAATATCGTCACGCTCTTTCGTCGATTCCGGCCGCACATCACGCTCTTCCACTGCACCACGGCGAATTCGAGACTGACCCTTACGTTCGGCACGCAATTCTTCAATGGAACGTCCCGTGTTTTCAGCAATAAGTTCAAGATCTTCGTCATCAATATCATCTTCATCGGCGAAGTCATCATCCATGTCCGGAAGTTGTCCTTGCTCGGCACCCTCACCTTCACCCCCTTCGGCAGAAGGGGCTGCAGCAACCCGATGCCTCCGGATCACCGGTTCATCTTCGTCGTCCTCATCTGAATCCAAAACTGCACGACGCTTTGCGGCCAGTGTCGCTGCGGCTGTTCCGGGACCGTCGTCCTCGTCATCTTCCGCGGGACGTTTTGACCCACTGGGAATGTCTTCTGTTTTAATCACCGGTTCCTCTTCAGCTTTGACCGGCTGAGTCGGCTGAGTGGGCTGAACATCGTCGTCCTCGTCGGAGAACGTTGCGATTTCTGCACGGTCTGCTCCGTCTGCCATACTTCCAACGAAACAATACTACTCCGTTAACCACACCCTATTTACACCGCATGCTAATTATTTCAAGTGTATGCTCGGTATCCGATTTATGAACCACCAGTATCAATGTTCCGTTTTCTTTAAAGGAGCGGATTACGCAACGTTCACACCACAACATCATGATTTGCCTTTGCATGACCTAAATAGTAGTGTAAATTGTAACAACAGCATTGGTGAATTAGTTCGAACATAATCCTCAACTTAGCGAGTAAAGAAGGCTGTGAGCGAAAGAAACTGATGAAATGAAAATAAAAACCAAAACACCTATGGTTCCAAAAGCCACTGCCGGGTCGTGCCTATATTTTCTCTCTCCTTGGTCCCCGAGCAAGGGCCCTCCCCCTTCCATTGTGACCGCGCGGGATTTCGATCGAGTGGGCCCCCCCCGGGGGCTTCGGTTTGGAATGGAGTGACGGGGAGAGGCCTCCGCGGGCGGGGAGGGCCACACCACGCAGCTGTTCAGACCCGCCCGGAACCTAATTGCGGGACTGAGGGACCCGAAAAGTCGTTTGATAGTGACTTGCTGACGAGTTGTCCTCATTTGCTCAGCTACTTCAGTCACTCATGGCCATATGTTTATTTTGGTCTGGTGACAACATTGCAGACGAATAGACAAGCTGTGCATTTACAGATCACACGGCGGGGTAAACCATGGCAGGCACGAAAGGCATGCGGGATCGCATCCGTCGCAAGCATCGCCTTGCAAGCCGAAAAGCAGAAACGGACAAGGCCGAAGAGAAGAAAACAAAAGAAATTGAAGCTGTTGAAGAGCAGAAGACTAAACGGGAAAAGAAAGAAGCCAAACGTGCAATCAAAATCGAGGCTATGGCTCGTAGAAACAAAGCACTGCGCAAGATTCAAGCGCGTCATCAGAGAAACCAGGACACCAAGGACCAACCCCTGGCAGGAGTGGGATCGATGTTCGATGCTATTGAGAGCATTGATGAAGAGACAATCAAGAAGGACCTTGTGAAGAAGCACAAGGTCAAGAAGCAACAGATTCAGCCAAAGGTTGTTAAGTCGCGAAAGGGACGACAGTATGCGGCTGTAAAGGAGTCTATGATCTTCAACTCCGTGCTCAAAAATGATACGTTCAAAAAGGACCCTCTGGGTGCTCTTGCACAGCACATCCGTGCCAAGGTGAACGCAAAGGCCATCTAGGATGTTAGCAACGCTCGAAACTTACGTAAAGAAAAACCCTGTACCATATCGAATTATTCATGCTTATCTAACATTTTAATACATACAACCTACAAACATTGAAGCTTTTGGTTCATAGCTTAAATCCAGAATGAATAGCGGCAACACCAAAGGTGAGGTTCTCGTAATCAACTTCTTTGAATCCAGCCTCTCGTACGATGCCAGCAAAGGTTTCTTGGTCCGGGAATCGTCGAATAGACTCAACTAGGTACTGATACGAGTCACGATCGTCCGCCAGCAGCCGACCCATCTCCGGGATCACATTGAAAGAGTATAGATCATAGAGCTGTTTGAGCGCCGGGTAAGGTACCTGAGAGAACTCCAGAACCATCAGCCGACCACCAGGTTTCAGCACCCGGTATGCTTCACGGACCACCTGGTCCGGGTGTGTTGTGTTGCGAATGCAAAATGCGATCGTATATGCATCGAAGGTATTGTCTTCGAAAGGCAGAGCCTCTGCATTGCCCTGAACCCATTCCATGATGTTTTCTGAAATTCCCATACTAGACATACGTTGCTTGCCGACTTCTAACATCTCAGCATTGATATCAAAGACCGTGACGATTGGTCCTTCAGCCTCCATGAGAGCACGTGCGTGGTTTTGTTGCATGTACTTGGCAAAGCGGAAGGCAATATCTCCAGTACCACCGCCCACATCTAAAAGTTTCATTCCTGGCCTAGGTCCTAGCTTGGCAATGTAGTGGTCTTTCCACAGTCGGTGAACTCCGGCGCTCATAGCATCATTCATAAGATCATAAGAATCCGCTACGTTGGAGAATACGGCCCGCACTTTGTCTTCCTTTTCATCTTCGTCGACTGTCTGGTAGCCGAAATGTGTTTTGCGCTTTTCCTCACCGTAATGTCTAGATGTCTTCAGAAGACCACCAGCAATAGATCGCGGAGCAGTCTTCAGAGGACGCTGTCGCAGAGTTTGCCGGACCAGATTCGCAAGAGACATGTTTGTGCATGCGTCGATTCAGATCGTCTGCCATGTGTTCTTCAGTCTTTTCTGCCAAAGTCGTCTATAATGCTATCAGCGTGTGTTGGAATGCGAAACGAAAGGTTCGCGGCCTTAAATATGCCCGCCAGCATACATTTTCCTCCTGCCCGGTTATGTCGTCACACGAGCCAGTCTATCAGGTGGGAGAGGGTGGGGAGGAGATCGACCTTAGAATGGACTCAAGGGTAGTGGTCGACAAGTGGATACCGGTATGTCGATATGCATCGGATGAAGTGGACGCAACAACAGCAACATGTACTAGATCAACGCAAATGAGATAATCATTTTTATTAGACGAGCAGTTGTAGGCTGCCCTAAAATTATTGTTTTTCATACACTAGTTTACATTTCGTCAGCCATCTTCTTGCCTTTGTTCGTCAACTTGCGGAGCATACGACGGATCCAGCGGTTCAGAGAAACTCCGGTCCAAACACCAAAAACATATATGCAACCCGCAATGATAAGACCGGCCTTGCCGCTGAGAATCAGGCGATTGTCAGGCGTAAGCCCAATTGCACGACCACCAACACCTGAGCCAGACATGGTGAACAGAAGAGTCAGTTGTTCTGCAGTAGTATGGAGAACGGCTCTCTGTCACGTCGATCTATTGCAACCATAGGACCTCCGGCAAATACCTCCGCGCCCTAGGTGGTAAAATCGTTCTCGTGGCCGCGAACGAACAAAGTGGTGGATTTCGGAACGGCGAGCAGGTGGGTTCTTTCAGGGATTTGGAGAAAGGGAGAGGGTGCGGGGGAGTGGACTATGGGGACAAAGAGGTCTACGCGAGATCGTGCAAAGGTTGAGACACCAATCTGTTGCGAACTGTCATTAAATTGATCTGTTGACTGCTACGATGTCAATGGAGTACTGGATGTCAATACCTTTGGATCATTTTCTATACTTACATGGAAAGCAATTGCATAGTGTACGTCCTTTCAACCCCGATCACGATAGTCAACAATGCGAACAGCTCGCCTCTCCCGACTTTTAACTGAAACCCTCATTTCAGAAACGGAACCCTCCCTGATTGGCTAGTGATGTAGGCAACCCCTTGGTAATAGTATCTGGAGGGGAAAATAAAATTTTTGCGGTCAATTTTCATACTACCATAAACCCGTATAGGTGCCAAGAAATAAGCGTGTTACAACAATATAGCGAATGTACTATCAAACTTTCAGCCCAAAGAAACTTGCCTTCAGCGCTCCAATGAGCAGGCTGATGGGATCGTGCTCGCCCCTTCCCCTACCCCCCCCACGCAGGAAAAGGTCTGAGGAGCAGGCCCCGTTGCCAGTACAAAATGAACCGACCCGGGCCCGTTGCTAACTGAGCTCGCGGTGGCGGGGTGAGTCCTTCCGACTTGGTCACTAGGCCTTGGCCGCCTGTGCATCCAATCCCATTCCACGGTCGTGCACTTTTAACATGTACCCGGCCGTAATCGTTGCGTCACAAGCAACCGCAGACAGTATTCAAAAAATAATTTTCCCCATTGCAACCAAGGCGTCGGTGTACATGTGGGGGTGGCGCTGTGTCCTGTGAAAACGACAGCTCCAGTAAGCAGGATCTGGAAAATGTCATCTATGGGGTATTTTAGAGCTTCTTAGCAGAATAACTCGTCGTGAATATAGGCACAACTACATAAACGAAATAAAGATGACTGTGACACCAGCAACCGGGCTGGTCAGCCCGCCGGCCATTGTCCCTGAACCCAAGACAGGCGCTAGTCTCCAAGCCGGGCAACGGGAAGAAATCTTGGATGACCATCAAATTATTCTGGATGAACCCGTGCCGAAGTCAGACCTCTTCGATGACGATGACATTATCGGATACGGGACACATGTACAGAAGGCGATCCGTCGCGGCCGTCTGCAAAAGATTGAGAAAATGCTAGGTGCCAGACTCGGCGATACACAGCTGAAAGCACAGTCCCTGGTAACCGACTCTCCTGCCGAAATTTCACCGCTGATCACACCCACCAATGCAGTGGCAGATCCCTACTACAGACCCAGAAGCCTTGGTAATGAAGACAGTACGGATGAATTGGAAGCAGGGAAGGATAAGGTCGTGCGGCAACGTCGCATGCGTAAGATCAATGACTTTTTCGGTGAAGATGTTGGGGAGAAGCTGTTATATGAGCAGAAGATTATCACAGAGCTGGAGCGCGAACAATCAGGCCGATACATGTCGGACAAGGATATTCGGTCCCTGGAAAGCGACCTTGTTCAGGTCAGAAGCTCTCTACGGGCTCATAATGGACATCCTTGCACAGGTCGTCTTATTCTCACTATTCACTCCGTCCGCGATCTGCGTTGCGAAGGACCGAGCTTTGTTAGCGTTCGCATCGATGGCCAGCGGGTTGCACGAAGCAAAGGTTATCGCTCCCTATCCACCACTACTGAGGCTCTGGACGCATCATTCACATTCTATTGCCACGAAGCGACCGTTGTTGACCTCGTGGTCCAGAGGGAAAGCATTGGTGGTTTAACTTCAGTGGAGGGCACGTGTCGCATGAGCATTGATCGCATTCTCGAGGAGGGTGTTCCCGAAGGTGGCGCATGGCTTGAGGTCATTCCCGATGGCCGTATGTTGGTAGAAGCATCCTTCGTGGAGACAATTAATATGGCCGACCGTACACTGCTGCTCAAGAGCAACACAAATCCAAATGACAATATGAATTTTCTGCAAAAGATCTTCAACAAGGACAAGGGGTCCTCATTGCGACCTTTGGCAAACGTGGAACCTCAGACCTTGGAAGAACTGTTTGCAGAGGAAGAGCGTGAAATCGTGCGGCTAGCTGCTGAGCATGAAGCAGCTCTCAAGTTGCTGCGTCAGTCCTACCGCGCAAAAATTGCCAATCTATGCCAACAAGGTGCTCGTAGCCCAAAGTAATATAATTCACTTGGTAAAATGTATCAAGATGTGATGAATATATCAGAAAAAGTTCCGCTTTGTTTCGTCGATGTGATACACATGTGATACGGTACTGGGACCTATACAATGCATCCCAATTTACGTGAGGCTCTCTTCTCCGACACTGTTCTTGATGCGGAGCAGCATGGATGTCATCCACGCCTCCAGACGGCTGACACTGTCATACTCGGCAACGACCTGTGTGTACTTTTCGATATCCTCTTCCTCAACTGCATCAATCAGATCCTTTAGGAAGCGATATTCCCGACTATCTTCAAAGGCTGCAAACATATCGCAGTAGTTCTGCACGGCCTTTTTTGCTCCTTCGAGATCACCATTGGCGAGATGGCAGATACCAGCCTTCAGGAAGTAGTCCTTCGCACTCCACTTCAGCAAGTTGTTTTCGCAGCTGACCGCGGCAATACCCTCGTAGATTTCAATGGCCTCCTGGTACCGCTCAAGCTGAGCAGCGTATTGAGCCACCTTAAGCCGGCACTTGTTGGCTTGGCTTGTACTGTCCTCGCCTTGGAACCAGTCGCCGGCCTGCCTATAGGAGCTCATAGCCTTCTCCAGATCGGTCAGCTCACCCTCGTAAATCTCGGCAACGGAAACTTCGTGCTTAGCTGCCATGGTAAAGCGGCCATTCTCCAGCAGGCCGTTAATGGCAGCCCGATAACAGCGCACAGCATTCTCGGGGTTGCCCTTCTTGTATGCACTGGCAGCATTCACCATGATCTGAATGGCTTCAAAGTCGGCTCCAGCCATCTTCATCTGCTGCGATTGCTTTTCGTAGGCTTCTCCAGCGCGGTCCCACTCCTTGGCTAGCTTGTAGAGGTTTCCGGCACGACCGTAAATTTCAGCACAATCCTCATGCTTGCTACCACCCCCGAGGAAATTGAAGAGACCGCCTCCCTTCTGTGCCTTCTTGTCTGCCTGAGCCATCAGCTCATTGGCTTTTGCTGCGTCTGCCATGGTTAATCAAGTTTGATTGTCAACATGAACTGAAGCTTAGACTGATGATCAATTTATTCACGTACAATATCTACATGTTAGCTGTCTTATAGCCCTTCAATCCACTGATCAACGCAGACATGACGAAACATGAGCACGTAAATGATGAGTTTGTGACACTTTCCTTGCACCCCCTCACCCCCCGCTCTCCCAAATGTGAAATCACAACACAAAGCAATGCTTCCCCCCAACGATTGGATACTACGGGCCAAGGGCCCGCACACTCGAGTACGACTCTCTGACCAGGAGGGGAGGGGATCAGCGCTTCCTGGAGCCGGGTTCGTTCAGTGCGGCAGCAGCGACACTCAAAAGCAACGAAGGGGAAAATGGAAGGCCGACCGCCGGTTCCTTTGGTTCTCTGGATATGGAACCAAAAATGGAAGAAAGGGGGAGAGAGGCCTTCGTGATGGAGTGAAAAAATGGACTCCTCCCGGGAAACCTCTTCACTGTGGGGCTGGTGCCCTGATCGGATTACTCAAATGTTTGATAGGGTCTTTACTATACTGCTATTGATCGCACTTAGTCACTGGGCGGCACCTTTCGTTCGAACTGGAGCACAGTCTCGAAGTGGTTAGTATGTGGGAACATATCGACAAGGACAATCTTTTTGATCTCGAAGGGCCTACCCTTGAAGCGTTGGCTTGGTGGGCGGCAGAGATCAACAAAATTCCGGGCGGCTTGCTTAACATCGCAGGAGACAAATACTAGGCGCTCGATAGAATCAGTGGTGCGCAGATAGCGCACCAAACTGACGTGTAAACCGGCTCGGGGTGGATCTACTACCGCCACAACTTTGTCTGTCTTGTGCTCTTGAGTGACTGGGAATACGGTCTCCTCCGCTTTGCCAACATGATACTCCACATTGGTGATGCCATTCATATCTGCATTCTTCTTTGCATCGTCAATGGCATCCTTGACAATCTCAAAGCCGTGAACAAGTTTGAAGGACTTTGCCATGGCAAGACCTATGGTGCCAGTTCCACAGCAGACATCGAAGAGGACGCTAGTAGACACATCAATACCCTCAGTAGCGAACTCACGAATCTTGTCGTACAGCACATTGGACGCAGGTCGGTTCACCTGGAAAAATGCAGTGGGACTCACCCGGAATTTTAGCCCTTGCAACTTATCCACAAAGTAGTCAGAACCTGCCAGCACCTTGCACGCTAGATCCGAACGAAAGCCAACATTCACCTGCGCGCCTTCCTGCACCATCACACTCAATTCCGGTACGTCCTTAACAGCCTCACCTGCTGTACCATCATTACCATCCTTAGCGCGTGCAAGAGCCAAGGCTTTTATCTCCGATTCCCATGCCTTTGACATACCGGACAGAAACTCTTCGCAGCCCTGCTGGACCGCTTCTGCACCTGCAAACTCTGGGTGCACTTGAGCCACGACCATGCAGTCACCGTCATATGCTTCTCTAACCAGCATGGTTCTCCAGAAACCTTTCTTCTCCAATCTGTCGAACGGAGGCAGCTTTGAGCTGCGAATGATGTTCTGGTAGGTCTTCGCGAACGCCTTGCTTGTGTCGGACATGTGCGGACACTCCGATGCTGGTCCGACACTGACCGATCCCTCCCGATACAACCCATACTGAAAGCCGACGGTGGGCAATCCATCCGGTCCAGGTCCCAGATTGAAGTCCGATTTGTTGCGATATCCATTAATCTGTGGACTGGGGATGATGTGTTCCAATAGATTCACAGTGTTCTCCTTGGTCAAATTGCGAAGCCAGTGCAATTGATCTTCACCTTCGGCCGGGGCCTCACGGTACTTTGTGTCAGCGTTCCGCAGACTCGCTTTCAGCTCATCGTGGAGATTCTTCAGCACTGTTTGAGCTGCCTTAGTCTTGTGCACAAGCTGATCTTCGTAGCTTAGTCGCCACAAAGGTGCGGTCTTGTCATTGATCTTTTCGGCGGGTGTCCGGTCATCAGCCTCATCAGCTTTCTGATGTTCCTCCAAGGCTTTGCGTTTTTTCGCAATTGCTCTTTCATTGTTGCGGGGCGCCGCCTCCACCACAGACAGTTGGTTCCCGGAGATGATAACTTCCTCCAGAATCTTCTTCGCCGCTGCCCTCTTCTCCTCGTTCTCGAACGAAAGGTAGGTGAAGCGGTCCCTGGCATTCATCATGGGCATGACCTTTGTGAACTCTACGCCAAGGTTCCGAAGGCGATTCTTCAACTTGCTCATAGGTTCTCTCGGCAAATTCCGAACACCCAGCCTTGGCCGAGGCTGAGCTGCGCTCGAACGATGGTCGGTTTGCGCAGTCTCACTGCCGTTGGTAGTATTTGTGCCCAGGCCCTCAGTCCCTGTTGCCACATTTTCAGGAGCTCCCGTTACCGATTGATCGGCTTGCTGTGTGGTTGCCATCGCGAATCGACCAAGCCAGGTGGTTTGCTGACTGAACAAACTACACCGGAAGATTCGGCCAACCTCCAGAGATCTGACTAGGCGTGCTATGGTTGCATACCCTCGATCGACCCCCGTTAAATTGAATGTCACACCTGTTGCCACACTGATTGCAACCGATTATCAAGTCTGCAGTCAGACTCAAAAAGTGGTACTCCAAAGTAGCTGTAAACCACTCTACCAAAACCAAGCCTGCTCTCGATCGTTTCGAAATTCTCAATGCCTGACAGCCACCACACATGAGGGACCAATTTCAGGTACGTCAATAGGAGGTATATCAAATGTGCTACCTTTCGCTTCCAACAGCCCGCCTCCCCCCTACCCAAGGGGAGTCCACGGCGACTGACCATCAGGCATTCCATCAAAGGGACATCTGTGGGTCGCAAAGTCTATGCAGAGTTGATCAAGCGCATTCGTATAAAATGTATCGAGTTTCTTACTATCACGACTTTCACCTATATAAATGAAAAGCAGCCTCGTGACTTGACGAAAGAGGCTCGGTTGCTGCTGTGATTCGATTGCTGCGCTCTGCAGCGGCTAGTGCGGCTCGTGCTCACAACTTTATCAGCAGATATTCAAGCCTCGTTCGAAATGACTTTATTTCGGAGCATGAGGACGAGGACATGTTCACAAGCTTCGTAAAGTCTACGGTTCATGAGTGTGTATACCCTTGAATGCTTTGCAAACAGTGCTGTTGCGACAGGGATATGGGAACCTGCTTGAAGCTTACGTTTAGCAACGCATGCCCACACCATGTGATACCATGCCCCTTAGCACTGAAAGCCCCTTTGGATATCAGTGTGCGCACGGAAGCAATGATAAGGGGCTTGAGAATGGCCGGTAAGGGTATTCCTCCTAGGTTCAAATCTCACGGGACCAGTTGTGCACCAGCGCCGGCTTTTGTGCGGAATGCCTTGGAAACAGGACCCCCTTGCCCTTGCTGCCGCCATTCCATGGGCAAAGTTTTCACCGCTATTCCTTCTGCCTGCTCGATGCCATCGGTGGTGATTGGGGGGGGGGGGGAGAATTGGCCATAAAGAATTCATACACAATGTATTTGGACCTGCGAGAGGGGGGACTGATCGGTGCCAGAGCGTAGAACCCATGCTGGTCGGAGGAGGGCGGAGAGGAAGGGGCCGGGGGGACTTGTGTTGAAATGGTTGGGTCGCAACCGTTTGATCAACAATATTGTGAATCCTCTCACACCGCTGGGCGTCGCTGCTCTTTGAGGTTTCCCGTCATCTTACGCACATGCACGGGAGCTTCTTCCCGCGCCGCCGCCACAGGGGGAAAGAATGGTATGCGATCCAGGAGCCAGGACAAATCTCCTTATCAGCGGTGGCGAGACCGTGGAGCAAGATTGACAGATGGAAGAGTTGCTTTATCGTATTTGTCCACCATAGCCATCGACACAGATACATTGAGGGAAGTTGTGTGTGGCATTAGTAGGACTCATGATGCACTAAAGTCTCAACAGGATTCTGTCACACAAAGCACTCATTGGGCCGGAGATGGAGCCTTCATTGAGAGAGTTATGGAACCAATCTGCACTGGCCCGCTTGACTGTTTATTTGCTGCTTATCACCGCTATTTTCATTTTCTTCAAGTTTTCTTTAAGCAGTTCGCCTTCAACTGTAACCTAGCATTGGTACCAATCGCTTGCCGCCAGCGGCATCTTCGTCTCTATAAGTGCGCAGAGTGCGCATTCTATGCACCTATACCGTCAGCACCAGTCCCTGTAAGGAAGGTAGTGTGGAGAAATCTCCAAAGCAATTTGTAGGACCTTTTTCTTCGGTCGATCACAGCATGTTCACTGCAGCGAAACTACCGAAATCTTCAAAGATTTTTGTCACTCTGCTTTAGTTAACGATTCAGAGGATGTGCATCAAGATAGTGGACGACTGAATCCATGCAGATTGGACATCATCAAAGTTATGCAAACACAGTAACTGTTCCACAATCTAGGCTGCAAGAAGCACTTATAAGGATAGTGCGCTCTTTGTGCGTAATAGGGGATCACAAAACCAAGTGCTTAACCCATCCCACTAAACACAGATCTACCGGCGGAGAAACTTGTTCGGGATTGGCCCATGCTTCTTTCTCGCTTCCTTTCCCTTGCCCCTTTCAGTCGTCGAAATCCTTCCTGGGTCAATTTCTTCGTCGCCAAAGGACTTCTTTGAGCTTCCCTTGCACAGAAATTTTGAAACCGACGATGCCCACCCTCGGGGACCCTCGGCTTCGAATGGTCGTCCAATCAAAAAAGGCCAGCAGTAGCGACAGAGCCACTCAAACCTTTGCGCCATAGAGCAGAAATTGCTGCTATCAACCTCAGAATATCTCATGACGAAGAGTGGTGAACTCTTAACTGTGTACCATCACATCACATTGGAAAGCATCCAGAAATTCCGCCATGTGCAAGGCACAGGCGAAGTCACTTTTCTTCACAACAGCGGGAAGAAAACCATGCCGTGCTTTGGTTGGATACTCCCCAATGCATGGGTCTGCGCTGTCTTGAATTAGTCGACCACGAAGGAAAAGAAGGAAATGAGACACATGAAGATGATGGTGCCCGGGAGCGAAAGTAACTTGAAGAAAACTTCGGTATGCTTGCGTGCTGCGTCGTGTAGCATAATCGGCGGAAACAAATCTGCGCCTGGGCAGTCAAGCTCCCTGCGATGTAGCTCGTAGGCAGAATGGAGCTGGGGCAGCAATTTGCTGTCTGCTGTGACGATATGCAACAGTACTCGGCTGGATTTACCCTGATCTCATAGTGACAACAACGGTAGCAGTGCATTAATGGATGCTTGATCGATGGAATTGATCTTCAAGGGTGCGGCAGCTGCGAGACAGCAAGACCACAGCTGATAGAATTTTCTTGATGTGTTTTACAGAGAACCCGCGCGCGGCATAGCTCCTAAGAACAGTACCTTAGATAGAGTGTTTTTCTTTAACCCCGAGAAGAGAAATCAAGGTTTGAAACGGTAATGAGCATGGTCCGCACCAAAGGAAACAATGTCGGATAGGCACTGGGTCCGTGGAGTGGGCACGGCGAGTGCGCGGAAGGGCGGGTTTCCGGGGAGGAGGGGCCCGGGTGAGGGAGGTGAGAGCGGGGAAGAGCAAGATGGAGTGGGGAGGCAGGGAGGGACGGGGGGAAAGCTGGTTGGAAACAGGACACTGAACCGTCGTCAGCGTTGGTGCTTCAACGGCCCGAAAGTGGCGCATGGTACTCTTATGGTTACCCTACTTGTCCCATTTTGGCCACCTAACACCAGCAGTACTTTCGGTGTGACTATAAGATATGTCCCATGAAGGTATACACATTGGTGACGACAAGTATGATCAGTATTGATATGCGACCATTGATAATGAGCCTTAGCGCAGACTGCGCATTGACAATGGAATAAGTCCTTGGACAAAGTAGGTGACAAAGACGTCTGAATAAAAACTTGATCGCTCGGGCAACGATAACACAGGTGTCATTGGCATTCAGAATTGCGTGATTGTACAGCAGTAAGCATGCGTCAAAGCATCGAAGAGACAGTACGCACTGTCCAGGCCCTACCCTTGAACAAAGTTTTCAAGAGTGAGGTCACTCCCCAGACTCCTGGGCGTGTCAATGAGACATGTATCGGTGCATACAAACTGGGCAATGAGCTGGGAAGTGGTTCCTTTGCGCGGGTGCGCCTGGCCATACACGAACCAACTGGACAAAAAGTTGCATTGAAGATCATCAACAAGCCCGCCATGCGCAGCGAGTATGCCATCAAGAATCTGCATCGCGAACATGATTTACTGCGTAGCATTCAACATCCAAATATCATCGAAGTCTACCAGGTTATGGAGACAGACAAAGAATATGTCTTGGCCCTCGAGTACGCTGAGGGAGCCGAACTGCTGAACTATATAATTGCCCACGGTCGGCTAAGCGAGCGCCGTACTCGCCACTTTATGCGCCAGATCATTCTGGCCCTCGAATATCTACACGCCCACAATGTAGCTCACCGTGATCTGAAGGCTGAAAATTTTCTTCTGGATAAGGATGGCAACATTAAAATTAGCGACTTTGGTCTCAGCAACCGCTTCCGCTCGGACCAGGCTCTACAGACCTGCTGCGGCTCCCCTGAGTACGCAGCCCCTGAGCTGCTGAAGGGTAATCCTTACAACGGTCCTGAGGCTGATGTATGGTCCCTGGGTGTGAACTATTATGTCATGCTCACTGGTCGCCTGCCATTTGGCAAGGGTAAGGGCGCCTCTGTGTTCCATCGCCTTCACTGGGAGCGTGCCTACCGTGTGCCAGACTTTCTCACGGACGATGCCATTGATTTGATTCACCGAATGCTGACTCCTGATAGCAGATCCCGTGTTACATTGCAGGAAGTTAAACACCACCCTTGGATTCTGGGAGATACAAGGAGTGTGCCGCATGTCAGCTGTCAGGATAGGCGTACGGTCCTGCTGGAGCGGGCAGCACGTCTTATGGTTGATGCGGGGTGGACCGATGCGGAGATCAGGGAGGCTCTTGAGGACCCAAAACTGGACGACACCTATGCTATGATCTGCCTCCTCGGCATCAGCAACGTGGATTCCATCGCAAGCAAAGAAGAAATTATGTGTCTGATTGGCAACCGCCCTATACCCAGCTCTCTAAGTGAGCTAAAGCGCCGCGGTACATTCCGTCAGAGCGAGACTAGAGAGAACAACATGGCCATGGACATGCGTAGCGAGCTTTCTCAGTCCTTGAAACGTGAGCGAGCCAATACTGTCGGCTCCGTCGACCACGACTCTGGTGTTTATCACACTCCTCCAGCAAGCACTACACCGCGTACTGGCCGTACTGCCGGCACGACTCGCGTGGGGTCCAACCTGAGCGGGTTGGATCGCAAGGCTTCCACCGTCTCCACCAATGCATCCAAGAAATTGGCTGGCGTGCGCAGCCCGATGACCCCCCGAGCGGCCCATCTGTCGGCTACCACGGAAGGCAGCTCACCATCGGGATCACCCAGCAGCACTCCCCGAAGCGGTGGCGGCGTGCTGAAGAAGACCGGACTAACCAACCTGCGCTCACGTCTACAGAAGCGCCGTACCATGCACGCCACCACAGTACCAGAGTACGTCCGCCAGGCAATGGCGGGCGTCGAGCAGGAGAGCACCCACGGTTCTACGCATGGAAGCCAGGCTCTGGCGGAACCCAAGAATGTTACAAACGAGCGCTTTGCTATTTCCGAGGACATGACGTCCTCCAAGCCGGTGCCAGAGATCATTGACATAGTGAAAGCTGTGTCGACTAGTATTGGGTTTACTTGCCGCAACGTGTCTGAGAGTCATCGGGTGCTCTGCTCGAAGGGACGGGATCAATTCTTCGTCGAAGTTCGTCAGATTGGTGGCCTCAAGTTGCACGGTATCAAGTTTAGTCGTTATCACTGCGATATCTGGGACTACAAGGAGTACTGCGAGAAGCTTGTTAAGGCTCTCAAGCACAAGCTGTAAACCTCTGGCAGCCCTGTATATAAAAATGTTCCTCATTTGTTCGAGTCACTCGTTCTTAATCTATTAGTGTCTACGGGACAAGGCTGTGTATGTTATCCTTCCACAATTCAATCTTCCTTCTTGCTATTCTTCAGTACGACCGGAATGTCAGGGTCATCCTTCTCCTGTACTACCAACCTCGGGAACCAGCCTTTGTCAGTTTTTTCGGAGCGATTTGGTCCATCGATTACTTGCCCATAGACCCAATGGTCGCTTATGTCATAAACGTCAACAATGTCACCTCTGTAGACCGTCAGCCGACGCTCAAAAGCAGGCGTATCACACGCTACTGATACACCTTTGCCAATGCCTAGCCATCCTCCCCAGTCTTCCTTAATTGCTACCTTGAAGACACGAGCCATCTTCTCCTTCTTCTGAAGGAGCTGTTCCTCTGTAAAGGAGTACTGGTCTGTCCCTGGGATGACTCGCCAAGTGATTCCGTCTCCAGGACAAGGAATATGAGGCAATAACCATGTTGAGTACGATTCTCCCATGACCACTTTCAAACATTCTAATGCCGTCGGCAGAGTGTATGGGTGAATGTACTTGGTGTTTCCCCTGTTCTCAGCCTTATCAATAATGTACTCTTCAATGTCATTCGTGCCCGTAGTAATAAAGGAAAGCTGCGTGAAGGTAAGGAAGCCAACACCGACAAAGACGCCGATGTCAAGGAAGAGTCCAATAGCCATCTGCACCTGCATCCAATACACTTCGGCATCAATCCTGGCTGGCTTACCATAGTACAATTTGAACATATTCACCATGCCCATGACTAGACCCTGGAAACTCGCAGTAGTGCAAAAGATGATGAACAGTAGGAAGGCTTTGTGATTCTTGTGCCCTACACAGTCGTTGATCCAGGGACAATGATGGTCCATCTTCAGCACACATCGATTGCAAGTCCGGCAGTGATGGCTGCGTGGGGCTTTGTATGCCTTGCAGAGTTCACAGTACTGCACCCGTTTGGTATCTTTCTTATCAGGTGGAGTCCATTCTTTAGGCACATACCCGGGACCATAATGCATGGCATAGAACCAACAGAGTTCTACCATGAGAACCTCAACTACAAAAGATCCAGCCATAAGGCAGTAGTACCCTGCAGCTCGGGGGAACGTTTTCGCCAGATACATGCTGACTACGACCTCACAATACGTGATCGTAAAGATCAGAACCTGCGTACCAACTGCCCCTGGATGGACGATCTTCCAGTGGAACGGGAAGTTGTCCGGCCGCCGGTTCTTTCCCATGGTGTCAACAGTTTCAACAACTTGCCAGAAGCAAGTAAGAAATCACATTTTCAGAATAGAAATATGAATGCTGCTTTCCTGGCTCACTGTGTGCGCACAAGGGTGTCTCCGTGGAGCCGCACAGATGGAGGTTTGAGGCCAATGGCCCTTTTCTAGCTTGCTCTCAAAACACAGGGTGAGACCCAGTCACGGTCTCGACTACACCCAACCTCCGGGTGCTCTCCCCCTGCCCACCGCGATATACGGCGTCTCTTAGTTTCTTTTAGATTCACAAAATATTTGGAACCGCACGATGCGTTTCTACCTCTCCCGTAAACACCCGCATGGCTCATACAAGTGTGATAAGTGTTTTCAGACACCTCTTTCCGTACGAACGCATTACAGTGCCTCTAACGACCTATACTGAACGTATTGCCGAAGAACCGCCAAGACCAGTCCAAGTGAGACTTCAACCCATCTGCACGAGATCCATGAAAAAATTGAACAATCTGCGGAGAGAAAAAACCGAGATTTCTCAGCAACCCTTCCCTGTGGCCAATGGGCAGGTAGCCATTGCGAGCACACGCACAGCGAAGGAGGAGAGCGGGCAAGCCAGAGAGAATATAAAAAAAAAAATTGGAGGGAACTCAACGGGGCACAAACGAAAGAAAGAGAGGCCCCAGAATGCAAACACCACCGTCTCCCCCGTTTGCCTCTTGTCCCCGTCCCAACCCCCCCCCACTGCAGCACGCAAGGTTTGGCTTGCGAATGGAAAAAAATTGACAGCCAAGCAGGGCCACCGGCACCAGAGAACCACAGACCGCCACCCCGCAGCGCCACACACATACACACACACACACAGACAGCGCCCGGAGACACCACCCGACAACCGCAATCCCCAGGAAACCCAGAGCGTTCAGACGGAAAGGTGAGCGAACTGATGCCAGGCAAAGGCACAAGGGGTTCTCCCGCTTTCGGCCTCGTTCGTTTACTGCGAAGTACAGGGGCGGGAGTGGGGTGTGTGTTACGTGTGTGGAGGGAAGGGAAAATAAGGTCTGGCCCCCCCCCCCCCCGCGGCGGGGAGGGGGGTAATTTTTGTGCCCGCTGAAGAAACGAAAGTTGGAGAGAGAGAGAAAGAAGTGGGCGCGGTCTTGAAAGGGGCCCCTCTGTCCCCACCGGCGCGGCGCAGCCAGTTTTCGAGCGCCCAGCGGTGGCGGTTGAACGTGGTCGCGTAGGGGCGTGTGGTGCCTGTTTGCGTGATTATTCTTGCCCGTCCCGTCGTTGTGCCTAACGATTCTCTGCTAAGACCTATCTTCTGGACAAATACACTATGTACATGTTAGTGATGACTTGTAGTGAGAGTGGGAGCTGTCTCGAGATTGGGCTGGCAACTGCCGGGTGGTGTCTTGGGAGAGACGCAGACCTCGAACAGGGATAAACGATGGCGTGAATCCGGTGAGGTATGTGAAGCAAGACACAACTGACAGACGTATCAGATTCCGCTGGATGATCAATCAGCTGGGCTGATGACGATATTGTAAGAGAAGATAAGAACGCAAACTACACCGCAGCAGAAATATGATCCGGGTCTGTGCGCTGGTCTGAAACATAGAGAGTACCTTCCAGATTACGGACCACTCATGGGAAAGATGCCGGAGTCCAACATCGCGCCGGTGAACGTGACGCTCTTCGGAGAATCCAGACAGGCCATGCTTGACATCTCCGGGCACTTGAATAACCTCTGCGATGACCTCTTGGATTATCTTGCCATACCCGCCGTTGACGGATTGCATCACACTGACGTGCTCCTCAAACACGGAGAAGCATTCAAGGGACAGATCCGGGCAATCACGGAAGCCGCAGAACGCGACCTCATGAAGGTTGTGGTTGTTGGACACACCAGCGCAGGAAAGAGTACTTTCATCAACGCAGTACTTCGTGACGCTGTGCTGCCCACTGGTATGGGCCACACTACGAACTGCATGTGCATTCTGCAAGGCACACCGGAAGAGTTACCATACATTGTCCGCGAAGAGCCGATCGGATCAAAGGAGAACACTCATGATGACATGAAAGCGACAAAGCGATTGAGTGCAGACTACATGAAGAGCCTAGCCCATGCGCTGCGTCCTGAGGGCCAAGTGAATGCCAATGGTGTCATTTCTCTCCACTGGCCAACGAACCGTTGTAAGGTGCTTGCAGAACCGCTACAAATAATCGACTCGCCAGGTATTGACGTGAGCACAGACATGAACGAGTTCATAGATCGTTACTGTATGGATGCCGATGTATTCATCCTGATCGCCAATGCCGAGAGCACCATCAAAATGGGCGAGAAACATTTCTTTGAGAAGGTCAGCGAGAAGATTAGCAAACCGAACGTGTTCATCATTCAGAACCGCTGGGACTTGGCTGACCAGCAGGGTGAGGACGCAGAGGAGGTCCGCAAACAGCACCTAGAGAGCAGCCGAAAGTTTTTGGTTGACGAATTACAGGTTGTGCGGGAAGAGCAACTGAACCAGCGGGTATGGTTCCTGAGTTGCCGCGAGATGCTGAAGGCTACTCAGGTAGGAGGGCTTCAAGAGCTCATGGATAACCTATCTACAAATGGTCTGAACAACAGTGCCAATGCTAAGGCTGTACAAGAACGTTTCAATGATTTCAAGAGCTTTGAGCACGAGCTGCAGACCTGTGTGACGCACGGAGCCATTAAGACCAAGTTTCAGAACCATGTTAACCGGGGTTTGCACATTGCGTACACTATGACTGAAGATTTTGACGAGATGTTGAGCGCTGCTGAGACTCTGCGGAAGGAAATCGACGCCGACGGTGCCAAGGTTCGCAACCGCGTGTTTCGATTGCGCAACAATTTGGCCAGAGCCGATTCATTCATTCACGGAGTCATCGAAGACACCTGCGCTCGCATCCGCAGCGATGTGATGACTGTCCTCGAGGAAGATATCGCATTCCGTCTCGAAGTTGTGATCAATCAGTACGACTACTGCCGCTTCAGCATGTCGACATTGCCGAACTACAAGCGAATGCTCGGTCAGCACATGTCCACACACTTCCAACACGAAGTGGAGGAGCGCTGCCGCTACCGCTGTCAGCAATTGATCGAAGAAGCGCAGACCTCTGTTCTAGACGAAATAGTCCGCAGCGCACTTGAGGACAATCGGGAAGACATGGAACGGGAGAAAATGTGGCTGAACTCGCTGATGCGACCGGACGTTATTGTGGTTAGTATGGACTGCAATCACATAGTGAGCGAATTTCATGAGGATCTGACCTTCCGATTTTTCCTCAGCCCAGAGAACATCCTCATCACTGTCCTCGGTGGCAGGATGGCGCGCAGTCTGGGTATTGTAGATAACTCCAAGAGCTTGAACGGGGTTGCGGCGAGAAAGGCATCGGGTGACATGACCAACGGCCATCCCGTGTCTGCCGCCCGTGAGACAGAAGTGTCCGTGTCACTGTGGCGCTTCATCATGAACCAGATAATGAAGCCGTCCTCCGTTCTGCTCACTGCTGTGGTGAGTGCAGTCATCACAAAACCTCAGTTTTGGAGCGGGGTGGTGATAATGGGTGCAACCTACGGTGGTATCTACGCACTGGAGTACTGCCGCTACAATAACCGTGCCAAAGAAAAGCGCTTCAAGGAGCAATTTGCTGCTCACTCCAAGCTGATGCTGTCCGACTCGGTGCGTCATATTGCGAGTGGCATTGAGAGCAGTGTTCGCCGGGAAATGAAACACTCCTTTGGCATCATGAGCCAGCACCTTGACGCCCGGGAACAGGAATTATCCCAAGAACTAAGTGCCATGGATGCCGAGTGTCAGGGTCTAGCGGTGGTACTGAAGGACGGTTCTAGCCTGCGCAAGCGCTGCATCCACCTGCGCGTCATGCTGACCGAGTACCATGAAGCCTACATTGATAGTCACCCCCAGGCGGCCTAATCCCGGCAAACATACAAATGTATCACTTAAATAGACACAAATTACTTAGCCCTCACTGATCATGGGCTTTTGTATGGAAATTCAGTGGTTTATGTACGATTAGACATTGGGAACAATGGAGACCCCCACAGAAGTCTTTTAGAAGTTCTCTGGATGCACATCCTTAAAGTAAGGATGTGCGAGTGCCTCCTTGGCACTGATCCGCCGCGAGGGCTTGTAGTACAGGAACATCTGGAGCAGCTCCAGGCCGTCAGAGTCCAGATTCTTCACTACGGTGCTCATGTCCTCGGCGGGCCAGCGCGGGAAGGATGGCTTATACTCAGCCAATTCCGTAACACCGGGCCAGGTCTCCTCAGTTGGTGTTCCAAGAACGCGGAAGATGCGGAAGAGCTGGTCAATCTCGGAGTCGCCCGGGAACAAGGGTGCCTTATTGGCCAATTCTGCAAAGATGCAACCCAGGGACCAGGTGTCAACTGGTGTGGCGTAGTTGCGGGCACCGAGGAGAATCTCAGGTGCGCGGTACCACAAAGTGATGACTTCATGGGTGTAGGCTCGGATGGGTACACCGAAACTGCGAGCCAGACCGAAGTCAGCAAGTTTGATGTCTCCATTCTTGGTGATCAAAATATTCTGCGGCTTGAGATCCCGGTGCAAAATTCTGTGCGAGTGAATGTAGTCGACGCCGTTCACCATCTGCCACATCAAACGGCGCACAGTGGGAGGACTGAGGTCACCTTTCTCGAGATACTTCTTCAGGTCGTTGTCAGCGTATTCAAAGATCAGAGTCAGCTTATCAGTGGAATGAGCCACATCGATTAGGCGCACAACGTTCTCGCAACGAATCTCACGCAAGAGGGAGATCTCACGGAGAGACGTACTGGGAATACCCTCACCCCCAACGGTGTCCATGCGGACCTGTTTGAGAGCCACATATTCCTTGGTTTGCTTGTGCTGAGCCATGAACACAACGCCGTACGTACCTTCGCCAATCTTTTCTATTTTCTTGTACTCGGCCTCAATGTTGATCTTGCCCATGGACCCGTGGGTCCTGTCGAGGGGCGTTGGCTTTGGAAGGGTCTGCGCGACCGGCATGATTCGTATCGTATGTGTTTGTGTAAGTCCCAGATTAATATGTCTATGCCAGTGCTATCCCGCTATTAGTATGGCTGTCCGTCTTTGATGCTATTGCCCCGTTTCTACGTGCCATGTAACCTCTGATCAACGAGGATCGGAGTCTGCTCTGTTTTACACCTGGTGACTCCGTTCAAGAATCCAATGCCTCTCAACACAACGAGAACAATATTTGAGAATCCTTTGTTTCCATCAAAATGGGTATCCTTCTCATCTATCCATGCGTACTCCAAACTCCGGGATTCGTGCGAGCAGAGAAACACATTGACGTTGGTAGAGATGCGTTTGATCTTTTTGGGCTCTACGTTCAGTGCGTGTGCCTCCCACTCCAATTTTGGCGCGTTGGGGTGGACCGAATCTGGCACCCCTGCCAGCACCCTCGCATTTCACCAGTTCCCCGACCTCGCCTCCAAATATTTCCCATAGAAACCCCATGGCCAGCAGTCTCAGCAGCTTGAGACTGGGATTCAACGGGAGAGAGAGAGAAACCGCCCCGGGGGGGGGGTGGGGAAGTGGGGGAAAAGGGGTTCGTCAGCGGGGTGAGATCGTTAATTGCAGGAAAATGTGCCCTGGTTCTCGCTCAGTCCCATACATTCACTATGAACCAGAGGGGAAAAATATTTGATTCACAGACAATGGATCAATAAAATACAAACTTTTCGCGCGCGGAGGAAAGGGGAACGTTTGGAACGGTTTGGGGGTGCGGGGGGCTACTCGCTACCCTACTTACCGCGTTCGAACGCGAGGAGTCTCACCTGCGCAAAGCAGAGGTGAGCCCTCCTGCACGGACGGAGCAGCAGCAGCGGCCCGCCCAGCAGCAAGAGCTGGCTGGGACGATCTCACCTGCACGAATACCCTGCACATTCGCTGTGGGACTGATGGAGCATGCCATTGCTCAGAGAAACCTCATCTGAGGGCACTTGAGCGACTCAAGGCCATTCGAGCTCGCAGTGATAATGGGATCACGTCGAGTTGCAGAGCCGACGATCCACTGCCACCGGGGTGGCCGACCGTCACAGGGTCTCTTTCTTGTTTAATCCAAGTAATTAAATGTTGGGGGCTCTTCAGGGTTTCAGCTAAAATTTTAGTGCCATCTCAGAGTTGTCACATGGCCCGCCCCCCTTCCTCCCCCTGTCCCATTGCTATACACCCAAATTGCTCAACCTCGGTGCCTGTTGGTGTAACCCGTCAAGTACTTTCAGTACTGTAACCACACCCTTGGAACCCTAGAGCGAGTTGCTCTTGGCAAACTGATAGCCGGACGACATGCAGACCACATATGCACACCAGAGCGACAAGAGACCGTGATCGCGAGTCTCCTGAGAACCATAGGCACTTGCGGTGACACCATGGATGTCGTCGGGCTTTGTGCTACCGTTCAAGCCACTTGAGAATTGCCTTGTAATGCGAGTCCTAGACAGGACCGTCAGTGGAGACCCTCTGTATATTCATTATGGGAAAAAGTCTGGTTTGACCTTCAGCAGCTGAAACGTTCGGGAATTTTTTTTCTCTCCAAACCGTAGTGTACCCCTACTTCACTGGCTGACCAGTGTGTGCAGTTGCGAATAGTAAAAGTGCTGAGCGGGCCGGTTTCCTGCGCTGTGCCCCTGCTGGGAACCGCAGGAGGTCTCCTTGCTTGGGGCTTGATGCGTGCACACAATAACAAAAACCATAAACCCAAAATGCACACTTTGAACACGAACCACTACACAGAGAACAAGGAAATGCATAGATGACACACTCGTAGATTGAAACATGTGCATATTGTGGAGGTAGTAATCGCGGAGGTCAGTCAGGGTATGTAAAAACAGTTGATCCCACGTGACGCCAGTCTATATAACACCACACCTTCAATATTTGTTCAAACCTGCGTTTTCGGATCTGCAGATCAAAACAAATCAACCATGCAGCTCGGTCTGTCGGCTCTGCGGCACGCACGGGCTCTTCGTCCGCTTCAGACAGGGTCTGATCCCGTCACTCGGGTGGTGCGCAACTACGCCAATGAGGTCAAGTACGGCAAGGATGCCCGTAATGCAATGCTTGCCGGCATCAACAAACTGGCTGATGCCGTCGCCGTTACCCTGGGTCCCAAGGGTCGCAACGTGTTGATTGAGCAGCCTTTCGGTAGCCCCAAGATTACTAAGGACGGCGTTACTGTCGCCAAGGCCACCG
This sequence comes from Corallochytrium limacisporum, assembly GCA_002811645.1. NCBI lineage: Eukaryota > Corallochytrium > Corallochytrium limacisporum. The sequence continues at coordinate 113,574 of PDIP01000048.1, forward strand.
AGTTCAGCGACAAGTTCGAACAGCTGGGTGCCAGTGTCGTGAAGGACGTGGCATCGCGCACCGCTGAGCACGCTGGTGATGGTACTTCTACTGCGACTCTTATTGCTCGGGCTCTTTACACCGAAGCCACCAAGAGCATCAGCGCTGGCGTCAATCCCATGGACCTGCGCCGTGGTATCAATGCTGCTCTGGAGGTCGTCCTCAACGACCTCAAGGCACGCAGCACTCCCATTAGCGGGAGCAAAGAAATCGAGCAGGTTGCTACCATTTCTGCCAACGGTGACACTGAGATCGGTGAAATGCTGGCTCAGGCTATCGAGCGGGTCGGTAAGGAAGGTGCCATTAGCGTGCAAAACGGTACCACTCTGAAGGATGAACTTGAAGTCACTGAGGGTATGCGGTTTGACCGGGGCTACCTGTCACCCTATTTTGCGCAGAACAATCGCAAGCGCGAACTGGAGCTGGAAAACCCAATGATCATGCTGTACGAGAAAAAGATCTCTCAGGCTGCCTCCCTGGTCCCCGCCCTGGAACTGGCTGCCCAGAGCAAGCGACCCCTTGTGATCATCGCCGAAGACATCGAGGGTGATGCTCTCGCCGCTCTGATTCTGAACAAGCTCAAGGGTACCGTAAACGTTACTGCGGCCAAGGCCCCTGGTTTCGGTGAGAACCGCAAGGCCATGCTGCAGGATATGGCTGTGCTGTCGGGCGCCGAGGTCATCACTGAGGACCTGGGTATGTCTCTGGAGGACGTAACTGAGGAGCAGCTCGGTTCTTGCAAGCAGCTGCGCCAGGGCAAGGATGAAACCATCATCCTGGGCGGCGCTGGTGATGCTGCGGCTCTTTCTGACCGGTGTGATCTGCTGCGCGACGCCATTGCTGAAACCTCCAGCACCTACGAGAAGGAGAAGTTCGAAGAGCGTCTGGCGAAGCTGACTGGTGGTGTTGCTGTCATCAAGGTTGGCGGTGCATCTGAGGTCGAAGTCGGTGAGCGCAAGGACCGTATCGATGATGCTCTGTGTGCTACCCGCTGTGCCATTGATGAGGGTATCGTCACTGGTGGTGGCACCGCGTTGCTGTACGCCTCCAAGAAGCTTGATTCCCTGAAGTTGGCCAACTTTGATCAGGAACTTGGTGTGAAGATCATGAAGCAGGCCCTGCAGGCGCCTTGCCGTATGATCTGCCAGAACGCCGGCGAAGAGGGCTCCGTGATTGTCCGTGACCTTCTGTCCCAGGGTGACGAGACCATGGGTTTCGATGCCAACAAGGGTGAAATGACCAAGATGATCGAGCGCGGTATCCTCGACCCCACCAAGGTCGTCCGCTCCGCTGTTACTGATGCCGTTGGCGTTGCTTCTCTGCTTGCCACTTCCGAATGCGCTGTCGTCGAGATTCCTGAACCTGTTCCCGACATGGCCGCCATGGGCGGTATGGGCGGTATGGGAGGTATGGGAGGTATGGGCGGTATGGGCGGTATGGGAGGTATGGGAGGTATGGGAGGTATGGGAGGTATGGGAGGTATGGGCGGCATGCCTGGTCTGGGCATGTAAGCCAATACCCTTCCACGTTTTCGCCTCCCAACATGTGATATCATGTTGAACCCCCTGATAATCGATTGATGGTGTACCGCTGCAACTATGGTGGCTACCATCTATTCGTTTGCACACCGTCTCGACTCGACGATTTGTAATATTACTTTCAGTTGGGGGCAACTCCACTACTTAGTGGGGCCTGCACCTAAAACCTGAACCCCCCATTTTGAATTCCACATACCATTAAATTCATTCTACAACCCTCATTAGCATGTCTTCAGCCAGAACCGATTACCTAGAGCGCAGGAATGGCTTCGCTGCTAAACTGACAGACAGGTATACACTTGGATCACTACAGTCTAATACTATCGCCGAAGTTCGTGATGTCGGTTGCATCCCCTTGATATCATTGGGCAGTTCGCCCGCATCTTCTTTAGCATGTTACATCAGATCCGTCACTGCCTTTCACCTAGGTGGTTGTCCCCGAAAGATGGGCCATGGCTTGCTCTATTCTGGGCCGTGGTATGCCCCGAGATCCAATGATGCTAGGAGTATTAGGATGGGTATAAGTTTGAACATTTATGTCGTACGGACTTCTTGAGAGCATTCTCCCGTCAGAAGCAGAGCGGGAGTAGTTGGTTTTGACTCATTTTTCGCAATAGCCGAAAGCATGCCGGATCATCGGAATGTAATAGTTGAGAAACATGCGATCTGCGTCCTACTGTTTTCCTACACATCGGTCGATGATTGTTCTATGAAGGAAGTTTCACGGCTCGCCGGGATGGGCCTCTGGGGATTGAATAGTCGCCAAGTGTAGTTCTGATGGTCCATACAATTAGCTCACCGTTTGAAAGGGTAAAATATATAGACTTCAGCACTATGACTGATTCTGCATCTGCAGTACTCGCACGATCCCTTTGGGTACCCCTCGGAATGAAGCTCCAAGTGTGTTCCACTGCTGGTGGGGGAGACCAACAAGGGGATCTTGGCACGGAGGTTTGTGTGCGCACAAGCAATTTGCCATCTGTATCGTGGTATGTGGTTGGCCTACCCCAATTATCACACACTGGTAAGCTGTGCGGTGTGCCGTAGACATCGTGTCCTGGGACCCAGTTATGTACAGACTATCTTGTAGGTACGAAAAGGATCCGCACAGAATGGTGGGGGTCGATGCCGGCCGCCGCAGTTGCGAATACATCTCTTGTCCTTCTATCGCTGTTGCCGATTGCTGGAGCAGCACCGATGGTATGGAACGCACTCGGCACACTACTGGTCTCCGCATCTTCTCTCCCCGCTCCTGATCAGACGTACGAATTGTGAATTCATCCCCAGTAGTGTGTGATCCGATACAATCCGGCGACGGAACATTGACTATTCTTATCAAAACAATTCCAAGTCTCACTGGAGTCTGCCAGCTGTCAAAAGTCAGGAAAGGTTGGTGCTGGTGCTGCAGACCATCCGTTGCTGGCGATTGAAAGAGGTGCAATAGTGTCCGCCGTGGCAGGTGTGTGTGCTCTGTGACTTCCACGAGGATAGTGGGCCGTCTGGTTCCTTTTGCCTGGAACCGGTTCTTCGTTAGTTGCTCAAATCGGGTTTGAGATTTTATTCTGCTCGTGTAAATGCTACGCTGTGGGTGGTGGTCTGATGGGGGCGTGAAACAGTTCATGACGTACGCAGACAACAAAACAACACTGTGCTGCGATCACTTACCCATCAGTCCGCGTGAACCTTGATCTGTTTTATATTTTTAGTCCCTTCTGTGCGAAAATCCATATTCTCATCTGTTGGCAGTGGACGTCCCCCTCATGGGTTTCTCAAACATTTGTGTGTCCAGGTCTTTAGGGAGGCTGGCTGACAAAATGCGCCGTATCCCGCTTGTTTATTCTTCCACGCCCGTCTGTTCCCTTCCGCCGCTCCAGGAAGTTCCTTCCCTCCCAGGCCCCCCCCCCCTCACTGGCTGTGTGGCCTCCGGCTTTCCATATACGTGCCACCAGTCAACCCTTGTCCGTCGCCGATATGGCAATCCAACACCCCACGGACGCCCGTTCCCTCCCTATTTCTCCCTCTCTCTCTCTCTCTCTTTTTTTTTTTTTTCCTTTTCTGTTCTTAAAATCATATGTTCTTCTTTAAGGCTTTTCTCTTAACGTTCTACTTGTTTTCCAACACTTGCCTTTTTCCAACAACCGGTGACGGTCTGGACTGACGGAATGACGCGGAAGTGTGTGGGTGTCCCAACATTTTTTTTCTCCTGCTTGCGATAAGTTCGTTTTTCTCTCCTCTTGGCTGGCCACGATGGCTGTCTGACTTGGTGGTGCGTGTGGGAGGAAACTCGTAGAAAGGGAACGAGGGAAGAGGAAGGGTGAGGGTGGAACATAGACAGAGCATGATGGTGTGGGCACACCAGCGCATGCTGACGGGTTAAGACTTCGTCGCAGCCATGCAATGCGGTACATTTACAATGTCTTCCAATGAACCATTTCGGGTCATCAAAAGGACTGTGTTGATGCGCGCTGCACCTCTGTATTGAACACTGAAGCATTGAATAGTATACTCAACGATGGGCGATCTAGTGTCGACTTCCGTGGTGGATAGAGCTCTGGCCTCACTAGTGCCCCACCGGAAAAGCTTCCCCGCGATCTGTCAACAGTTGCAATCCTACCGCAAATTAACACAGCATTAAAGTGATGGGTACTGCGAAGGTCAGAGGGCTGAGTTCGTACTACCTTTGGCCTTTGTATGGCCAATGTCTGGAGGTCGCTGACGAATTCTTGGGTCATTGGTTTGAATGTGTGGTGGTGTACGACACCGGGTGGTTGGAGTTTGGTTTACGAGCGGCATCATGGAGGATATTGCAGTCTCGCTAGATTGCTATCTGTTTCCACTGGGGTCCTGAACATGAGAAGGAAAGCTTTAGCTTGCCAGAAGCTCTGTGATTCCCGGGATCGAGATTCGTTATCGATGAGTCTGAGAAGTGCTGAGGAGGGCCAGTTCCACCGGTCGTCCACCCTGCACGATGAGGTGATGATGGACTGAGGCTTGCCGGTCCATCACCAAGAGAGGATGAAACAGAGGACATTGTGTGCGCAAAGAGGACATCATACAGTCAGTGGGACCAAGCGAAAACGGACAAAGACGATGAGATGTGTCCTGAATGTTGTTACACCTGTGACACCTTTTGAAACAATTTGCACCGTAATTTCCAAAGACAGCTGTAATTAATACAAGGTGCCTGGTCTGGGTTCGTCTTCGATGCCGTGCTTCGCTCCAATCGACCTTTGTCATGCAATATGATATAGTATACACATTGTGTATGCCGTTGCATGCCCGTATTAGCACTATATGATGGAAACGATCACGACCTGCCCCGCCTCCGGAGACTTCTTGCTAGAGATCAGTTGCTCTTCTTGGATCCAATCGCAATTCCAATGCCCTCCCCCCCCACC
>PDIP01000049.1:0-24096 GCA_002811645.1 Corallochytrium limacisporum
CTACCCCCCGGGGGCGCTCCAAAAGTTTCCGGCGCGTTCGGAACGTTGCCAAAACCACTGCCTTCGGCGGAGGGGCCCCCGGGGGGGAGGGGGCCCGTTCCCCGGGCGTAGCCAACCACCACCGCGCCCCGTCAGAAAAGACCGAGGGAGAGAGACATTTTTTCCCTCCCCACTCCCTCCTTTTTTTTTTTGGGTGAAAATGTACTGGAGCCCGGTGGACACAAGTTGCCTCAGGCCCCTTAGGGGAATAATAGACCCAGAAGAATTTGCAGAATGGGTGGCTTCAGAAACTGACCCCTTATTCATTCGAAAGGCACTCGGCTCACTTCCTTTCCCCCCCCCCCCCGGGTCCCTCTCCAAATTTATGCTTTTAATTTTTCTTGGTTGGTTACCAACCCGCCGGTGTCCGCGCTTGCTGATCGTCCTCCACCGGACACGTACCGAAACGATGACGGGTCCAAGCCCCTGCGCTTGCCCTCTTACGGATGCCTACCTCACCACGGGGGCCAACCACGGCACACACAGTGGGATACTACACGATCGCACCGTGATTCACGGAGCAACTCCAGCCCACTGGACGGGATTGCTGCTCGCCACAATTGCGTTTCAAAACAGAGTAACCCGTCTCTCAAGTCACGATTGATTAGTGGCATGTCCCAACCTTGTTTGGCGAGCCGGCCATGTACTCGGAACATTGTCACCGCCTTCAGCGCTCGACCAGTTCAAGAATCAAACACCGCGATACTAGGTCTCCTGATCAATTCATTCGCTGATCTTGCTTGCCGTGTATGTGTCAGACAGCGAGCGACCAGAGGCAACCAAGACACTTTGGATCATTTTTTTCTCTCCAGATCCAACATGATGCTACAGTGTTGTGTGTTGGCGTGCTTACTGCTCACCACACACACACACACACACACACAGACAGACACACACTCAACCCAGCATTCAAAGTAATCCCAGCCGTACTCGCGGGTCTTGGACTCTGCAAGATAGAAGGCTCGGGCCAGAGAAGCTGTAACTAAGCATAAGACGCAACCCCCAATCCGGGAATACGCCGAGAGGGCGTAATAAGAGCAACGCGTGGAACTTCTTCTTAACACCAGGAAAATTAGAGGGGGAGCCAGGACGGAGGAAGACACCCAAAAAATTAGAGCAAGGAACCATGTAAAATGTATGGTGCAATCCACACACACACACGCACACCCTGCACTCACCACCGTTCTCTGCCCTCTCTGATTTCGCTCTCGCTTCCCCTGTCCCTCCCTCTCTCTCTCTCTCTCTCTCTCTCTCTCTCTCTCTCTCTCCCTCCTTGGCCTTCTTCCTTTCTTAAGTATTTTTTCCCTACTTTTCGTAAAGGATGTGCCCCCCCCCCCTGCCCTGCCCTTTAATCGCTGTTGGGCCCGCAGGGGGGGGGGGCTTGGGCTTGTATGAATTTTTTCTGCTGACTTCCAAAGTCCGAAGGGTAGCCCTGAAGTCTGCGGAGCCCACCTTTGCAACAACCCCCGCTCCACCCACGCACTTGCTCGGTGCCCTGAAATGGCCCGGGTGAACCAGAAGGGAGGTGAGTAAGCCATCATTCCCTCGGGATAGGTAGATTGGTCCATCCCGGAGTGTTTGCCTGCATTGTGAATACTAAATTATCTGAAATTTATTCTGGATACCACGATTGTTGGAGATATATGGTACGCTAACACTCTCGTTCTCCGGTGTCGAACGCGGCAGCGGACAGGCTCGGTCTCCATGATTGAAACGAAGGTTTCCACAAAGTTTTTTTCTTTTTTTTTTTTGTGTGTGTGTGAGGCAGCAGTGTCCGTGCGTGTGTGATGGGGACTTGGTCAGGTCGGGTCCTGACTTGGTTCCCCCCCCACCGCCCGGAAGGAAAGGAAGAACAGACCCCACCGCCCGCCACGGGCGCTTGGGTTATTTTCCCAACCACGGGCCCCAACCCCCCTCGCACCAACGTCCCTGATTTCCCTTTTCTTTTTTTCTTTGGTCTTTGGTTCGCGGCGCCCCCCCCCACGGCGCAGGTGACTTGGGCCGGTGGGTACCAAGATTCCCAGGAGAGAAGTGTGTGTGTGTTGCGGATTGGAATTTCTTCTGTTCCCGACACACGCCTGCGTTTTTGTTTCTTTTTGATTTCCTGTTCACACCACCACCAATGCCCAAAAAGGCGGGATTAGACACACACACACACACACACACACACACACACACACGCAACGCAACGTCCACCACGTACGGATGTAGAAAGTTATGTGGTTTACTACCATCTCCTACACACAGATCAGGGTCCATGAAAGCCCAAGAACGAGAGGGAGCGAGACAGAGAGACAGAGAAACACAGAGGGGGGGGGGGGCAAGAGAGAGAGTGGTCCACCTGCAAATTTTAGGAGATCCCCGCCCTTGTCCAAATCGTTTCCCAGTAGCAGCAGATCTGGTAGCGCTGATAGAATTCCTAGCCCTTATTTCCGGCAGTGAATCGGGACAACTTGGCAGAGACACAGAGAGAGGGAGCGGGAGACACGGGAGAAAAGGGGAGAAGGGGAAGAAGGAGGGGGGGGGAAGAAGGGGGAACCGAACAGATGACCGGCGGGTGTAGCACACGTCCCAATCCTTTTTTTTTTCTGCCTTCCTTTATTTTTGCCTCTTTGCATTATTGCGTCGGTTTGCACCCATTGTTTTTGGCTCTCTTTTTTCTATCGTCCTACGTCTCTCTCGGTCTCGTTCTTTTTCTTTGTTCCTTTGGGCGCCTTGCGGTTCAGAACCCCCCCCCCAAACCCGAACCCCCTGCGGAGGAGGATCGTAAGTTCTCTCTCCACACTCGCATCTTGGGATCGTGGCCTTACGCCTCCCATTGACAGGCTTCGCGTGACAGCCCGAATCAACAGGAAGACGTTCCACAAAGTTCCATTTCCGACTCGGCAGCAAGACCTGTCGTATAGTACAGCCCTGGTAAGCTCGCGATGGCAACTTCAGCGGCAGCGTGGTATGAAAGATTTCAGGAAACCACTCCAGTCACTGGATTTCACAAGTCATTGCTAGACACGACATAGTTGAAAGAACCCCGGAGATCAATGACCCTCTTGAATTTTCTGGAAGTGTAGAACTGACATAGAAGATACACACATTTCTCATTGGGCACGAGACACGAGTAGTGAACTGGGAATCAATTATCGAACCCAAGTGCTTACGGCTTGCATTTTAAACGGTTTCATAATGACAGTGAATACGAAAAACCCGAATCCAAGCTTCTCCCTTTTGAATTAGGGAAGCGTTATTGTGTAGTCTCGCGATTCTGTGACATAAGATAGCCATGCCAAGCCGCCGAGACTCCCAAGACACGGACCATGGTCCGACATCGGTGGGTGCCGTTGACAGGAACTCGCAGATAGAATCACACATTTCTAACGCCACATCGTGGACGAGCCGACGTAGTTCTGCCAGTTATCGTGACGAAGAAGCCGAAGCGGGCCTGCCCCTGCAACCTCGTAGCAGTCAGCACAGTTACACAGACTCCCGAAGGAATAGTCTATCGGATATCATCAATCGTCGAGCAAGCCTGGTGGGTTCATTTCTGCGGAGCAGCGGGCAAGCTTCCGATCCTGGAGACGAGTGCAACCGACCAACATCCGGGATGTACTACTTGGAGGACTGGGAAGCGATTCAGGAATTTTGTACCGAGGCCGTGCAGGCGCTGCCTTTTATGCGTGGACGCAGTATTGAATTCTTTGACGATCTCTTCAAGGCCATGACCCTGGAATCGATACCGGCGGGTGCGACAGTGATCCACCGCGGGGACCGGAGGTCTCCTATGTATTTTGTAGTGGACGGAAGTCTGTCAGTTGGAGTGACCAAAGGAAGAGATTTTCCTGAGCTACTGCGCCCAGGACAACTGTTCGGACAACAGGGCCTCTTCTTTGGCATCAAGCGTATTTCTGCGGTTCGGACACTGACCCCGTGCAAGCTCGTCAAGCTGTCCGTGCCCGCACTTGAAGACGTTTTGGCTAAGCACAAGGACGTTGTAGATTCTATTCGCACATTCCAGCAGCAGCACCTTCAGACTTGGCTCATGACCACCAAGGATGCAACTGAGATTGCCTCCGAAGCTCTGCACACAAAGGCGATTAATCCGTTGACGTTACGCTTCCAGCCGGAACTGGAGGCACAGTACCAAATTTTCAATAGGGACTTTTATTGGTGGTCCCGGCGACTAAGGCTTAGCATTGTAATGGGAATTATCTTGGCCGCAGCCATCGCCCTCAGTGCTGTCAACACCAATCTGGACTCAGCCTTGCGCTTAGACAGAATGGATCCCGCCTGGGTGTTCTTCTCTTTGCACGGAACGATTATCCTTTGCATGCTTGTTCCAATGTACATGGGCCGTGTGTGGTCGACGCCGGCATGGGATCTGCTTGCTTGTCTTGCTGAATTGCTACTAGGTGCAACGTTTATTGTGGCATCCCGAGCACAGCGTTTTACAGGCGTCCAGCCTTACCAGCTGATGTTCTGGTTTATAACTATGACACTGATGGTGCCCACGTCTTGGCCCTGGGATCTGGTCGTGGGTGGTGTGCTGTTTGTGACCTTCACCATTGTGATGACCACTTCTGTGGACATTAACGACTCCGTGGAAGGGCACGTGACCTTTGCCATGGGTGTTGTCGGTCTGTTTGCCGGTGTCTGTGTGATTGCACATTATCAGTACTGGAACGATCACTGGAGACGGCGCATTTTCCTGCAGAGTCTCATCATCGCGGACTCCAACAGCGCTCTGGAGAGGGAAATCGAGAAGGCTCAGCGGATGGTAACCGTGCTCTTCCCCGACTCGTTTTTCCGCATGGAAAGCAAGCAGGGCGTGCTCGAGATAAGCACCCTTGTCCGGGACCAGTTCCGCGTCTACGAAGACGTCACGGTCATGGCCGCCGATCTGGTTGGTTTTACTCCTCTCTCCAGCACCCTGGACCCTTCTGAACTTGTGACGATGCTCAATGACATGTTCACGGCCTTTGACGACATTGCTTCTGCCTACGGCATGGAGAAGATCAAGACCGTCGGTGATGCGTACCTTGCCGCGGCTGGAATTCCGACCCCGGATGCTGACGCACCGCGGGCAGTAGTCAATGCCGCATTGGCTATGCAGAACCGCATGCGTAACGTCGGCACTGTGTGGGAGCATAGCTTATCATTGCGCGTCGGTGTGCACATGGGCCCTGTCATGGCCGGAATCATGGGCAAGTTGCGCGCATTCCTAGATCTCTGGGGTCCGACAGTTGATACAGCCTTTGAATTGGAACGTACTGCGCGTACTGGCACCGTGCACATCTCCAATGCCATTATGGACGTGCTGGGTATGGGCCTGAACGAGTACGAATGGGAACCGGACGAGAGTGTCGTGATCAATGGCGAGGATATCCCCACGGCCGTAATCACAGCCAAGAATAGTGTAATGGGCATGGGCATGGGCATGGGAATGGGAATAGGAATGGGAATAGGAATGGGAATAGAAATGGGAATAGAAATGGAAATGGAAATGGATATGCTGCCGTTTAGTGCGCCGGGCGTGAATACTCGTTTAAGCGGACCTGCAGCCCTGGACAGAGCGGACGGCGCACCCAGTGAACTCGAGCCAACAGGTAGAAATACACGGATGACTCTTCCTGCCATGCCTTCCGCTGGTGATGGCTTGGAGGGTCTGTCCACGGGTCGGAAAAGCATCGCTGGTGGTAGAATGACCGGCCATCCAGCCATGATGCAAGGTCTGGGCTTCCTCAGAGGTCCGGGGAGCCACGGTGGCGGATATGATGACATAGGTGATGTTCAAGCTGCGATGACGTCCTTTGGAGGAACTCGTACTTCCAGGAATGCTGGTGAAATGAGCGCGTTGCGATCCGCTGTACCATCAGCAATCCCGGGACCGGATATTGGAGCCTGTCAACTGGTGCCTGGTGGTTCTCCGGGGGCATCATGCGGCGGCCCGGGCGCCGTGGACACCGGCCCGGTATCTGGCCCCTCAGCCATAGAACGCCTTGGCCTGGGCCAGCCCGTGCGCCCAGACAGCACTGAAGCCGGACGCATGGCTGCAGCGCAGGTGCTCGTGCCCGGCAGTGCAGGAACGCTATCGCGTGAGACAACGTCAATCATGTCGCAGAGTTCGTGGCACTCTGGCCGGAGACGATCGTCCGCCGATGCCTCAACCGTGGCCAGCGCGGCAGTGCTTGCGGAGGGCGCGGGAGCGTCGTCTTTCAATTCTCTCCCTACTGCTGCGGGAGGTTCCAGCCACCTGGACAGCCGCAGGGCTTCGTTGCTCACCGTTGAAGAAAATGACGACAGCGCTTTGCTCACAGCACGGCGTAGACAGCGCCAAACCGAAGCGGAGAGTGTGGTGGAAGCTCAGACCGGTCCAAAACGGGCCGGTTCTGCGTCGAATCTGCTCGCAGGAATCAACGGTCTTGGCGGGCAGGTAGGGTCTGGTCAATTGAAGTCTGTGAGTGCGATCGCGTCAAACGCTGTTACTGGAGCGGAGAACAACAGCATGTCCGACGATTCCGGAAGTGTCAATGATGCTGGCGCAGCGGCTCTTGAAGCAATGATTCAGCGGTCCAATGCCGCCACGGCGGCAGCGGTCCAAGCGAGCAAAGCCAAAGCAACTGTGGATGCCAGTGAATGCGTAGGACTAACTGAGATTGGTGTCCATGACCAACATCGCCAACAGCAACTGGACATGAAAGGCGAAGATAGGAGAAAAGGAGGGATCGGCTGCTTTGGGCGCGGTCGTGGCCAGAGGCCCAAGGACTCACCGGGCGCCTTCCCCTTTGGTGCCGTAACAAAGGAATCTACCTCACCCAGCGTCATCCCTCCTGCCATACCGATAGAACCGCCTCAATCGCATATGAATATTTTGCCGGCCACAGGTGTGAACATGGCGGAGAACTTGGTGCTACGCAAGAAGCACGAGAGCCGTACCAGTGGCGTCGACGGAAGGCAACGATACTCTTCCTTTTCCCAAGGGAAACGGTCAAGAGATTCGTGGTGGCGGACTGTGCTAAACTCTTACGTTCCTGTGCGCAGTGGAGAGGCCGAAGAGCATCGTGGTATGCCCTCAGAGGCTGTCAACAATCGTTTGATACCTGATCAAAATGGCACTGGTGACGCAGCCGTGACTCACACGGGAACTCAGGTGTCCATCCAAATGAACGAACTTCTGGAGCAAACTGCGGCCAATGCAACCTCCGTGACAGGTGCGGTTTGTGCAGCGGTGTCTCATTTGAAATTGAGCACTACCGATTCTGGTCTTATGCAGGCTACGCAGCAGGCGTCCCATGACACAATAGGAAGTGCAGAGGAGACGCGAGACGCACAATTTGCTGTGAACTCGTCATCTACCAGCGGCACCGGTGAGGGTGAAGATCATGCGGTGACTGCGGTGAATGGGTGTGCGGAAATGATTGGCGTAAAGATGGGCTTCTTGCGACACGTCTGGCCTTTTGATGTAGACGGACGCGGGGCACTCTTTGACGACTATGTCGACGAGGTGGACCGAGAGGATCGGTTCCGGATCACGTTCCTTCTGATCTCTCTTTGCTTCACTACTGTGATGGTTCTGCAGCGAGTGAATGCAGATGACAATAGGTGGATAGCACCGTTGGTCACAACCATTGTGTTCTTCACTGGCTTCAGTGCTGCCTTTGTCATATCAGCAATACGGTCTCGTGCTTTGAACCGCACGGTCCGTCGCTTTGTGCCGTTACTGCTCACGTTTGTCATTTATCTCCCCGAGTTTATTGTCTTCGTCCTTGTTGTGCCTGACTTGTGTAGCGATATCCCGGACGTCACTTCTACTTGCCGCACCTTCGAATTCAGCGACGTGCCGTGTTGTGTGAATCTATACAACTACGATTGGATTGCACAGATATTGATCATGGCCCATATCCTGTTTTTCGTGCGTAGTGGGTTCACTGTGTTGACCACATCCATGCTCCTTATCCTGCTGTTGAACGTAGTCGGTCATGCACTGCTTGATGCGGACGTCGTCATCCTGTCGCAGACCTTTCCATGGTATTTTGTGCAGACGTTAATCACCATCTTTGTAGCATACGTATACGAGCGCGAGTTCCGCAACAACTACGGCAAAATTGCCACCATGGAGCAGCACCGTCAGGCCATTACTGTCGTCGAGGAGCGCATTGACTTGTTGCTCAACAATATCATTCCTACGACGATTGCTGCACAGATGAAGGAGGGACAGCCGATTGTTGCCGATCGATACGAGAATGTAACGATTTTATTTGCGACCATCACTGATGCTTCTGGCGAACTGAACCTTAATCTGGAGACGAGTATTCTGAATGAAATAATCGTGTCCTTTGATGAACTGATCCCACTGTACTTTATGGAGAAGATCAAGGCTATCGGCAACACGTTTATGGCCGCCTGCGGTGTGCCTGTGGTGCGCAGCCGCAGTGCAATATACACTGCACAGTATTCGATCGCTCTGCAACGTGTCGTAGCTGACTTCAATGAGCGAAATGGTACCAACCTGAACCTGCGCATTGGCATGAGCAACGGCCCCGTGGTTGGCGGAGTCATTGGCACCAAACGCTTTTTGTTTGATATTTGGGGCGACACCGTTAACGTCGCGTCACGTATGGAATCCAGCTGTCCGTACGGACGGATCCAGGTCGACCGGCATTTGTACGACATCCTGCGTGACCAGGCACTCTTTGTCAGACGGGGTGAGGTGTACATTAAGGGCAAGGGTGACATGGAGATCTTTTTCCTGGAGGGTATACAGGTCGAGGCAGGCCGCAAACGCGTGTCTATCATGCGCGACCCGAACAGGCGTCCAAGTTTCACTGGAGCCACTGGTCCCGGGTCCGCGACGTCGTCATTAGGCGGGGATAGCGAAGGTGTTATCTTTCCCACGGGTAGGCGCGGGAGTGCTGTTGTCGGCATGAGTATGGCTTCGGTCATTGCCGAGGGGCTACACGAAGAGAGTCGCGATTCGCTCTTGGAGACGGGTAGCAGTGAAGTAGGGGCGGGTCAAGTCCGGTGCATCAGCCAGAATGAGGACACGTCCCCCACAACTGGAAATTCCCGCGCGCTACCAATGCTGAAGAGTGCATTGAAGGATAATGGAGACCTTGATGTTGACCATGGGAGCGGTGCTGCGGATATCACAGCCAAACGACGCGTCAGTATTCATGTCGATGAGAATGATCTGCCTATCACCGCATTCATGAACACACCGTTGACCACCACAGATCACGGCACAACATCACCTGGAGCGGACGAGCCTGATCCACCGGTGTCGCCGGACGTGACATGCCAACGAGAATGTTTGCAAGCCCTCGAACGCGATCAAGTCGCCCTGGCTAAGCCTCTGCGGAGCAGTCGGCGTGACTTTGCCGGCGATGGGATCAGCGGTCCGCGTGCCCGGGTGCAGGCTGCGGTCACTGCTTTGGTTTCCACAGCTTCGGGTGAGACTGCAGCCCCACACGGCTCGGACTGGAATGGATCCTCAGGAAGGGAACGACGCCGTTCATCATCCGGTGGCAAGATGCCAATGTGAAGGATGCCTAGGAAGGCCTGACACAGATACCGCCCGCGGCTGTTGATCCCACTACCCCTCTATCGCCGATTACCCTCGGACCCATCCGTGCCTTGGGCACCGGCGATGCCAGCGCTGAGACCCCTGGCAGGAGCGGTAAGATTTTGGACGACTTGCTTTCAACATCACACCTGAACGACAGTGCAAGTCACATCCATCTCAGTTGTGGTGAGTGACGGCCGAAGAAGACGTCTTCTTCGACCGGATCAGGTTATCTCCTCACTAGCAATAGTGCTTCCGTGGGTGCCGTCAAGAGGGTGCGGAGTGTATGGCCTGGACGTAAATCGGAAGACCTACACAGATCGCGAGAGAGACAAGATGGATGAGCGGTGGCCCTGTTCTAGGATAGTGCCAGTGAACGGGAATTTGATTCGTTCATTAGTCTTTGTACAACTAATTGAGGTGACGTTGACGTCACCCAAGCTGAATACAACACGTCTTGCTATTCCACTTATTCTTTCAAGGTATCAGAACATTGTTAGTGGAGCGAAACCTTATTTGCTTTGTGGTTGCCTTCGCCCCTTCCCTCCCCCCGGGTTGCGCGCATTAGTGAATTGAGGCCGGTGAGGGGCGAGAGGGAGACAGAAAGAGAGACTATGGCGTGGCGTGTGGACGGCACAAGACGACTCTGGCTGTCCTGGGTTGAAAACCTTCTCCTTTGCCGGATCATTTCCTGGGGCTCGCGTCGAAACAGTGATGCGCGTCTGGACGTTTGGGGTGCATTTGTGAGTGCGTTTCGTCTTGGCACCGATGTAATTTTCACGGCGGTACTTGGTACGAAGCAGATGGCACCCCTATTCCATTTCTGACAAAAGCGAACATTGAGTTGAATCGGACTCTTTCACAAAGACAAATCCATTCCAAAAGCAACCGGAAGGATAAAGAAGCAGACCAATACGAAAGAGGATAGGCCATGAGTGAATGTCCTCTGTGCGAGTTTGCCTCCCCCATTGATCACAGATTACCATCAAACAACGAAGAAATAAGCTGTGGACGACCAGCATCCCTAGACTCCGGGCTTTGTTCCCATCCACTGCCGTCAGAATGGTAGCTACCCGCAGGTCAGCGCGAAGTAAAGTAGCCGCAGCCCCTTCTGCTGCTTCTGTCGATCATCACCGGGACCCTAATGGAACTCCAACAAAATATCATGGTGGATCCCTTAGTGCCCACCGCACGCCTGAGTCCACGGTAAGCAAGCGTCGTCTCAACCGCCATCGATCTAATTCACCCGTCAAGATGGATTCCCCCGTCGAAGTGTATGAGTCGCCGGACCGCAAGCCAACTCGGGCCGAACTTCACAGCCACGGAAGTCAGACAAATATCCGTACTCCTCCACCCGCGGTGTGGGGCAATCGCTGGCAGATTTCCGAGCACAGCTCCAGTCGAGGCAGTCCTCCGATCAAGAGAGAGAAGAGGGAAGAAGGGACTGCTGTTTATTTGGATGATAAGAAAGGTATCCCTATGATTGACAGTGAATTAGTGGATCATTACCATGACAGCGACCTCGATCCCCATCTCGCCTACATTGCCTCGCTATACGCAAGCCATGCCAAAGTTAAACCGAATGCCAAAAGCGGTGGGGCCGGAGCTATCAACACGGACCACGTCCGCCTAGTGCACGAGGCCTTGGTCATGCAGCACGGGGGAAGAGCAGTCAACACTGAAACAGACGAATCCATCATTGATGCCCTGGTCGCGACTATTCTGAGCCAAAACACCACCGATAAGACCTCTGCAAAGGCCTTTGCGGAGCTCAAGCGCCAGTTTCCGACCTGGACAGCAGTGCTGCAGGCTAAGGATGCAGCGGTTGCGAATGCCATCAAAGTCGGTGGACTTGCGGACATTAAAGCAGCTCGAATCAAAACAATTCTTGCGGCGGTCAATGCGGAGACTGGTGACCCTTTGGCTCGGGGAGAGGAGATTAGCTTGGAACATATGCGCAATGAGGCCGAGTGGTCCAATGATCGCATCAAGAGCTACCTCACCAAATTCAACGGAGTTGGCCCCAAGACCGTGGCCTGTGTTCTCATGTTCTGTCTGCGGCGGCCGGAGTTTCCTGTGGACACACATGTGCACCGTTTGAGTGCGCGGATCGGCTGGACTGCCCCAAAGAATAGTCGGGAGGACTGCTACGCGCGCATGAACGAGGTTTTGCCGTCCGAAGTCAAGGCCGAATTGCACCTGCTGCTCGTAGACCATGGCAAGACAACCTGTCGCAAGCAAGCTCCGGACTGTCAACGGTGTTTGGTAGCCCCATTATGTGCGACCGGCCGGAAACGAGTGGCAGCAAAGTGCTTGGCGCACCTTGCGGAGACAGACAGAGCCAAGATCGGAAGCGTTGAGGGCGATGATCTGACTAAGACTGAGCCGCAAGAGGATATCGAAGACTTGGTAAAGGCTTCGGATAATGAAGAACAGCAAAAAATCAAGGTGAAGACGGAGGGCGCTGATGGAGGCCGCAGGGTGAAGCGGAGACGTAGCAGCCGTCGTTCATAGAAGACAACTTAACAGCCCTTGTCATCTTGACTCAGCAACACAAACAGACACATTCCTCCCTTAAACGACATATGACTATACGACTTATGGTCCTTTCTCCTGTTTTTCGTTTGTTAGTGTTCTGACGTACATCGGCAACCACAAATTCGAACGGTCTGAACTCAGCACCCAAAATATCACTACTGTAAAAGTCCGGCCACCTTTGTTTCAATTGCTAGAGCGACACGGCCCACGAACGGAGCCAGGGAGGGCACCACGTACTTGGCCAGACCGTAGCCCAATAGTGCCACCATACCGACAGTCAATCCTGCGACTGTCTTAACAAAGCCCGTCGGTGTGACCTTCAATACCCATTCCCGAGCTTGAGGCCAAGATCCCGGCCCTTGGAGACGATATTGGTACACTCCGCAGCTACTGATCCACAGCCATAGTGCCAGGCTTGGGTTACTCCATATAGTGGGTGCCACTCCAAAGCGGCCGCCCAAGTCGTCGCAATAGAGGTACGGATCTCGCTGGATCGTGTGCCGATCGCTCTTCCAGTAACGGTTGGAACATTCCTTGTGCTCCCGCTCGATGTCAGACATCATGGTATTCTTGTCCGGAAGCTTGACTTTGCCCAGGCATAATTGGACCCAATATCGCGCCACGATTTCGGACACGGGAATCAGACCTCCAGATGCCGGCTGCGCGAACCCGATGAAGGCTAGTGTATGGTCTAGGTTCGGTGCAAAGGCATTCTTCCACAGATTAATCTCGTTGGTGTTCTGGTTAAGGATTTGTTTCCGCAGGTTCGAGGACAGGAAGGGCAGATCAACTCGATAGCCGGTGCAAAGAATGACCCGGTCAGTGTGGTACTCGGTACCGTCCTCGAACACCACGCCGGTCTTGGTGAAATGCCGGACATTAGGACGAATTGTGACCTGGCGTCTCTGCAGGTAGTGGTAGAGTGTAGGACTGACCGTCGGCTGCGTTTGGAGCATACCCATTTTCGGGTTCAGGCCGTATTTGGACGGATGTCCATAGATCGCACTTATGATGCTCTGAAACATGATCTGGTTTACCTTCCAATCACCGTAGAGACTGAAGCGGGTCACGTGGTTGTCACTAGGCCTCCCGAAAATGTAATTGGGAACGATCCACGCCCCACTGCGGGTGGACAGAGCCACGTCAGTGGCACCGGCTTGCACAGCATTCACAGTGACATCGACAGCACTGTTACCAATGCCCACGACGCAGACATTATGGCCCGGGAGATCGGCTCGGATGGCATCTTTGTAGGCGACTGAGTGCATCACGGTACCCTGAAACTCGGACTGGCCCGGGAATGTAGGGATCTTGGGCTTGGCATGGTGGCCCGTGGCAATGGCGACGAAGCGGGCCTCATACACGGTCATCATGTGCTTTGCATCACTGTCTGTGCTCTCAGTTTCCACTCTCCACCGGTCGCCTGGTCCATGTTCAACATGTGTAACCTTTGTTCGGAAGCGAATAAGGTCTTTGAGCTTGAAGTGATCCGCAAAGTCGTTAAGGTACTTGGCCATGAGTGAGTGGTGGATGTAGTCTGGATTTTCTTCCGGCTGGGGGTAATCACTATAGGCATAATGGTGTTTGCTCACATTGATGTGCGTGAATGACATGACGCCGTAGCCGTCAGAGTATTGCCAGAGTCCACCTACGTGGTCGGTGGCCTCAATGCCGACAGTTTTGAAGCCAGCCTCCTGGGCCTCCTTGAGGGCGGACAGGCCGGAGACCCCTGCACCAATGACGATGGCATCAACCCGATGCACCTTGCCAATAGGAGGAGAGGTCATTCTGCTCCTGGAGTTTCCACTTTGTTCGATCGGTTAGGTTTGAAGCCTACGGACGGATCACACAGCTTTCATTACCTTCTATACCGGGTCTAAGTACCTGATGTGCTCTATAGATCTTACATTTGTAACTCTTTGCAGTCTGTGTACACTGGTTGTTTTGCACAGTGGTGTAAGCGATAGCAGCGCCGGAGTCTTCTCCTCGTCACTCAACCTCGTAACCGGGCTCTCCCCTCCCCCCTCGGCGTGCAATCTTCGGCGCCACCCCCCCCCCCCCCCGGCGTGCAATCTTCCGCGCCCCCCCCCCCCCCCCGGGGGGGCGGCGGCCCTTGCCCCCATTCTGCGCACTGGCCCGAGTGACAAACCCAGCAAGGAAACAAGAAAAGCGGGGAACCGGAGCAGGAAGGGAGAACAATGACGACACACGCCAAAGCCGTTAAAGGTGACAGGCCGACCGGTCACGGATCAAATTTCGGTCGGGTATTAACAACTCTCCGCCGCTAGTATACACTGTGGCTGGTATCCTACTGTATTGTGATACGTGTGTGTGTGCGGACAGGCGTGACGCTTCAAACGCCCAGGGTTGGAGGGAGGGGCCCCTCGGCACCCCTCGCTTCCGCCGCATTTCCCGCTTGTTCTCTTCTTCACGTTTTCCCCACCACAGAATTATAGCCGTGAGATGAGAGTTGGCGGTGACCAACAAGGGATGAGAAAACTGAACGGCAGCACAGAACACAATCTGATCTTCCTTGGTTTCTGTATTGATTGTATTTCGATCTCTAACTAACTTCGCAAATTTATAGGCTGGTTCACAAAAATCGTTCATGGCTTGGATAGACACATACTATAGTAACCAAGAAGACACATTAACCCTTCGTGTCCTTCCCTGACGTAGTATTCGAGAGCGACACAGCCAGGCGTCCAAAGGCGCTTTCATGGCTCTTGGCACTGTTCTTCCTGAGGATCTCCAGCAAAAGACTGGTGCTCGGGGCCTGCTTCAACGACGATTGTTGTTGTGCCGCTCCTGGTGCCGCTCCTGGTGGCGGGTCCGATGGGGGTAGTGATTCAGCAGCGTCTGTCAACGTTGACATTACAGCCCTTCTCTGGACTGTCAGATTGGGGTCCTTGGGGTTGGCACTGTTCTTCTTAGTACCTCTACCGCGAGCGCTGCTGGTCGCACTTACAGTGGCCGTCTTTAGCTCGGCATCTTGGGTGCGGGTAGGCTGACACTCCTTCGATCCCTGCATCACCTCGACAATTTCCGACTCGGTGACCTTCAGCACTGTTTCGTGATCTTCGACTTCTGTGCTCTGCTGTAGTTGTTGCGGCTGCGAGTCCTTTACCGACTCCACCTGGTCCTCTAGGGATGCTCTCGTTGCACCTTGTTCAGTGTTGCTTTTTGGGCTCATCTGCTCTTCCCGCTCCTGCCCTTGAGTTATTCCCAAAGACGCAATGACTTCGGCTGCCGCTGCCATTGCCTTGGCCTTCGGTCCGTGCTCCATCTCTGCATGGTTAATGTGCTCGTCAGTATGAGGCCGCTTCGGTTTGTTTGCGCGGATTTCCGCCATGCTCCGCTTCATTTGCCGAACATGGGCGTCAGTGAGAGAGATTGTTCCCGTCCTGTGGGGAGCAGCAGCGTTAGGGCTGGTCTTTACTCCATCCGTAGACGAGACGCTACTGGACTTTGCGGTGTCCGCAGTCTTTGCCTTCTTACTAGCCGGACTTGGTGTGGTGCTGTTCCTACTCTTCGAAGAATACTTCTTGTCGCCATCATCGATTAAACGCTTCTTCTTCTTTCGTGAGATCCGTCGCAGAGCATTAAATGCACCAGAGGTGATATGCATGCGATCCACTGATCCAGGATTTTTCTCCTGCTTGTAGACGGTGGCAAGCATGTGCACGTACTCAGTCTTGAAGTTCTTGAGCACATTAGCGTCTAGCTGGTCACTGGGCATCTTGATCATTTCAATCATGATGGCCACTAGCTCGTCTCGAGATTTGACAGGCTCTGGTTTGCGCCGCTTGCTACTGCACAGGTACATATCACCAGCAGCCGCTGAAGGCGGCCTGCGGTCGGAAAGGTCTTCTGTTGGTGGAACTTGAGTCTGTGACGGCCCCAGAGTTGATGTCATGGTAGATTCGCTCTGAATTTGCCCTGTTTCATCGTTTGCAGGCTTCTGTCGGCTCCGCTTCTCTCCAAAAGCAGTCGCTGTCCTTTGCGATGAGACGCCACCCTCTGCCGGTGCACCGTGGCCCGGCGTCTGGGTAGCGCTGGCAGCCAACACAGCAGCTACAGCCTCAGCAGCGGCTTTTGTGGCCCGCTCGGACATGATCGCACTAGTGGAAGATGTCATCGATGGGAGCTGCACGTCTCTCAGGCCCTGTGGTTCTTGCTGTAGGTTTTCATGTGCTGTGGATGCAACTGTGCCAGCCGCTAATGGTCGTTGTTCGTGTACCGCCGTATCCATGACTTCCTCATCCTCCGAGTCCGGAGGCTGGTGAATGCTATCCAAGGGCGGAGTAGATGGTGGAGTGGGTAATTCAGGATCTTCGTGCTCGTGGTCGTCCTCTTCAATGACAGCGTCCACACCCGAGGCCACAGCGTCATCAGGGCCTGGGTGGGTATCGGTCGGCGTGGTATCAGTCACGACATTCTCAGGAGCACCTGCCTCCTCAAGCAATCGATCCATTTGCGAGTCGTCCAGGTTCGGGTTCCAGTCGGATCCCCCGCTGTCTTCAACCATCATTGCTTCCTTCGCTGCGATCATGACTTTGGCAGTGTTCTGGCATAGTTGATCAGCCCGGTCTTGCCACACGGACATAGTTTCAAGGTCGCTGTTGGCGCTGTCCTTGCCACTCTCAGCACCACCTGGCACTTTGCAGGCCTTTCCGGGGCGCAGAATACGCGCCGGTTGTGTTTTCTCCTTGGGTGCCTGAAGCTCTTGTTGTCCATCCCCTTCGGTCGGTTGTGGTCGCTGCTGAGACTGTGCCAATTGTGTGAGTGGCGTCTCTGCAGGTGGGTCGTCGAATTGGAGCGCCCTGGCGGCCCGAATTCGACTTGATGTCGTGGATGTGCAGAGTGTGTTCGAGCTGGATTTGTGCTCATTGACCGCCTCGCAGACCGACAAAGCTGTGCGTGACACGGTTGGAGAGTCCTTGGAACCGCTGGTACGGGTGCGCCTTCGTGAGCTCGTCCTGCGCTGACCACTGCCACACAAGTTCGCATTTGCCCTTGGGCTGGTGCCCTTGTCCATTGCAGCGTTGTGCAGACCCTCGTCACTACGCGTTTGGACCCTTTCAATGCGGTAGCTCATCTCCTGGCGCTGTCGTTCCAGAACATCACGATTATGAATGCGATTACGACTTCCCTCGGCCTGCTTTCCTATGCTTGATACATTGGACTTGTATCCACTGTCTCTCGACCGGTCCTGACTCCGACCAAGCACACCCACAGACTCCACCATGGACTTTGGAGTTTCCTCCGCACAAACTACCCGTAGACCACACATCTGGCACATACATCGGGGCTTGCTATGTTGTTGAAGTCCACAACGGTCTCGAATCGCACACATTACGTGGTACCGACTGCCGCACGAACCACTGCAGACGACAGTTGCATGCCGTCGCCGGCAGACTTTGCAGCACTCTCCAAGACCACGACTGGCCACAGCCACGACAGATCCTATATCGTACACCTTCGTGCAGCCTTTGGGTACGTATCCTGCCTCGCCTGGAGTGCCCACATTCCCCTGTGGACCAATCATGGATGGATCTACGTCAGTGTACTTCACTCCCGCACTGTACAGTGCACACCGTTCGTGGATGTAGATGCCATGCTCAAAAGGCCCTATCGGTGGCACAACACCAGCCACTCGGCCCCGTGTGCAGATGCTACAGCGCAGCAGTCTACGATTGTTACTTCGCTTGCTCTGCTGAGATGACTGCTGCTGCTGAATCTGATGATGTGGCGACTGATCTTGAAGTGGGCATGTGCCATTGTTCGCAGTTGGCCTGGAAGGACCGCCAACGGTTTTCCGCGCCATTGTAGTTCTTATGATCTTCTCTGGTGGGTACACTTTTTGGTCTGATTACGTGATTCTACGCGTTTTGACGAGGTCCATAGCCAGACCATCATTGCACTGTTCTAGTCCTTGTCAAATCTTCGAAATTGCTTACAACCTCGGCTCACCGTCTGGAAGCCGTGAAATGTTCTCACTTGTCAACCAATCTTCTTCATAGCTTCTCCACTTCACAAAACCAGGCTAACACTCTACACACTGCCCAGTCTCTGCGACCTTTTGATCGCGATTTCTCGCGTCTTACTTGCCAATCCGCATCCCGTCCACTGCCCCGACCACAGACGATTACCAACACCTCCGCACCAAAACCCGCCACATCCCCCGTACCCCGGTGGTCGGGTCACAAATTCCACGACCGCAGAGGAGAGACCATCACCCACCCGCCCAACGCAGAGGCTGGCGGGTTCTCCATCTCGGGAAAAAAAAAAACACGCAACCCGGACGGTTGCAAAAAATACCACCGGGCAACTCTGAATTTTCGTTCCTGGTAGGGGGTCTATTATTTCCATTTCCAAAATACTTTCCGCACGGGGGCCTAATACTCGGGACCTTTCCCCCTCCCCCCACCCCCCCCCCTCTTTTCCAGTAGCAAAGGGTGCCATGCACGCACTGCTCGGGACGGTGATCGCTTTAGCGCGCGAAAACAAACAGTGGCTGATGCAGCAGAGGGAGTGGGGTGGGGGGCCTTGACACGAGACCCGTCCAGAGGCGTAAGCCAAAGGGCAGATTGTGTCATAAATTCCTGTGGGTGGTATTCAGATACATTGGGGACATGAATCGGAATGTACTGTTGAAGTTCATGGTTGCAAAGCTGAAGATTTTGATTGCGAAGGAAATCACATCGAATGGAAATTGGAGGTCGTTCGCAGACTTTGACATCCTTCCTGTGGTGGAATTCATGAAGGGGACATAGTCATACATATATATTCATACGCCCATACACAATCATGCCAGTAGTAGATGGCCAAGACACGGAGGCCAAGCATAAGGTCGTCCACGACAAGATGCAAAAATATCAGTCGTTATACCAGAAGGAACGCAGTAAAACCCAGGAACTGCAGGGAGAACTGCGGACGTGGAAAGATAAGTTGGATCTGCGGGCTGAGGAGATCCGCAAGAGTTTCGAGCAAGATGTGAAGGAGCTGAATGAAGAAGTCTGGATCTTACAACGGGAAAGGGACGAGGCCAAGGAAGAAGTGGAAGCTCTTCTGCAGCTGGCGGAAGAGAAAGGCAACTCTGCCAGTTCGGAGCAAGTGCAGCTTGAAGAAGAATTGACCGCCACCAAGGACCAGGTGCAGCAGCTACTCACTGCCAATGAAGATCTCAACAATCAACTGATGTGCCTGAAGGAAACTCAGGCCGTCGAGGCTGTAGATCGCAGTACTCGGGATGCTATGGAAGCACAGTTGGTCCAGAGCCGGGACGAGAACGCCACTTTGCAACGGATCGTGCAGGAACTGCGTGCGCAACTAAAGAACGACACGGAAGAGTTTGCAGCCCGCTTGAAGGAGAAGACGGAGATTTTGACCCGTCAATGGCAGGAGGCTGTCGCTGCGCACGAAGAAAGCAAGGAGGAAGCCGCCAGGGCGCTTGAGCGTGCCGTCGCAGATGCCAAGTCTGTGGAGCGCGAGGCCATGACCGCTGAACTTCGCGACGGTAGGGCCGCGGTTCAAGAGATGCGACGAGAGACCTCCGGGCTCGAAGCCACGGCACGCACGCTCAAGGATGAGAGAGACGAACTGCAGCGCCGCCTGACCCACCAAGGCAACCAGTTGTCAATTATTCAGGCTGAACGATCGACGGATGGCACGACCTCCAATCGCATGCAGGCCATCATTGATGATCTGGAAGTAAAGATTCAGGCCATGGAGCAGGATGCCAGAGAGCAGGTGATGGAGATCAGTGCAGGAAAGGCATTATTGGAGATGACGCTGCAGACGCTAAAGCAGACGCTGGACGGCCTGCTTGATCATTTCAACGGCGCTAACGAGCTGGACGCAGACTTTGATGAGGACGATGTGCCTGGACTGCGCAGGAGTGCCAAACGCCGCCGTGCAGAGAGCAAGCAGCGCCATGTCTCCCTGGCACCGTCAGTAATCCGGGAACTGGACGTTGCGCGCGATGTCTACAACCGTACGCGCACTATGCTCGAGCGTACCAACCTGGAGGATGGCATGAATTACACTGTGCGCTATTATACATGGCAACAGCAGCAGGGTGTGGATCAGACGGATGGCCAAGTATTTATGGAACCGGCCGAACTCAAGGGGTTAGTCATTGATGAGCTCGCCCTTGACGGCAGCTACGTCATTCTCCGGAACCAGGGCATGCGCACTTTGAACTTCATGGACGATGAGGTGACACCTCACGCCTTTGATCACGTTCTCACTGTGACTGTGGAGGATTTAAGCGTGGACCTCAATCTAACCCAGGAGTTGCTCATGCCCGTGAATCTGCGTACGAAACGTGTCCAAGGCCTTCGACCCGGAGACCGTTTTGTCATTTGGCTAGGACAGACTGCGGCCCAGAAACGGGACAGCTACCGCCGCGTCCTGAGCCAAGGAGTGCTGCGGCGTCAGTTTGAGTGGGATCTGAACGGTGTGCAGGACTTTCTGAGCCTGGGCGGTGCACACCGAGACCCCAGTGCGGGTATGGCATGTGTTGTGGCCAAGGTCCCCCGCAGTGGCCAGACTGCCGTATCCAGCGCTTCAGCGACTTTGAAAGAAAGATCGGAGGACCCAGATCAGTCATCCCCGCAGCGCGTGCGCTCACTCATGCTTGAGGCCTCCGTTGCTGTACTAGAGCCGGTGTCGGCGAAAGGCTCCAGCTTCCGCGAGTCCATGACAATGAGGGAGGGCCTTGACGCCAAGGCTTCAGTGCCAGAGGATCTCTTCAATGCGCGCGTCGAACAGTGCACCATTCTGTGAATGTCAAGAGGTAGCAAATCATTTTGGTTTGCGCGGATTAACCTGACTGTAGTAATCGTAGTAGTCAATGCACTTGAAGGAATTCGTCAAGCCACGTTTACTATTTGCAAAGTGGCTCCGCAAGAAACGCTTCGTGCCAATGAGACACTTAAATATGAAATCTATTATGTGATAAGGAAATGATGGATCGTATGTTATGCAATGGTAATGATTATGGAACAGGAACGAGATATGATGGATGGATGGTTCCGAGGTGATATACAGTGTTTCCCCCTATTCTGCGCCAATGGACAATGAATCGTCCGTGCGGTTAACCCGATATACGCGGTGCTCGCTGTAATGCTTCCGCTTCAACAGAGTGGGAGCCAACCGGAGCTGTGCAAAGACAACGGTGAAGAGAATAGCGACCTGCATGCAAGCCTGGGCGTAGATGGAGTCGCCCAGAAGCATGATGATAGTCTCAAGGGAGATGCGCAATACGAGGTACAGCTTAAGCCCGTCCATGATGACGCCGGTGGTGGGGTCGTTCTTTGAGTCTGCGCTACCGAAGGCATGGGTCAGAATTCCTCCGCCTTTGCGGGGTTGTGCCTGGGACGTCGGCTTTACGTCCGCCTCATCCGATCGTGCGACCGGGAAATCGCGGATCAAGAATCGGCACTCACGCAGGACAGGGTACGACTGCCCAGAAGCTGTGTACTTGACCAGATTCGATCCAAGGATGGTCGATGGACTGGAGGCCACCAGCCAGAGTTTGCGCAGTGTGGAGGTGCGGCTGCGGACTGTGAAACTGCGCTCGTAATCCTGCCGTACAATGCGCCCTATGTCGCAGTAAATGCGACGAGCACTGGCAATGGCCATCTGACAGTTCCAGGGCAATCGTGCTATGCCTTCATCCGCATTCAACGCAATGTTGTCCGCAACAGAGAGCAATCTTTCGGTACACTTGGAGATAGCACTGCAAGGATGGGGATTGGACAGCCAAGCCTGGACATTCACGCCCTCTGCCTCCAGCCATTCAGATGGTATGTAGCAACGACCCTTGCGGGCATCCTCGCCCACATCACGGGAGATATTGACGAGTTGGAAAACAACTCCTAGGTCACAGGCACGAGCCAGGGTCTCCTGGTCCACCACGCCCATGGTCACAGTCATCAGGACACCGATGGTTGCGGCGACGCGGGCACAGTAGGCCAGAGTATCACTGATGGTTTTGTACTGTTTCTTGTTTGCATCCCAAAGGAACCCTTCAAGCAGGGCGCCAAGAATGTTCCTGGGTAGCCCGACCCGCATGACAGCGTCAAAAAGGGACCTGTCGATG
This sequence comes from Corallochytrium limacisporum, assembly GCA_002811645.1. Classification (NCBI taxonomy): domain Eukaryota; genus Corallochytrium; species Corallochytrium limacisporum. The sequence goes on from PDIP01000049.1 coordinate 22,239, forward strand.
GGATCATCAATAGGCCTGCCCACATAGACCCGGTCTAGTCGTTCTGTAAGGATATTGATGGCCCGTTCTGGTTCCCCGCTTTCATCCACCATGTCGTCGGCAATGCGGCAGAAGGCATAGATCTGTACTGTGGTCTTGCGGACGTCCTTGGGCAGGAGCAGGGATGCCGCCCAGAACGAACTAGATCCCTTGTTCAAGATTTTGCTAACTACCTCATAATCGCTTTCCGAAAAGGAAATGTGTTGATATGGCTCCGCCAACTTTTTCTCGCAAGCTGCGAGGTCGATATGGAAATGTCCCATAGTGTTTCTTTCCCTATATATGAACTGTTTAATGAAAATTGATTCCCACCTTGCTACTGGGACCCGATCAAAGCCCATAAACTACCACGGATATTGTGAGTCTTCTTAAAGGAATCCAATGTACAGCGCACCACTCTCTAACCTATCTCTACCAACAACTAAACACCAGATTAATCGCGCAGTACTCACACTAACTCTATGGTTGCTGCGTTTCTCTATTAGCATTTGCGAGTAGTCCCATGGAAACCTCAAGTACCCTATACGATGCTCACAATATACTCCTCCGGGCTCTAAATCAGTCCACCCGACATAAGCAACTCCAACAGAAACACTCCACACTCACTCACTCACTCACTCACACACACACAAACACGTCACCAGAGCCACCCGAGGGGGAACTGTCCCTGGGTCAACCCCAATCCCCCCCCCTCCCAACCCACCCACACAAACGATCCCGCCAGATTTTCTGGGTATGTTTTTAATGCAAAGCAGCACCCCCTTCCTTTCTCCTTTGCCCGATTTCTTGTTTTCCTTCCTTGGTCTTTTTTTTTTTTGTTATGGGCCTGCTGCTCCTTGTACGAGTTCCGCCACGGGGCAGGTTGGGTTCTGAGTCATGGCTCTTGTCGCAGTGGCCGAGAAAATGGACCGGGTTTGTAACTGCAGATCGAAACGAACGAAGTGGAGAGCCGGGAGGCGGCCGCAGCCCTTGGTGGCTCCCCTTCCTCCGGGCGACACTTGTAAACCTCGTCCGAACCCGTCGTGTGGCGCACGAAAGTATTTGCTAAGCTCGAAAAGAGTGCGAGTCGGTAGTGGGCACCGAACTGGGGACCGGAGTACAGCGGGGTGGGTATAGTCAGTACCCCCGGCAGGTACCGCTATTCCTTGTGCCTTCGTTTTTTCTTTTCTTTTTTTGATGTGGTAAGAAACTTTAATCCTCGCTGGGCTTTTGATTCTGATCTCTTTCATAGTCAATGAATCGCAGGAGAGAGACAGCCGGGGCGAAAGTGATCTAGGTAGCAAAGCATGCCGAGCATTCCACAAATGCCACTCTGGGAGACGGCATTGGGTCCAATCATAATATTGAACCATATATGAATTTCCTGAATTGAGACACAATAGATCATATACTGAAGATGGTGTTGAGTTCTCAGTGTATACCTATCAGTAGGAACCCAGCGACACAACCAGACAAAGACTGGCTGGTTTTAATTCACATAGTAAATGTAGTGAGTATTCATCCCAGCGGGGTCACACAGGTCGCCCTCTTCTACTGATCACTATCGGCTCAGTTTCCACCGGTGCAAATTCAATTTGAGCCTCTGCAACTGTGTTGGGGTGTGGGTGTGTTCCAGCTGAAACCGGGGAACGGGTAAGCTGCGATGGTTGTGCTGCTGCGCCGGTTCCACCCCCTCCCGGCGTTTCTTCTTGCGGATCGCCGAGAGGCGGTGTGTTTGTTGGGATTTGTTTGAGGATGAGTCATGATACGCAAGGCGCTTTGTGTTATGTGTGTGTGTGTGTGTGTGTGTGTGTGTGTGTGTGTGTGTGTGTGTGTGTAT